>JANRMT010062861.1:51246054-51260923 GCA_026402145.1 Polypterus bichir lapradei | reverse complement strand
ATATATATATATATATATATATATATATATATATATATATATACAGTGGTGTGAAAAACTATTTGCCCCCTTCCTGATTTCTTATTCTTTTGCATGTTTGTCACACAAAATGTTTCTGATCATCAAATACATGTAACCATTAGTCAAATATAACACAAGTAAACACAAAATGCAGTTTTTAAATGATGGTTTTTATTATTTAGGGAGAAAAAAAATCCAAACCCATATATGTGTGTGTGTATATATGTAGATATGTATGTATATGTTTATATATGTGTGTGTGTATGTATATATATATATGTATTTGTGTGTATATATGTGTGTGTATGTATGTATGTCTGTATGTATATGTATGTGTATATATGTAGATATATATATGTATGTATATATGTGTGTGTGTATATATATATGTTTATATGTGTGTGTATATATATATATGTAATGCAAAGTTGACTGACTTAACTCAGTTACTCTCTCATCAACAAGAGCACTGTTAAGTTAAAAGGCAGAAATTTGGTAGGATGGTCCCCTAAGAAAGAATATATCGATATATCAATACTTAAGGTACAGCCTCACCCCTACTGTAGAAAAACTAAATACCGCAAAATCTCACAAATGCCTTGATGGAGTTAATTAATATTTAGTGACCTTATAGAAAAAAGACAGTTAATTGACACATTTTATAATTTGTTGATATTGTTTTTTATTTGTGGATATTTATTAATATTATGTTAAGTTACATGTTCTGCACTAAGTTGAGAATGTGCTTTGTGCAAATGAAGCATAAAGTGTGAATACCACCACCAAGCAACAAGGTGGATGGAAAACTGAAGATGGGGCTGTGTATTGGAAAGGAAAAAAATTATGTTGTAAAATGGAAAACAAAAGTTTGTTGAGGCTCAAGGAAGATGCAAAGCTCAACAGTCAGCAAGCACCGGCTCTCATCTTGGTTATCCGTTCCACTCCATTGACCTTCAACTCCCAGTTGGAGTTCTGAAAATTACCAGGGATTGATTTTTGATCGCAGTGCTGCAAACATTAAACTCACTATTTGATAGCAAGGCTTAATTTGGACAATATTACATCATCAGTGTTACATAGTGGCACTTGAATTTCTATAAGCCCAGTTATACTTAGGACGTCTGTGTCACTGCAGGAATCCTCTAGGGTGGGCGTGATGTAAACTTCATCAGCAGTCCTCGCACGTGGGTCCTTGTGTTAGCAACTGTATGGCCCCAGAATTTTGAGACTATATAGTCCTCTATGCATTTGTGCATGTTAACTTCACATGTGTTAGACATGAAAGCATGGGGTTAATCAAGAAGCAGTTGTATGAAATATTCATCACTGACCACAAGTATACAATCCAAAATTAAAAGCACACAGAAATAACCAATATGCACAAATTCATGACAAGAAATATCCCTTATCCTTGGCAAAATGAAAGTTTGTGCAGGTAGAAATTGAAAAATCTCCAAGATCAATAAGTAAAGGTAAAATCTGAGGAATTCTACTACCATGCAATGTTCTGCATTGAACGCTTGACCAATAACTAAGCCAAGATGCACATCCTCTGTGAGCAACTGCGTCTGCAGCTGTCTGAGTGAAAATAGGTCTTAAAGGGGAAGCCGCGGAAATTCTGTTGAGACGTTCAGATGCAACTGATCCATGCTCCTCGTGCTTCACTTTAACACATCAGTGTAACATATAGGGTATTGACTCTTATCAGAGATGGCCTTAGGGGTATGCAGGGCCTAGGGCTGATCAACCCCATGTGGGGCCCGTTATGTCAAATGTTGTTACAGGTATGTGTGGACTGTATAAACTTTCACGTGAATTTAATAAAAATAATGTTAACATATATCAGATTTTCTCATTACAGTATTCAGCTAAATTTTTGCAAGACTAGTGGGCTTTGCAACTACCCCCCCTGTCTCTGCCACTAGCATTGTGAAGGGGGGGGGCTGAATGCACCGCGAGGAGACGCGGTTGCTCCTCCAAAACCCCCTCTTAAATGGTGATACAATGGGAAACAAATAGTTGTTTTTTTTACCTCCTCTTTGCTCGATCAGCTGCTGGCTTGCTGCTGCTGCCGTGCCATATGATCTGCATCTCACGCAGCGCACTTTTGTCATATCACCTATGTTCGTATATTCGATCTCTTTTCGCTTTTACCTTTTCATCAATATCGCATTGAATTTTGATTCCATGTTTGGAATTACATCATGCCAACGCAACGTATAACTGCCAGTGAGTGAATATTGTTTCTTTCTCTCTACAAGAAATGTGTCTGACAATATCATTTACACAAATGAGAAATAACTTCACTTTCACCAAACAACAAATCTTTTATTCTTGTGAATACGCCTCTTCATTGGGAAGAAACACTATATTTTTTTCCTGATGGCAACACAAAGTAGACAATCTACAAGTCTCTGACTTAAAGATTAAATCCGAACAATATATTTAATCTCTTTTCGGTGTTCCGTTATTTCACAGAGTAATAATTTCCTTTTGTTTGTGCTAATGTGATCTTTACTATACTTTTTTTGAGACTTTAGAATTTTTGTACTTCCATTATCTCTAACCCACTCTGCATGTGTACCGCGCCAACGTTTTTGAATTCTTTATGACGTTCTACTTTGTCATCTGAGAAAGACTCATCTCGCAGGACAAGAAAGTGTCTTTGTGAGAAAATCACGTCTCATCTCCTTCCAACCATCCGAGATTTTTTTTTTTATAATAGAGAGATAACAAACAGACTTTATCAAAATATAACTAGAGAATATAACTTGACAAATCTGCACAAACAGGACACGTGGACCTCAAAAGCGGGACCCCCTTAGGTGCAGGGCCTGGGGCCATTGCCCCACTTGCCACTCCCAAACGCCACTCTTGACACTTATGTATCTACACTTCAAGCATATACATTCACATCTTAAGACTTTAATGGGGGACTACATACAAATGATGAAAAACATAAAAAAAGAAATACTGCAGTAAACAATGTAAACAAATGAAAATCACAAATATCTTATAATGCTAATAATATACTGTACACTCAGATTTCACATTAAGCCTATAGATTACCTATTTTAATTCAAAAGAATATATTGTTCTGTAAAACTGTGTTTTGAAATGACCATCAACAAAAGCCAAGTCACTAGGAAAAGCAGAAGTAGATCTAATACAGGAATGTCTTACTCATGGACAATTGTGTATAACAGCTCAAGTGATGTAATATTGTTATTTATTATTTGACTCATGTCTTTATCTAAGGCGACTTACAGCATTTGAAATGCAACTGGTTACATTTATTTTTTTTTATTCCAAGTGGGACCAAAAGCAGTTTAAGTGACATCCTTACTGTTACACAGATGTCAGTAGAAGGATTTGAACCCACAGTATCAGGGTTTGAAGTCCTAGGTCTAAAACCTTAACCAATACACCACAGTGTCTGCCAATAATGTTAGCTCTTGGTAAAAAAAAAAAAAACTACAAATATTTTGTACAGAAAAACACTTACATGGTACTTCTGATACTCCTGATTAACTGAGGGCACTATAGCTGAGGTCTATTGTCTTTTCCGGTGCAAAGCCAGGTAACACAGCTAGCTTTTAAATAAAATGTCTTTTTCATAGAAAGGTCATGTAGCCTGACAAAAACCCCAAGAGAGCTTGAGCAGTACACTTTGAAGTACAATTGAATGCAAAGGCAGAGACACAGTAGATCTCAGAGAGATCTCCCAGTGACTTTCCTGTAGGAAAGAAGCATTCCGCTTATGACTCATGTGTCTTAATGTCTACCTGTTTTAATTACCTTGTCGCTAAGCCAATTAAATATATCATGTTTGTCATAATTGTTTGTCATAATAGAAGAGAATGACTGCATCATTTCAAATGGAAAGGAAAACCTAAAAAAGGCTAATCCTGAAAGTTTTAGTTGTTGAATCTTTTACAGTTATGAGCTTTGTATACATTTACCAGCACTGTTACATACATAGATGGCATAGTGAATGCACAGAATATGAGAAGCACAAAGGCCTTCAACAAGGCACAGCAATTTATTTTATAGAGAGGAGGAGGAAAAAATGAAAAATCAATACAACTACTAGGAACATAACAACTCCATCACTTTGTCAGGAGGCACGATTGTGTGTCATTTACGATAAGTCATCTGAAGAAGGATTTAAAATAAAAGACAAAGACGAGGTTTGCATCTCCCTGGGTAAGTCCCTCAGACTCTCTGTCATCTGAACGTCTACACATCATATATTTCTGTTCTCATCATTTATGCCCACCCCCTACAAGTAATGTTTGCCAGGTATGAGGGAACCAAGCCAAGCAATTGATCTGGATGTCAGCCTATGCAGGACCCATCTCAGCAGGCTCTGCATCAGGATTGATACTAAATGACAACAAGGTCATATGCCTCCTTTACGCAAGTAATTTGCCCGTCAACATCAGAGCATGAATTTCAGTTCAATGAGATTACAATAACAACTTTTTAGAAAAAGCCATAGCACTTAACAAACGGTGTAGATTTGCCTTAAACAGAAAACCTGGTTAGCATACAAAAAGCTTTACCTTTCTAGGTCTGATAATTAGCTCCCCCTTGTCCACTTGCACTTCATTATAAGACTCAGCTATCTGAACCCCTCTTGACAGCAGTAGATGAAACTCTTAAATAGCACCTTTATAAGATGACAGTCAGGTCTGTAGCCTTTCTCTCTACATGCACCTTGACAAATGACAACACTTCAGAATGGCCTTAAATGCTGGTCACAAACAAAACTCCATGGCAGCAGTACACAACAGCACATGAACGGGTAGATCTGAATAAATATCTTTTGTTATATCAGAAGCAGAGGTCAGGACCCAGTATTTGAGAAAACCTAATTGTCCATAAGATAAGAATATTGTGTCTAAATAGACAGAACATCAAAGCCCCTGGACAGATACAACCATTACACCCTCATACTTTAGCACAGGGCACAGTATACAGTATTACTGTTGGAAAGAAAGAGAAAGAAACAGCTCTATCAAAGATACTGAGAAAAAAAAATTAAAACTAGTTTGTGGTGTCACACCCTAGCATGTTTCTAAACCAGAATCTAATTCTTAGCCAATTGAAGAGTCTGCAAGAATTTCTTCCCCTTGCCAGCCCGTGAACAGCTTAAATTAGGCCACTGCCTACAATAACTTACAACCAAAATAAAAAATAAGAGCAACACAATGAAACAACCAGATACAAAAACTACTGTACACGAAGAAGCCACAATGGTACACTAAACTAGAATACCAGTGAAGAACCACAATCCCCAATGACATCGTTTCTTTTCACAATTTCAAAAGTGTTGATAGCTGCCTATACACATGCCAGCACCAGAGAAATGCATGAATGAATGCACAGCAATGATGCTGTTGTAAATCTTAGCTTTTGACACTATTGATTCATATTCTGTAATTATTTTTTTTTCATTTAAATAAAGTTTCTTATAGTTATTTGTTACCTTTATTTTGCAATGCTTTCAAGACACCACTTTCTTTCATGATTGAAATAGCGAATGCCACCATTTTATATGTTTTTGCACAGCTGTGGCCAAGTTCTTTATGGTCACTATGGCCATTATTGGTTATGTGACTCGCGGGGGTGACTTATTATCTTATCACCTTGCACCCATATAAGATGATGACATCTGTGAATGTTTCTCAAAGTCAAAACCAATATTTGCAGGGCACTTTTTTTTGGATTATTATTTCTGGTTACTTTTTATTTTGGGTAGTTTCAGTTTAATTTGACTTCCCTGCACAATTTTTCTTTCATCTCCTATTCCTATTTTCTTGCTTTCTTCCTTCTCACTCTAGGCAGATAAGAGCTGAAGCCCTATAATTACAAGATAGCTGTATAAGCAGTTTAATCACAGAAATGCTAGAAAAATCAAAAGGTTAGCGTAACAACACCAATTAAGAAAACTAACTCATATGGCTATTGAGTCTGAAGTCAACCAACCAAAGCCAAAATGCTAAGTCTACAAAACTACAGTAATATAAATTAAGAACAAAATCCAAGTAACTAGGAAAAGAAAACAAAGGGTTTTCACAAAGGCAGTGATTTTAGAACCTTGTTGAAAGGGCATGTTTATTCCCCCACTTTTCCTGTCAGGTGAGAAAGGAACAGCAGAACACGCTGTATTTCTCATGCTCAACAAAGAGCATGAGGATGTATTTGAGGGCAACAAGCATGTGAACAGTGGAGTAAGGGAAGGAGTACAGAATAATAGATGAAAAAAGCAGCCCCTGACTGTGAGGTTTTTGAAATACACATCATTGAAGTTTTGACACTTTTGAATATCAATATAATATATCAACATGATATCTGGAGTTTGGACTATACCCCACCAAAATTGTTTTGATATGTTTATTCTGAAAACAAACCAGAAGATGATACCAAAGACACGTTAAAGCTTATTTATGTCAATTTACCTCAATATAAAAGTGAGGTCAGCGTACCCAAAAATGTTGGAGGCACTCGCTTTTGCTCTTGTACTGCACATCCATCTCTCTTTGCAAGAACCAATAGTAGTCACCTATCATGCTTGGAGTGCATTTTTCCTGATATCAGTTTTCCATCACCTTTATATCTTGAGGAAATCTTTCCCTATACTCATCGCTGACATCGCCCAGATTTGGAGGAAAAAAGTTGAGATGAGAATGTAAAAAATGCATCTTCAGTGACATTCTGGTTCCCATAAGCTGATAGGCTTTCAGCAGGTTCTCCACAAGCTCAGCATTATTCTCTGCTCTGCGACTGCCAAGAAAATTCTAGACAACCCGCACAAATGCTTCCCATGCTGCTGATTCAGTGGACTTCAGTTTCCTTTTGAACTCATCATCAAGCATCAGTTCATGGATTTCAGGAACAAAAAAAACACCTTCCTTAATTTTTGCTTCACTTTTCTCAAACCAGACTTATTTCTTAAATGCTGAAAAGCATCGCCATTTCTTTCCATCGCCTTGACAAAATTTTCAAAGTAATCGTGAATCTGATGAACAAAATGTCCTGAAATGCAATGTTATGTTTAACAGTAAAACCACTACCAACTGTACCTTCAAGTCTGAGTTGTGTCATTATGCTTTAGAGTCATATAAGACCTGGTAATCAGTAACAAATATTTTTTCTGCTAATTAAAAATTAATAATTTTTAAATAAAATTAATAATGACAAGGTAAACAACTCACAGCTGTTAGTAACATGTGGTGAATTCTTTTATCTCAATGGCATCCCTAGTGGAATTACCGGTATTTATCAAAATGGCTATCCGCTTTTACTGTCTAAGACCTGGAACATCATAACTAAAAAACGGGACGTGCTGGATGAAAACGGTTTTCAGATTTGGAGTCAGCAAGTGAAACATGTTAAAGTAAAGGTGAAAGACTCCCAGTAGCAAAATGCTTGTTGACCAGTGTAATTGATAAAACAATTAAACTTGATGTAACAACAAATCACCCAACAATTTGAAGGAGCATTAAAATTTTTTTTTCAAATCAATTAGACAGATATTCACAGTACAGGTGGGTTTTCAATTGCTTGTTAAATACATTGAGGGAGTCAGCAGCTCAGATGGAGGTGGGTAGCTCACCAACTAGGAACTACATAGGAAAAGATTCTGAATTGAGACTTGATACCACGCAGAGGCAGCATCACCATATGCTATTCACTGGCAGACCTGAGTGGTTGAGAAGAAGCATAGCACCCCACCAGTGTCTGCATATGCACAAGAGCTGACCCATTGACTACTTTGTAGGCAAGCATCATTGATCTGAACTTAATGTGTGCTGCTGCAAGAAGCCAATAAAGTGATCTGAAGAGAGGAGTGACATGTTCCCATCATAGCTGGTTAAATTAAAGGCAGGCTGCTGCATTCTGGACCATCTGCAGCAGCTTTGTAGCACATACGGGTATTCCTGCCAGAAATGAGTTTCAGTAGTCCATATGCAACAAGACCAAAGCCTGAACTAGACATTGTGCTGCATATTCCATCAGATAAAGTCTGATCTTGCAGATGTTGTACAGTGTGAACCTGAATGAACAAGAAACAGTAGAAATGTGGTCAGAAATATATAGCTTCTCATCAATCACCACCCTAAGGTTGCGTACTGACTTGGCAAATGTTAATGACAATGAATCAAGTTGTACAGACAGGGGGAGTTGAACAGACTGGCTGGCCAGGATCACAAGAAGCTTGGTTTTTGCCAGGCTGAGCTGTAGATGGTAGTCCTTCATCCAGATTGAGATATAAGTAAGACATGCAGAGACTCAGGATGGAACGACAGTTACAGCTGTGTATCATCAGCATAGCACTAATAAGGGAAACCATGGGATTGTATGATGGAGCCCAGCTAGATGGCATACAGAGATAAAAGTAGAGGACCCAGCACCGATCCTTGGGGCACCCCTGTTAATGTCTGATCAATTATCATCATTAACAACTCTCTTTGCCAGAACACACTGCAGGATCTGCCCGAGATGTAAGACTAAAACCATCTAAGAGCAGTTCCAGTGATGCTAAGGTCAGACATTTTGGCAAGAAGGATGTCATGGTTGAATGTGTCAAATCCTAATTATCTGTCAAATTCTAGAAGGATGAGGACAGATGACATTTTGGTAGCTATACTAAATTTTAGCTGGTTGACCACAACCGGTAGAGCCATCTCAGTTGAATAGTTCCTTTTGAAACCAGACTGGTTGGTATCGAGCAATCCATTCAGTACAAGGAAGGAAGAGACCTGGTTAGAAACAACACGTTCAAGTGTTTTGGAAAGAAAGGAAAGGTGAGAGACAGGCCTGTAATTGTTGACTTGGGATGGATCGAGTCTTGATTTTTTTGAGAAGAGGGGTTATCAGAGTGTGTCTGAAGATGGTAGGAAATATGCCTAAGCTGAATGAGGAATTCATAATGTGTGTAATTGCAGGAATGAGTGAGGGGGGGATGGCCTAAAGGAGATGTGAAGGGATAGGGTCAAGTGGACAGGTAGAGGGGTGATTGGAGAATCATCAGAGACACCGTCCAGCTTCACAAGGACCTGAAAATGGTTTAACACTTCTAATTCTGGGGTTGATGCCCCCAGACAGTGTGGACCCTTTACCTTATATCTTGTGACTTTGACCCACCTATCTCTACCTCTCTGGTTTGGGATCTCCTCCCGCACCACCTTAGAGGGGCACACAATCTCTTTAAAAGACACCTGGGCCAGGTCCGCCAATTCTCTGCTGCAATGCAGGTCAGCCAACTCCTCCTCCAATTCAGCAACCCTGAGCTCGAGGTGCTAAATCAGCTGGCATCTCCTGCAGATGTAGCCCTCATAGACGACTGGCTCCTCCAAGCCATCATCTAAAAAGTTTAACATCCAACAGGTCTTGCTTTGCGCTGGCCTCATGGTTAAAATTTGATTTGGATTATTAAAACTGCCTTAAGTTTTCCTTTCTTCTTTTTTTTTAATTAAAATTAAATGACTTAACTTAAATGGTAAAACTAAAAAAATGTAAGCCAAAGAAATAGTATAGAACTGCTACAGCTATTTTACACCTTCTGGCCCCTTAAGCTCCAGTAATATTCTTCCTCTCATCTGCCTGCTGTTTGTCTTTCTATAAGGTTAACTTTACTTTTCTCTGTCTGATCTCCTAACTTCGCGCTCTTCTTATTCCTTACTTAAAAGCTCTCCACTCACACTGTTTGTATTCCCCGTATTAATGAACCCTTATGCTGTCGCCTAATTAACTGTTCTATTTCCAGACCGCTAAGAACTGTTCAATCTAAAATTAATAAATAAATAAAACTTGCTTGGTGAATATCTGCTGCTAGTTAATTTCTTGCTGTCTTATCTGCTCCTACAGCCCCTTGTGCTTGAGCAGGCATCTTAACCCTAGCTGCTTACCTATGCACCACTGACCCTTCCCCATTATTACTTTGAAGTTCACTGTGGCCTTTTTTTTAATAGGAAGGAATTGATGTTTCTGTTATTTATTAACTGTTTATTGCTACAACATGGTTATATACTTACAGATGCCAATATCAATTACTGCTGCTTTCTGCCCTGCCTCTTCGAGGGTAGTTAAAATACAAATAACAAGAACAAGTACACTTTTCCAGTCACACCCCCAAAACACCCAACTACTTTTGCTCCTGTGAGGGTGAAAAAAAAACCAAAAAACCCTTCTAAAGGGGAAAAAAGCTTTAAAAATTCCTGTACATTTCCTTAGTGCCAAACAAAACCCAAGTTTATAGGAACAAAATGTATTTTTTAATTAATTCTCACACAATAGAAAACAGAAAAACTCTCAGCAACTCTTAGCTTCCTCTCTCATTTGCAAAGTTGACATCAGCATGGATACCGCTCTTCTCTGTATCCTTGTGTGTCTTAGCCTCTTGTCTTTGGTGCTTACTCTCTCAAGGACATTCCCGTGTAGGCTGCTTCTTTGAGGCACCTTCCTTAACTCCTGCCCACTTTTTTTCATGAGCAACTAAACATACAATGTGATCAGCAATGATAGTTAGATAGAAAAAACTACAGCTAAGCAATGTTTTGCAAATAAAGTCAGATGGCATTTTCCTTCATTCACTATTAAAAGGCTGTCACCAAGGAGAGGATGGAGACATGCAATAAGCAGTAAATCAAAAGCTTTGTCCAAGGACTTACCCCATCTAAATCTGTAGAATGCATTGTTTCTGCTTGACTTATTTATCACCTAATTGATAGTCATGCATCTGAATCTTCCCTTTCTTGATCCTTGTCTCATCACAACACTGCATAAGCATATACTGTATTCTTTTTGTAAATGACCTCCTTTCTTTTGTTGATGATTCTCCTTGACATCAGTGCTGCTTTCACATTATTGACCAGAGTGACCTCCTGAAAAACCTGAATAATTATCTCTTCTGATTCATGGATGTGCTCAACCTCTATAGCTAATCTACAGTGTTAAATCTTAGACTAGATTAGGGCAGGCATCTCCTCTGGAAAGTGTGATGATATGTGTGATTTTTGACAACACTGCACAAAAAATTTCCTGGGGATAATTGCATTTTGTGTCTCATTCAATATTAAAACTGCTGGCCAGAACAAAAGATAAGCATTATAATACAGGCAATATGAGGGATAATTATAATAAGCAAATAAAATGCCATATTTCTTGATTGTCTGTATTGCATCGAGATACTGAAACAGATTGTGTTGCAGTGGCCCCAATTTTGTTAAAAAGTCATAGAATATCCACTGTTTAATTATACCACTTGTGTACCTTTGACTGCATTTGAAAGAGCCTGACAATGTTTAATTTTCAGAAGAAATATTAATACAAGTTGGTGTTGCTTGAGAAATTCTTGGAGTGTACTATATTATGATATATTTTTAGTGTGAACCACCCAATATGATTTAACGTTCATCCATCTATTCATTTTTAATTCTTTAGTCTAGTTTAGGGTTACATGGGCCAGCGTCAATCCAAGCAAAAGGCAGGAACTGAGTCTGGATGGAGCAGGACGCATATGTGTATACACCCTGTAACCACCAGGGGATGCCACTGAGCCCCAAACCACAGACACAGTAATACCCAATGCAATTCTGGATTTGCAAAAAAGATAGTTATTTATCCACCACACCTTTCCAACAATCATCCGTCACAAGATCAGTAATCAAATATACAATTCTGTAATTTTCTCCTCCTTCCTTCCTCCAAGAGTGTCACCTGCTGCCTCCCGATTCTGATTACCCGAGCTGGACCTGGGAATGCTTCCGGTGCCGCAGCATATCCTCTCCAAAGTACTTCCAGGTCATATGGAAAGCAGAGATGTCCTCCCCCAACAGTGTCCTCTACTAGCACCCAGAGACCGTGAAAGGGTTGCACTTCCGAGCTCCAACACCCAAGCACCCCTGCAGGTGTCCAAACTGGGATGCCACCAGAGGACCATTGTTACCTGCTGTATGGGGGGTGAAATTGTTCCTGCTTTCCAGCTTCTGCTTGTCAGTCAATTATATTACTCCAGCTGGGGACAAAAGCTATTTCCTTGTGCAGCCGACAAGATCGTCTGTCCTTCCATTCTGGCATCCCATCTGGGCAAGAAATTATCCTCCATCTTGGCTGGATAGTTCACAGATCTGTTGCCAGAAGGTCTGTGGTACTAGACCACCCCCAAGCCAACCACCACCTCGTGTTCAGCTACTCTATATAATAAATCATTGTTAATGACAAAGTGAGGTCCATCAGGTATGGGAAGGTTAGTGTGCTAGCCATCTACATAAACTACTGCATTTCTAGCAAATTTCAATTAATCATTGCTCCACATCACTCCACTGCTCATGTTTGAAGGAGTGTTTGTCTAAACTGAAAAGTTACTGAAATTAGGGGATCAGCAGTGACCTCAATGGGCAGATTTTCTGGCAGAGACAGGTCATCGCCAGAAGTGTTTGTCTGTTCCATCTCTGTTTCCACTCTGTCACATTGAATCCCCATGTGGTTAATGCTGCCAGATTACATGGTGTAGAGACAGTAAACCTCCATCCATAATTAGTGATGGTGTGTGTTACTGCTTTTTCTGTTAGACAAGTCTCTTCCTAATATCACAGGAAAAGGTGGATTTTGAAGGACCACCACCTGCATTGTCTGAATATCACCCTGATGACGCAAGAGGCAGACCTATACCACCGAGTTTCCCCATGTATGCAGGTTAGGCTGGTCTTCCCTTTAAGACACTGTTGTGGTAGCATGTGCTGGTGAACTACAATGGAAATGTTGCTGCCGGAGTATATTAATGCTGTAAGTTTAAACCCATTAACCACCACCACCACTCCTGTACAAGGACACGACAAGTGGTTAGCAACTGCACAATACCTTCCTCCTCTTGCCCAGCTGCAGTCCATCGGTTCTAGGTTTAATGGGCATTGAGGTAGCAGATGTCCGGGCTCTCCACACTTGTAACAGCATAGGACCGGGGTTCATTTTTCTTTCTGCTTGACTGCAGGCTCTATGTCATGATGAGCAGGCTCGGACTCTACCATGCGCCCCATCCGAGTGGACTGTTCTGAATGCTCAGTTTGGTGGGTCACCCGATGATGTTTAATGATCTCGGCCAATTTGTCCACATCTTTAAAAGGTTGCTGATGGGCTGGATGGGCAAGAAAATCCGGCAAGGCATTTATTAAAAGGTCACACGCTACTTGCTCCATCATTTTCCAGGCATCATTGACGTATGGCCTTAGCCAGCACCCAGATCTCATATGTTTGAGGCCGGATGGAGTGAGCCAGATCAAAACGCCACTCATGGCATAACCTTGACTGCTGGTCCGTCAATACGCCATAGCGTTTAAAGACTTCAGCCTTTAGAACATCGTAGTTGGCGGCCTTCTCCATGCTAAGGTCATAATAAGACCAGTGCGCTCCCCCGTTTAGGAACGGGGCCAATATGTTAGTTCACTCCTCATTTTCCCAGTGCTGGTGAGCTGCTGTTCTTTCAAAGACAAGAAAATAGGTTTCAATGTCATTGTTTTCCTGTAATGGCAGGAATACCTTGATAGATGATCTGGCTTGCACCCTGGCTTCAGATTCAGTGAGCCTGGTTTGCGTTTCCCCCAATTGCAGCTTCGGTGGCCATATTGGTCTGCGTCTTTGAGTTATAATTACCACAACTAACAAAGAATTTTCTACCTGCCAGGTAGGATTCAAACCAATTTAAGACACTGCCAGAGAGGCCCACCCATGACTAAGGCGATTTCTAAGAATATTTTGATCAATGGTATCAAGTGCAGCACTCAGATCTAAGAGGATGAGAACAGATGAATGGCCTCTGTCTGCTTTTACCCACAAGTCATTTACTACTTTAACGAGTGCAGTTTCTGTACTGTGATTTGTTCTGAAACCCGACTGAAATTTATCAAGAATAGCATGTTTATTGAGGTGGTCATTTAGCTGCATAATGACTGCCTTCTGTAGAATTTTACTTAAGAAGGGCAGGTTAGAAATGGGTCTAAAATTTTCAAAAGCAGAGGGGTCAAGATTATTTTTCTTGAGTAGGGGTTTAACTACAGCAGTCTTAAGACAGTCTGGGAAAACCCCTGTATCTAATGACGAGTTTACTATGTCAAGAATACTATCAATTAGAAGGCCCGATACTTCTTTGAAAAAACTTGTTGGTATTGGGTCAAGGACACAGGTTGAGGGTCTCAGTTGAGAAATTATTTTGCGTAAATCAGGTAAATCTATCCTGGTGAAAGAGTTTAATTTGTTTATAACGGAGTACTGGGGCTTAAGAGGATCTGCAGTGTTGGGGAGATATACTATATTATTTCTAATATCATTCATTTTTTGATTGAAAAATACAGCAATCGCCTCACAAGTTTAAAGGAGTAAAAATCATGAAATGAGAATAAAATATTTACTCTCTTACCGATTGGAGTATTCTCACTAAACTGAGGTCCACTTTGCTCTATGAGTATTTATTAGAGACTAAATAAATGATCTATTCGTTTTAACTGACATTCTTATAGATAAAAACAACTTTTGACTCATTTAAATAACAAGAAAAATCATGTGAAAACTAAAGTGGTATGCAATGGGTCATTGTAACTCGACCTTCAGCTAATTAAATCAGCTAAATGCAAACATTGGTGTTATGAATAGATCATTTTTTTTTTAATACCTGTGAAAGAAAGTTTACTTGATCAAAAATAAAAACCACGACTTAAAATTGATATTTTAATTTATAATTTAGGGTTAAGATTTTATATATACTAGCCAACCCGCATAATCAGGCCGGTTTTTTAATGATCTATCTATCTATCTATCTATCTATCTATCTATCTATCTATCTATC
>JANRMT010062861.1:51213383-51239011 GCA_026402145.1 Polypterus bichir lapradei | reverse complement strand
GATAGATAGATAGATAGATAGATAGATAGATAGATAGATAGATAGATGCAGTGTTAGGGCTGCCCATATATATTACCAGCAGTCAGATAAATCAAATGTATAAAGAATACAGTGAAGCTTAACCATTAAAATAAATAAACTAAATTACTTCCAGTGATAAAATCCTGCAAACTGGATAATGTTGGGTCAGCACTCCTGATTTTGCCAACATGCAGCTTCTCTTTTAGTACCCTGTGATTAAAAGTTCAAAAGACTTTAAAGGCAAATCTGTTACATTTATTATCTAGTCTTTTTGATGCAGCTAATTTATTTTCCCTATTAAAACATTTTAATGTTGAAATCCCCCAGTGTTTTAACAAAGCTGTTAATGTGAGACAAAGCCATACTAAGGGCTTGCATTATTAATATCAACTCAAACACTTTCTCTCCCACGAGACCCCCATCCTGTCTTTGTAAGCTGTCAACAAACACTAATCCATCTCTGCCTTGTGGAAATCTAAACTGCCTGTCAAAATGTGACAGCCACTCCTGTCAAAAGTACCCCTACTGTGTTGAAAACAGTTGCTTTTGTTATGTAAAACTGCATAAACTCTTCATCATAGAATCAAAATACAGCCTATGAATATAATGCGGTGAACTAACACCCTGACATGTCGTGCCTTTGTCTCTTTCTTTTCCTCTCCCTCTCTTCCGTGTGCTCTGACACTGACTAATCAGCAGTAAACTTTTACTTAGAAAACTTAGCACTGACAAATGCTTTGCAAAGGGAATTGCCATACTCTGACACTTCAGTTCAGTGATCACGCAGTCAGATATCAAATTACTGTTATTAATGCTGCATGTAAGACATGAACATTTCACTATAATTGGATCAATAACAAAAATCAATTTAAGCCTGAGCACAAAACTGATTAAAAGCCAACAGGCCAACTGCATGCTGAATTTGTTAATGACATGTGTGGTTTGAAATAGTGAGTATGTCAAGAATTCCTTTGAGCTATAAGAAGGCTGTTTAGGGTTCGCCTGGAAATTTATGCATGAGCAGCTCAAGAACGTCAAGTTGAGAGAAGACCTTCAGATCAAACAGCCTCAGTGTTAATGCTTCATCATGATACAATAAAATTGTCAAAGAATTATTTATTGTGAGGTATACAATGCCTTGCAAATTACAAAATTATCCACTTTTGCTCTTTCTAATGTTTCAGTCCTGACATTTTCAATAAGAAATTTATATTTGTAATAAATGCAGACTACTCCATGCATTTGCAGGCAAAAGATATATGATTTTACACATACTGTATGTTTAATTATATTTAAGTGCAATTATACTGTATTAGCAGACTGGACATGAATAAATTGCTAAGGATGAAAGTACCTGTATCTGTAAACATTTTGTTGAAATGGTAATTGGCAAATATAAGAATAAGTGCATTTGCCAATCAATCAATAGATAGATAGATAGATTTGCATTTAACAGTTCTGCCTCACAGACCTGTATTGCTGGGTTTATTAGAGACTCTAAATTGGCCCCATATGAGCAATCATGGGCGCACAAGTAAGTTTATGCTGCAATGAACTGGCATTTTAGCTGCATCTGACTCTTCCCTCAAGGTCACCTCTACAGAGAAAGGCCTCTGGATCCCTGTCAAAATATGTTCTTTACATGGACAGATAAATGTCAAGTAAAGAAACTAAACTAAAGCTTAAAGAACTTTCATAAGAGTGCTGGGATAATGCTACCACAAGATTAAAGATATGGATATTCCAGTTAATGTTGCTACATCAGTAATCACAGAGTAAATTCTACATAGTACAAACAAGATTCTTGAACTTGGAGGACAAACATAAAGGAGAACTGTCAGATAACAAGGGTACTGCATAACATTGACATGGTGATATGGGAGGCGGAGTGGCAAAAGAAGACATGGCCTAAAAAATCATAAAGCCTGCAGAATTTGATTGAGAATGTGAGAACAATGAACTACAGATGTGGAAAGAAACTATTAGAAGAAGGTGGAAAAAAAGCGCAATACTGTCTGTAAAATGTAAACATAACATGCTGGTGCTTCATGGGGGTGGTAGCATCATTTATTTTTCTTAACTTTGGTCTCATACTCAGACGGTTAGAGCTGATTTCTGTTAGAAGCGGTGTTCTTTTACCCATTTTTAACTAACACCCTGAGGTATTATGTATTTACATTATATGCAAGTATAAATAAGCATGAGCAACAAACAAAGGGTTCAGAAAGAAAAGGGAAAGGATAAGGCAGCTACACTTTCATCTAAGTCATGACCGGCCTCAAGGTAATGGTATGGTCTACCAAAGACTAACCTGGACGGGCAAAGGAATTGATGTGACAGGACCTCATGCTGTAGCATCTCCTCCAGCTGTGTTTTGTCTTTGTAGAATAATATTTTACTCTACTTTCCCCTATTGTATTATTAATATGTAGCCTTTGTCAGAATGCCTCAGATCTCACAGACTTACCACTGTTTATAAGGTATTATAGTATATAACATCTCTCCACCTTCCCTCCTATATCTACAACCTCAGGCAAATTAGGTGTAGTAAAAGACAAGCAGGAGTTAAGTTACAACTTAAACAATGTATTATTGATAATATTCATAAATAATAACAATATGCAAAGTATATTTATTTGAATATTGGCAACCATACAACCTGATAAATGGTGATGTGTAGTTCAGGTGGCACACAGACACAGGAGCACATGATGGACTGATTTAGTGCATTTATAGCATTTGGGGTGAAACTGTTTCTGAACCTCAAGGTTCCTACAGGAAAGGCTCTGAAGCATTTGCTGAATGGGAAAAGTTCATATAGACTGTGCGCATGGCTGAAGCAGTATGTGCTAAATATGTTCTTAAGGGCTAGATGCTGTATCCAAATAATCCTCTGTGTTCTCGACACAATCCGCTGTAGAGCTTTCCGATCAGCTGCTGTACAGCTGTGATTCCACACTCAGATACAGTGAGATAAAATACTCTGAGTGGTGCACTGAGAGTAACAATGCTAAAGCAGCTATGGTATTTGTAATACTTTGGTCATTCCGTGGACCATCATATTGTTACAGGTTGATTATAATAAGATGTCTTAAATTTATAAACAATATGCACTTTCAGTGTATTTGATAAAGCGGCGTCATGGATGTGAATCTAAAAAAGAAAGAGAACCCACACAGAAACAGTAGTACTGCTTTGATGCTAGGTACCACCAGTTTGCAAAACCGAGCAAAAAATGTACTTATGCAATGTATTGTGTTGCCGTGAGGATGTGCGCAGCTTTATGACATGTTTAGTTTTTATACATCCCAATGTGAGCATGGAAATGGGCATATGCAACATTTTTGTGCGTACACACCATTTATACACGAGGCCCCTGGACATTGACGTAAATTGATGAATACAGACAAGCCTGGTCTGCAAAGAGAATTAAAATCTTTCAGTACTTCTTTATATTCCTGCTGTGTGTCCCACTAAATGCAAATCATCGTCAGTACACTAATGATCCAATTGCCCTTCATTTAATTAGAATATGAAACCAATGTAGGAAGCACTTAGACAGAGAAGCTCTTATATATTGCACTGCTACATGATAACCACTGTTTTCCACCCTCTCAGACAATTAAGCTTCAAATTTAACATCTCATCAACACAATTTGTCCACTATATTCAAGCTAGAAACTTTGCTAAACTGAACCTGGACACTTTTACTCACATTCCACCTATTTCTATTCCAGAAGAAATTTTGATCAGTCTTGAAGACTCAGATAGCATCTCCACAATTTACGAAAACATTTTAAAGTCCCTTCCTTTCAAAGATACCAGGGCACAATGGAGAAAGGATCTTTCACTTAACATTTCAGAAAAGAATGAGAATGCTGAGAATGCCTTTTTATTGTCACTATAAACATGTACAATGAGATTAAAAGCAGCTCCTTCAGTGCCGACACATATGTAGAACACAACAAGTAAATAAATAAATGGTGCAAAAAGTTGTAAAAAAGTTCTGAGACGCTATATACATATACATATGGAAAGAATAATAACTACTGCACTATTGGGTTATTGCACATTATTTAAATACTGAAAAGAATAAATAACTATTGCACTATTGGGTTATTGCACATTATTTAAATATTTCACAATAATGATGATCATGTGCAGTGAGTAGTGGATGTTGGACCCTGAGAGTAATGATATTGTACAGTATACAGATATTGCACAGTTATTATCAGTATAATTTAGATATTGGATATTGCACAGTTGATGGATAGAAGGAAGTCCAGGAGTTGGGGAGTTAGACTATGTAGTCAGTGTATGTGTGAGTTTAGAATGGTTATGGCTTTTGGGAAAAAAAACTGTTATTGACTCTGTTTATCCTTGTGATATACCTGTAGCACCTCCCTGAGGGCAACAGGTCAAACAGATCAGAGCCAGGGTGGGAGCTGTCCTTGATGTTTTTTGCTCTGCTGAGGCAGCAGGAGGTGTAAATGTCCATCAGGGAGGGGAGAGGGCAGCCGATGATCTTCTGTGATGCCTTTACTATTCTTTGAAGCCTCTCCCTGTCTGCCATGGTGCAGATGCTGTACCATACTGTGATACAATACGTCAGCAGGCTCTCGATGGATGAGTGGTAGAAGGTCAGTAGCAGGTTGGAGTTCAGGTTGTGCTTTCTGAGGACCCTCAGGAAGTGTAACCGCTGCAGAGCCTTCTTGATGACTGCTGTGATGTTGTTTGTCCAGGAGATGTCAGAGGAGATATGGACGCCGAGAAATCGGAAGGTAAGGACCCTCTCCACGCACTCATCGTTGACGTAAAGGGGGGCTAAGTCGGTGCTATTCCTCCTGAAGTCGACAAAGGTTTTCTTTGTGTTCAGAGCCAGATTGTTCTTTGAACAGCAGGCTGCCAACTTCAGGACCTCCTCTCTGTAAGCTGCCTTTGAGATGAGTCCGACCACTGTGGTGTCATCAGCAAACTTGACGATGAGGTTGTTGTTGTGGGCAGTGTGCAGTCGTAGGTGTAGAAACAGTACAGGAGGGGGCTCAGCACAAAGCCTTGTGGGATACCGGTGTTCAGTGTAAGAATGGAGGAGAGTTGGGGGCAGAGTCTCACAGTCTGGAGCCGGTTGGTTAGAAAGTCTTTTATCCAGACACATGTGAGAGAGGGGAGGCCAAGAGTGACCAGTTTGGTGATGAGAATGTCAGGGATGATTGTATTAAAAGCTGAGCTGTAATCCACAAAGAGCATCCGGACGTAGCTCTGCTGCTGCTCCAGATGGCTCAGCACAGAGGTGAGAGCTACGGCGATGGCATCTTCTGTGGATCTGTTCGTGTCATATGCGAATTGGTAGGGATTGAAGCCTTGGGGGAGATAGTCCTTGATGTGCTGGAGAACCAGTCTCTCGAAGCACTTCATGATTATGGGCCACAGGGCGATAATCATTTAGGTTGGTGATGGGAGACTTCTTCAGCACTGGTATGATTGCGGCTGATTTTAGGATGGAATGACTGCCTGGGCTAGGGAGAGGTTGAAGATTTTGGTGAAGATAAGGGTGAGCTGGTGGGCACACGCTCTGAGCACCCTCCCAGGCACTCATCTGGGCCGGCAGCCTTCTTGGTGTTCACTGCCAAGAGCACCCGTCTAACATTGTGCTGTTTTACAGTGAGTGGAGTAGTGCAGGAACCCGGTGAGGGTGGGAGCAGGGCTGGAGCAGGTGAGTGCTGCTGTTGTGATGATTCAAAGTGAGCAAAGAAGCAGTTTAGCTTCTCTGGTAGTTGCGCACTTAGATCTCCTGTTGTTGCATCACAGCCTCTGTAGTTTGTGATGTTTTTTATTCCCTGCCACACCTCCAGTGTATTGTGGCTGGACAGGTGGGATTCTATGCTCCTCTTATGGTCCGTCTTGGCTTTTTTAATTCCACTTTTCAGAGCGGCTCAGGCAGCCCTGTACAGAGCTCTGTCACCTGACCTGAGGAGTGTATGGACCTGGCTGGTCATCCAGGGTTTCTGGTTTGGGAAAACCTGAAAGTTTTGTCCACAGTCACATTTCTGATGCAGAACCTGATATACGTGTAGTCCAGAACCATTCCAGTGAATGTTTCCAGCACCTGGTGTTCAAATATGTCCCAGTCATGTCTGTTCAAAGCAGTCCTGTATTTGGGAGAGTGCATTTTCAGGCCAGGTTGTAACAGTCTTTATGGTGGGCCTGGCACTGCATCTGAGGGGGGTGTCGGCTGGAGAGAGCAGGAGAGAAAGATGGTCGGACTGTCCGAGTTTGGGGAGGGGTATAGCTCTGTACGCATGCTTGATGTTGGAGTAAACATGGTCCAGAGTGTTCTCCCCTCTAGTAGTAACAATTAACATTTTGATAAAATTTCAGTCTTCAAGTTGGTCTTGTTAAAGTCTCCTGCAATGATATGAGCACCGTCAGGGTGGGCTCGCTGCTGTTCATTAATGGTATTCAGCAGGAGAGAGAGCGCTGTGTTTACATTGGTGTCAGGTGGAATGTACACAGCCATGACAATCACTACTGTTAGCTCTCTCGGTAGAAAAAAATGCTGGCATCTTACAGACATGTACTCAAGGTCAGGGGAACAGTGTTTGTCTATAATTGTCTCATTGTTGCACCAGTTCTCATGCACGTAAATACAGATCCCCCCTCCTCTGCTCTTACCGGATTCCTTTGTCCTGTCCCAGAGGAGCAAAGTGCGACCTGCTAGCTGCATGCTAGCATCAGGTATCCCCGGGTGAAACCAGGTTTCAGTGATAATCAAAATACAGCAATCACAAACATAGCGATTTCCAGCGAGTTATAATTCCAAGTCATCCATTTTACGCACCAGGGATCTGGCACTGGTGAGATACAGGCTCGGTAGAGGTGGCTTGTGTGGTTGTTACTTTAGCCTTAGCATATAGCCGGATCTGCTGCCCCGCTTCTGCTTCCTTTCCCTCCTCCATCTGCGCCGTCTCCTAGACCCGACAACAATCCACGGAGAGCCTGCTGGTCTCACTGTGTTGTCTGGGATGTTGTGTGTGTGATGAAATACACTCGAAACAGATGTCTGGAACTGGACACTGATGTCTATAAGGTGTAGCGGATATTCGCCGAACCGATCATTCACAACCAAGCAAGAAGGAAGTACAAAAACAACAAAAAAGAGCACTGAAAAGGAGAGCCGTGAGCCGCTTCGACCATGTGCACCACCATGACCATACATAGATAGATAGATAGAAAAGGAGTGGAAGGCAGCCATACACAGAATACACACTAGCTCCATATGAGCAAAGCACTCATATTCAACTTAAAATTTTATATTGAATGCATGTATCTGATTTAAAATTGTCCAAAATGTTTCCAGGGCAAGATTCAACCTGTGAATGTTGCAATTGATCTACAGCTTCACTGGGCCACATGTTTTGGGCATGCACCAAATTAAGATCACTCTGGACCAAAATCTTTAAATGCCTTTCAGACTGCCTTGGTGAAGCCTATCACTCCTAATCCATTAATATCTGTATTTGGTGTACTCCCAGATGGGCGTAAAGTGGAGAAGGACAAACAAATCATAACTGCCTTTACCTCACTACTAGTATGTAGACTTATCTTCCTCATGGAATAATGCCAAACCACCACCTTTATGTAAGTGTTTTAATTTAGCATTCTAGTATTTGTGATTTGGCAAATAGTTTCTCTGGCTACTGATCTTTTCTGCAACTAAGTACTCTCACTGAAAACCTTAGTTTGCAAGTGTGCTGCTTGCATTCCTCCTTATTCATTTCCTTTGTTCATGTTCATTATTTACGTCATGCAGCAGCATTTAGTTTAAATTTATTAGTTGATTTTAGCTAAATAACTTTAGTCAAATGGGGAACTAGAAATTGCCGCTAGGAATTGTAAGAACGACAATAATTCCAAACAGATTCTAAAGGTAAAGATCAATTTAAAATAATAATGTTCATGAGCAAATAAATTAAAGCTTTGCATCAAATATTTTTGATGGTGGAATTAAACTGTTATCCCTGCAGGGGAAACACCAGCTCCCCAAACCCAACACAGACAGAAGCAGACTTAAGTTCTTTTATCCACATAGGCTTTTATTCAGTTGTGGGAAACTCTTCTCGTTCTTTTTCCACTAGCAAGCAAAGTGCAACAAGCACAAATAATAAAGCACACAGCACTTCTTCTGTGGCTTCTCTGTCTCTCTTTCTCTCTGACTACCTCCACTCCTCATCCAGCAAGCTTCGTCTTTTCCCTTCCGACTCTGGCTCCTGGAATGAAGGCAACAGGCTTCCGGTGATCCATCAACCTGGTCCAGAATCACTTCTGGTGAGGTGAAAGCCTGATAAAGTGGGGCTCTGCTGTCCCTGCAGCACCCCCGGATGAGACCTTTGGAATCCAACAGGGCTGCACCAAACTCCAAGTCCCACAAAGCCCTGTGGGAATCCAAGGCACTGCTGCACCCCAGGGGGGCTTCCATCTAGTGCTCCAGGTTAGATAATGCTCTGTGGATGTCCTCTACCTCCTTCCATAAAACAGGTGTCCTGGCCAGGTAAGGGCCCTGGTTGTCTGTCACACTATATAAAAAGAACAAATCAAAGAGTTGTGGCTTTAGTTTTAAAACTCCATTTATTAGCTAACAGGCTAAAAGATGATAACATTTTAAATCCTGATAGCTCTTTTTTCTTTGTACTTAGACCTCATAGTGAACAGAGCTTCCTGTAGCTGTGGGTTTTTTAAATGGATCAATCAGAAGGGAAGGAGACAGAGAGTGGCTAGTGTTCTTCTAAACTGTCATTTGTGTGTCACACTCTAATCTTTCCCCTTGAATACTATACCCTTGAAACTCTTCCACAAAAAAAGGCAAACTTAAACTACGTGTTTGACAGCTGTAAAACTGAGCCTATAATCCTTGAACTGTAATGGTACGAGGATAGTGGCATGGTGAGGACTATTAACCCAATGATTAATTTCTTTAAATATTATATATTGGTAAACAATAAGGCAAAGATGACGCATGTTATTTTTCTTGCTTTTGGCCTACCTTTAGCTTTGTTAACTGTGGTCTAAGGGCAATGCGTGCTACTCTTACATTTTTTTGTAATGAATTGAAGCCTATTATGAGGTAAAAACTGGCATCCTAGCAGGTGTGGACCTCACTCCCTTATCTGGCCAGGAGTTCTTTGTAATGGACGGTCAGGAAGGCAATGACAATATCTCCTTATTGTGCCAGGATCCAGATGTGGTAAGACATTATAGTGTATACAGTAGGGATGTCATCCTAGCAGCCACTCAGTGATATCTGAGATAGACTTTGGAACTGGGAAGGACAGGGCAGTGGATGGCTGTTTGCTATGGGCAGAGCATCCCACTGTACTCTGTCATGTTTCAGCCAGGGATTTTCCCCTGGCTGGGGTTCAAAGTCATGTTTCTTGTCTGTTTTGTCCATTTTTGTGCCATTTTTTTATGTTAATTTTTCTTCTGTTTATTATGTACATAATTCTTTGTTTTTTTGTAACTAGAAAATAACTTGGTTATATCTAATGTGTTTTGTAGGTAATCCCTCAAAATGCAGAACCACCTGCCAATCATTGCGAGGAACTGCCCTCCACCCTATAAAATGGAGGGCCTTCCATAGTTCCTGGAGGTTCATTTAAATGTGCTAAGGTGTGGAGTGTTTGCTGGTACTTTGCTGTGCGTTTTGAGATTTCCTAGAGTTTTGATCTCATACACTGTTTTTGACTTCACCTTGGGATTCTGTATTGGGACTGTGTTTGCTGTGGATTACCTTGCCTTCTCAGGCAATTTCTTTTGTGCTCTAAAGAGCTTCTTGTACTACAGATCGTTTTAGGTAAAAATAAATCTTTCATTTTATAAAGTTTCTTCAAGGCCTTTTTGTTTCTAGTTGGGATTTTGATAGTAAAACCCCCAACCACACACCGTGAGGGTGAATTTTTGGAAATATTTATGGGACTTGTGTGCTTTTGGTATTCCCAATCAATGACAGATGCTGGGTGGCAATATCTCTTCTGGCAAGTCCCATTATGGATGCCTCTATGGCAGCATGGCAGTTGTGGTCTCATGGGTCTGCATTGTTAAGTTCTGTGGGGGCCGCCAGGAGGAGCTCTAATAATAATGATACAAGGACCTCTGTGTTCCTGCTTGACCTGGACGTGCTACCTGGAGGCAATGGATTAAGCACCAGAAATAATCTCAGGTCCATAATTAAAAGAGACCCCTCCACTAGGCTCAGGGAGTCAGAGTTGGTAAAGGAACTAGACAACATTTGCTTAAGAAGAGTAGAAAAGAAATGAAAAGATAAGAAAAAAAGGAAAAGAAAAGAAAAAGATTGAATTGTGTACTACAAGGCACTGTTTGCCAATAAAATGAACCTTTGGTTGAACCTGGGAAAGTCCTTGTGTAGTTGTCTCTGGGGTTTGGGGTGCTTCATTTCCACACTGTTAGACAGATAGATAGATAAGTAAGTAAATAAATACACACACAAACACTTTGGTCTGAACATATGCAGGAATGACTATAAAGCAAGAAAATTAAAAAGATTGAAGTTCTCATTTGGCTGTCACAGTCATAGTGAGTCATTACGCGGATGTATTGCTGTTGGTATAATAATAGAATTACCAAAGTCTATGAAAAAACTTGTAAATCCGGCCCAACTTTAATCCCTTCACACCTCTCTGTCAGCGTCTTTTGTCTTGTAAATGTGCTGATTAAGACAAACAGCAAGCAGTCTGCTATACCATCCCCCCCACCCCCTCCACCACCGCAGAAAGGGCAAGAAGTTCTCCCAGCTCCAGCCCTGAATCTTGGAGTGAAGTGGTGGAGTTTTAGAGGGGAAATAATAGATTGTTATTTGGAATACATACATTTCATGTGTGTTCCGTGTCTACAGCAATCTATGTAAACACATCGTTAAAACAGAAAAGTTTTTCATGTTTTAGTAATAAATGACGAAATGTAGACATGAACTGTATAATGTGTGAAGGCTGAAGTCTAAATATCAAATGAGCACTTTCACAAAAGGTGTAAGTGAGATACCAGGGCTCCGTGGTATAGTGGTAAGAACAGCTGACATGTAATCAAGAGGCTGCGGGATCGGTCCTGGGTGTCTTGCAAATTTACCATTTTGAGTAGTGAGCTGCTCTTATGGTTAATATTATACAATAAAAACATACATTTCATTTGTGTCTGTAACAGCCAGTGTAAATTTATAGTATTTGTAAAAGTTAGCGGTTGTTTTTCACTTTTATTCTCTCACTGACGATCATGATACAAAAAGGAATCTGACGCTATCAGTTTTTATCTGAAACTGGGAATAACTGTAGATGTGAGTGGTGTTTTCAATCAATGGAACTGGAAATTCTCTAATTTTTTAATCTTTTTTTTTTAATTCAGTTTTATTCTTGAGTATTCCTGCTCATGCTGAATTAGTATGCACCTTATAGTCTATGATGTCAGAACCGCACTGACAAAAAACAGAGACATAGGTACATATGATATTTGGAATAATTAATTTTATGACCTGAGTAGTACATTTCAGAAAACATTGTGGCACTGATGCAACATTATTCATATTATTCATATTTATTTGCATGCCTTCTAGTGGTTGTAATCAATGACCGAATTTTTTTTTTCTCTGATCTTGCCCAGTCTCCACATTTTGGTGCATGGTGGTATTTCTTTTGTACTCCAGGACATGCAGAGGAAAGAATAATACAGAGAGGTCAGTTCTGTGCTATATGCACTCATCAAATTCAAATGTTAACAGTTCCCACGCACCCAAAGACCGTCCTTTCTACATTTATGACATATGTACCTGTTGCAATGCACACACTTCTCTCTGTGCTGTGGTTCCTATTACATTGAAGGGGCTCCTGACACTGACTGAGTTTGCTTTGCTGGAGGAAGTGGCAGTCTTGGAACAGAAGCTTGTCGATGTTGCATCCTCTTTTTCTTTTTCCATCGACTTTTCTTATAAAAAGTGACGACGAAGTTCCTCTGCAAGGTGAGCAAAGAACACTCTTCTTTTCCGCTTTTTATACTGTCTGGGTCAGAAGGGGCAGGACTTCTCTGTCTCAGTTGCTTTGGGTGTCTTCTCAGCACTGTGAGGGAAGCAAAAGATGACAAGCCTTTTAAGTGACAATGCCTGCTCTCATCCTGGCGAGGTATTGCATACCTGAGATCACCCTAGAAGGTGAACCTCTGATGCACATGCACGACAGCGTATAACATAACTAATTCTCCAACTGTAACAATTCTGAAAGAGTAATATCTGACCTACATATTTGAGGGGTAGAACATGAATATTGAGGGAAGGATGATAAAATTATAGCCAGTGAAATCAGTAGCAGAAAGCAGACAACAATGAAGTTTAAAGGGTTAATACACCATCTTCAACAGAGCAACACTATCACAGCATGAGAAACATAAGCATTTGTCTCTAAACATTAAAAAGAAATCATGCCTTTGATCCTAGGTTTTCAGTGTAGTAATTATCATGAAAGATTTATAAACAGGATAATTAAAATCACTCTTAGGTAAATACAACTTTAACTCACATAACTATTTTGTACATGCCTGCAGGACACAGAGCATCAGTTCTTTTATATTCATGCTACAAATACATTTTAGCAGATATCAAAAAGGTGCTTAGCAATCAACCAAGCAACAGGTCGTGATTGACTGGTAGTCCATGGTCAGCCCTTTGGCCACCTCTATTCTACGTCCTTTCCAGTGGAGACCATGCCAAATCTGCTTTCATGTCTGTTATGACAGTAAACTAGTAGTTGGGTAAACAATATAGGCACATTTTATAAAAAGATGTGGTCTTTCATCATTTTTGGCAACTCCTGGTATTACTACCAGCGGTGCTAATTTTGGACATACTGCAGGATATACACTGTGCTGGTACTCTTCCAGTGATCCCAATGCTATACATTGTTTTCTTGATATGCATCTGGCAAAACAATGCTATAACAGGCTTTTGTTATCTATGAGAATTTGGTTACTTGTATCCAAACAAAGTAATGAATAAAAAAATGTGAAAAAAATGCATGAAGAGTATAGTATACTAGCATAACAAAACACCAATTTTTTGAAGCAGGCTTAATGTTACAATGGTAAGTCCATCTGTTTCAATCACATTGTGCATTTATAAACCTATATTTACCAGTTAGGATAACCCTTACATCCCTCTATCTTTGTACATCTTGTTGCCTTTGTTCATTGAACACTCTAGCCCTTACAGCGGGCTTTCTTTGTGCATTTTGTTGCGGGCCTCTTGTGGAAATAGACAACATTATGCCAGGGCATTGATGCCAAATATATCTTTAGATAAAGATAAATATATCTTTATCTTTATATCTTTATATATAGAGTGATTATTTTCATATCATTTATTTGGATTTAAAATTTCTCTTCATGTTCTGTTACAGTCCACAGAATACATTCAGCATGATCTGCACACTTTGTTTATTAAGTTAATAGCAAGAATGGCACAGACTTACAAAGGTATAACAACAACAACAACAACATTTATTTATATAGCACATTTTCATACAAACAGTAGCTCAAAGTGCTTTACATAATAAGGAATAGAAAAATAAAAGACACAATAAGAAAACAAAATAAATCAACATTAATTAACATCAAATAAGAGTAAGGTCCAATGGCCAGGGGGGACAGAAAAAAGAAAAAAAACTCCAGACGGCTGGAGAAAAAATAAAATCTGTAGGGATTCCAGACCATGAGACCGCCCAGTCCCCTCTGGGTGTATATGATCACTATCCATCTAGCCCTTACAGCTATCCATCCCTTACACTATCCATCTTTTAAAATCTAGCTGCAACAACAGCTAATCAGAAACAGAACCCAAAAAAAGCATCCTTTTAGAAGACTAAATGTTAATTACAATGTGAACACAAAGCAATTCAGCACAGAGAGAATCAATGTTTCTCCATCAAGTAAATAATAATAAAAGCTTAATAAAGGTAAAGAAAGCAAAGGAAGAGTAAAGTGGGCAAAATGTTATATAGTGGTTTGGAGTGGTGACTTACTGAGTGGGTCATGCATTATATACTTCCAACTGCCCCTTTCTTGCTGTAGATCACTGCTTACCAACAGAGTGTAATCTGAGATCAGCAATGAGCTATGGAAAAAAATTAAATAATTTCTTGGATATGGAAAAATTGGCAATTATCTGACTAGAATCTGAATGTGAATCAGACTAGAATCAACTAATTAAATTCAGATTCAACAGTTCACTGGCACCCCACTTCTTAATAGTCACAATCATATGTCTTTAGAATGATCTTGCTAATCCATCACATGGCCAAATCACACATGTCTTCTGTGTTATTTACAGGTAGTCTGCCATTTTCTCTGGAGGTTTAAATTTTCAGAAATAAGCATTTATGTTACTAGACAGATGGCAGTGATATATTGAATATTTCTGGAAAGCCTTTTGTTCTTGAACTGGCATTTCATAGAGATCAGTACCAAATGAATCACATATGGATCCATAGGCAAAGTTTGCCCCACCTCCCCCCAAACACCACCCTTCCAAAATAAATACACAAAGAATGGATGAAAAAACACAGATGCCTTTTTTATTACAGCAGACTGAAGTAATGGCAAACTAAACTTGTGTAAAGTGCACGTAAGGTAATTATAAAAATAAAATATTAATAACAACAAAAAAAGTAATAATAGCAAGCAGATTATTTGAGGCAACTGAACAATTAAAATATATCAATGTAAGAACATGTTAAAGAATACAATTATCTTTCTAACTATGTACATAAACACGCTACAGGCCAGTGGCAATTCCATCTCACATCATGAAGACCTTTGAGAGACTGGTGCTGGACTGTATGAGTCCTCTTGTGGTAGACCACTAGGACCCAATTCAGTTTGCCTGTTGGACTAAGATTGGAGTGGAGGATACAATTATCAATCAGCTTTACAAGGCTTATTCTTACCTGGACGAAGCTGGCATCACTGTGAAGATTATGCTTTCTGATTTCTCCAGCATCTTCAGTACCATCCAGCCATCCCTGTTAAGGGGTAAAAACGTAGAAATATACGGGTGGATGAGCCTATGATGTCCTGGATAATGGACTATCTGTTGGGCAGATCACAGTTTGTGAGACTCAAGGACTTTGCTTCTTATATGGATATGAACAACACTGGACCACCACAAGGAACAGTCCTGTCTCCTTTTCTCTTCACTCTGTGCACTTCTGACTATAAATATAACACCAGGTCATGTCACTTGCAGAAATTCTCAGATGATTCTCCACTTACGGGGTGTAAGGAGGATAAGAAAGAGTATAGGAGTCAGGGTGAGAACTTGCTTCTTGTTTATTGGTGCAAAGAGAATTTTCTACACCTTGAAATTAGCAAAACCAAGGTACTGGTAATTGACTTTCACCGCACCAAAGAGCCTCTATTTAGGGTATGGATGTAGAGGTGGTGCTCTCCTACAACTACTTGCGGGTCCACGTTACTGATGGGTTGGATTGGTCTCAAAACATAGAGGAAGTATAATAGAAATTATAGAACAGGCTTCTTTTCCTTAGGAAACTGTGTTTCTTTAATCTGGGAAGTGACATCCTTCATATCTACTACAACTCTGTGATGGCCACTGCAGTTTTCTAGTTGTGGTGTGCTGGACTGGTAATATCAGTTCATGAGTGATGCACTGAATCAACAAGCTGAATAAAAAGGCAAGTTCAGTTATGAGACACATTCTGGACCCCCTGAAGGTAGCAGCGAAGGAAGGAATTAAAACAAAACTGAGTAGCATTATAAACAATGCTGCACATCCCCTCTCTGACACGTTAACACTAAGTACTTTCACCCAACGAAGTGTTTCAAGAAACACTACTGGGTCTCCTTTATATGAACCCATCTATTTTTGTATTTGTTTATTAAAAGAGCTTCTGTAAAAAGGGAATAAATAACATTCTACCTATCTACATTATAGCACTTATAAATAACACAATAATTATAGAGCTTTCACAACAGATTTTTTACAAAAGGCTGAATGTGTGATCTTCCTTAAAACCTTTTTAACCACCACAGAAATTGGTGATGTCTAATATGTCCAGATACCATCTTTATGCACAGAGATGGACTTAGGAGGGAGAAGGGGCCTTGTGCTTCAGCCTATGTTCAGAGACTCTTCCAAGACATGATGAACTACCATTTAATATCAAAGCTTAGGAATTGCTCAACTTGAGTAGGCACCACAGAAGAACAGCAAAAACCACAAAAAAAGCATTTGAGATTATGAATGATATTCATCAATTAAACTTGGCAGCCATCAGAACACATTGGGTCATGTCAAATATAAAAAACAAAGAGTCTGAAAGTTGGCAAAAGCTTGTGTCACACCACAGACATTCAGATCTAGTATCAGAGTTTAGTTTTTATGCCTTTGCATTCTCTCACTAGAACGATAACCTATAATATGTAACTATTATAACACTATAAATCATTTTTATACTTTATTCTCCATCAGCTCATGTTCAGGTATCCTGCTGCCATAAATGCTGCCCACCAACGGCCCTCCCATTCTACTAGAAGTAAACACAGGAATGACAGTGTTTGTGCAACTAGCAATGTATGAGAGGGATAACAGGAAATGGTTAAAGAGAGTGGTACAAACATTTCATTGAAAAACAAACGACAAATTTATTTATTAAATTTTTTAATAAGACACATGTTCTTAAGGTTACCAGGAGCATGTACAGTGTAGCACACACAATCTGAGACAAAGCGAAACTGTCCTTCAGAATCAGTGTTCCCAGAAGATGTGGCCCAAGGTGGATGCCTGTGTTACTTAATTAGTTGACTGGTTCTGATAATAATAATAATAATAATAATAATAATAATAATAATAATAATAATAATGGTGGGGCCTCGTTTTGCTTTCAAAACAGTCTCAATTATTCATGGCATGGATTCCACAAGATGTTGGAAAGATTCCCTAAGAGATTCTGGTCCATGGTGTTATGATTTTTCAGGCAAATTTTTTGCAGGTTGTCAGCTGCACATTCATGCTGTGAATCTCCCATCCTAACACTTCTCAAAGATGACGGGGAAGGCCATTAAACATCACTGAACATATTGTCATATTCATGAAACCATTTTGAGATAACTTTTGCTTTGTGACATGGTGCATTTATCAAGCTAGATGTTAGCCATTAGAAGATGGGTAAATTGTGACCATGAAGGGGTGCACAAATATGTTCATCACCAATGCTCAGATATGCTGTGGCATTCACGCAGTGATTGATTGGTATTAATGGACACAAAGTGTGCCAAGAAAACATTCCCCACCCCCCATTACACCACCACCACCAGCAGCTTTGATTATTAATACAAGGAGTGTTGTGTGCGTGGATTCAAGCTATTAGCTCCAAATTCTAATTCTACCATCATTGCCTCAGCATAAACCGAGATTCCTCAGACCAGGGCACATTTTTTTCAGTCTTGAACTGTCAAGTGTTGGTGCGCCTGTGCCTACTGCAGCCTCAGCTTTGTCTTATTGGCTGACAAGAGTGGAATCTGACATGGTCTTCTACTGTTATAGCCCATCTAAATCACGGTTCGAAGTATTGTACATTCTGCAAAGCTTTTCTACTCACTATAGACATACAGAGGGAATATCAGTGTTACTGTAGCCTTTCCACCTGTTTGAACTAGTCAGGCCATTCTCCTTAGTTCTCTCTCATTGATAAAGCATCTTCTTCCACAGAACTGCCACTCACTGGATGTTTTTTGATTTTTACACCATTGTGAGGAAACTCTAGGGACTGTTGTGTGTGAACATTAACTGAAGCTCCTGGCCTGTATCTGCATGATTTTTATGCATGATTGGCTGATTAGATAATTACATACATAAGCAGGTGTGCAGGTGTTCCTCCTAATTTGATCAGTGAGTGTGTGTGGCTAGGCATTCTGAAATATGTGAAGGTGCCAGATGGTTAAGATCCTTTCATACAATTAAAAGTATTGTAAAATTAATGCCAAAAGGCACAGACAGACAAGGCAATAATATTTAATGAAAAGAGTTTAGATTTTTCCTTTTCAGTTAAGATTGTTGCTGCTGCATTTCAAACTAGCTACCACCCATTTATATTTTTCTCAGTATTCCTGATAGCAAAGCATTAAGCAGGTGTTAATTTTCCAGGATCTAGCAATGATATAAAAACAAGCTCATGCTATACTTTTTAAATGAAAAAGCACATAGTGAATTGTCTTACAGTGCTCACCAATAATAAAAAGCTTGGCTGAGGATCCAATGGATATTCATGGATTTTGTTAAGGCTTCTCCAAATTCTCATTATCCACTCCAAACTGATGTCAATTTCTCAGTGTATTAAGCTGCAGCTTGGAAAGAGGATATAGAGACAGAATGCCCTAGTCCTCAAAAAAATAACAAACTTTAAAGAGGGTTGCACAGAATTTGTGCACAATAATGCAAAGCAACTTCACAAGGTTTGCTTGCAGCCTGTCAGCCTGAATCTTTTGACTAAAAAGTCTAAAAAAAATTGCTTTCAAATTGCAGTGTTATTAAAATTGGCAAAATGCAACATAGTTTCCACAACATTTTAGTTTTGTCATCTTTTACTCAGAAAAAGTAAGACATTAATGACTTAGCCACACTTATCTTGTAACAATTATGCTCAGGAAAGGATGACTGGAAATTACCTGCTCAAAAAAAGCTTGAATGGGGCGTGGACCATGCAACGCCAAACCATTCTTATTTTAAAAATAGGTCACTACACAACTACACAAACTCCCCAATCGATGTAAAAAATAAATAAAAAAGGTCTTTTAAATGCCTCCCTCATCTGGGTTATTTACAATGCTATGTACAACTAATTACACAAACGTCTCCTAAAGTGAACAGTAATTGAAAATGAGAGAAAAAAAAATGAAAAACGTCAATATTTCAAAAATAGAAAAATCAAAACTTTCTCACTGGTGAGATTCACAGTCAGCCATGGAGTGTGATTCCAAATAAAGAGTGAAAAACCCCTTACTGCCGCTTCTGGATCTGATCAGGAGATGAAATCTGCACTTGAAGTTGTGAAGGGTGATGAACAGAATGACAATGATGAACCTTTCTTTTTCTCTGAATAAAACATATGGTCCTTTTAAATTTTATAACCCAAAACCAGATATTGAAACCACAAGAAATCCTGACCTTCAGGAAAAGATTAAATGCCGCAATTGGTGACATCCTTGCTGCTTACAAAGGGAAATGATTTTTCAGGTACAAGGAAAAGATTTTGCACAGGAAAAAGGTCAGACAGACACAAAACTTACAGAACAGACACGACTGAAATGTTATGTAGCTCCTCTACAATGTGATTTATGTTATCAATCCCTGTTCTCCATACATTGTAATCTCCAATTACAGACCTACTCAAAATTTCAAAGATCAATATAAGCTTGTGTAAAAGCTAGATCATTTATCTAAAGGGTACTAAAGCTGTGGAATGATCTACTTGTCAATATTAAAAAGGCACCTTCAGAATAAGAATTTAAGTCAAAGCTGGAGATTCTACCATTGTGAATTTCTCTGATATTTGCTGATGAAGCTATTCACTTTTAAACTTTTGTAAATCAATGTGGTCAGCTTTTCAGACATTTCCCCTCCTTTCTATTCTAGGTCTCTGGTGGTGCAATGCATTATATATATATTACCTCCCAAATAATACAGAGTACACAACACATGTTTCACCCTATTTGTGGCTCATCAGGTATACGTACATTTGTTTCCCCTTGCGGGGATCGAACTTCAGTCATCAGCACCTGAGGTGAAGCCTCAGATGTTGCGTCACAGCGGCTGGTTTGCTTATTTGAGATGGTACAGATATTTGTATATCTACACAGACAACTTTTTTCTAATTTTGGTTCTGTACATTACCACAATGAATTTTAAATGAAAAAACTCAGATGCAGTTGAAGTGCAGACTTTCAGCTTTAATTCAGTGGGTTGAACAAAAAGTTGCATAAAAATGTGAGGCAACTAAAATATTTTTTTAACACAATCCCTTTATTTCAGGGGCTCAAAAGTAATTGGACAAATTAAATAACTGGAAATAAAATGCTCATTTCTAATACTTGGTTGAAAACCCTTAGCTGGCAATGACAGCCTGAAGTCTTGAACTCATGGACATCACCAGATGCTGGGTTTCCTCCTTTTTAATGCTCTGCCAGGCCTTTACTGCAGCGGCTTTCAGTTGCTGTTTGTTTATTGGTCTTTCTGTCCGAAGTTTAGTCTTCAACAAGTGAAATGCATGCTCAATTGGGTTAAGATCAGGTGACTGACTTGGCCATTCAAGAATTTTCCACTTCTTTGCTTTAATAAACTCCTGGGTTGCTTTGGCTGTATGTTTTGGGTCATTGTCCATCTGTATCATGAAACACCGCCCAATCAATTTGACTGCATTTAGCTGGATTTGAGCAGACAGTATGTCTCTGAACACCTCAGAATTCATTTGGCAGCTTCTGTCCTGTGTCACATCATCAATAAACACTAGTGTCCCAGTGCCACTGGCAGTCATGCACACCCAAGCCATCACACTGCCTCCACCGTGTTTTACAGATGATGTGGTATGCTTTGGATAATGAGCTGTTCCACGCCTTCTCCATACTTTTTTCTTGCCATCATTCTGGTAGAGGTTGATCTCGGTTTCATCTGTCCAAAGAATGTTTTTCCAGAACTGTGCTGGCTTTTTTAGATGTTGTTTAGCAAAGTCCAATCAAGCCTTTCTATTCTTGAGGCTTATGAGTGGCTTGCACCTTGCAGTGCACCCTCTCTATTTACTTTCATGCAGTCTTCTCTTTATGGTAGACTTGGATATCGATACGCCTACCCCCTGGAGAGTGTTGTTCACTTTTTTGGTTGTTGTGAAGGGGTTTCTCTTCACCATGGAAATGATTCTGCGCTCATCCACCACTGTTGTCTTCCGTGGACGTCCAGTTCTTTTTGTGTTGCTGAGTTCACCAGTGCTTGCTTTCTTTCTCAGGATGTACCAAACTGTGGATTTTGCCACTCCTAATATTGTAGCAATTTCTCGGATGGGTTTTTTCTGTTTTCGCAGCTTAAGGATGGCTTCTTTCACCTGCATGGAGAGCTCCTTTGACCGCATGTTGTCTGTTCACAGCAAAATCTTCCACATGCAAGCACCACACCTCAAATTAACTCCAGGCCTTTTATCTGCTTAATTGATAATGACATAACGACGGACTTGCCCACACCTGCCCATGAAATAGCCTTTGAGTAAATTGTCCAATTACTTTTGAGCCCCTGAAATGAAGGGATTGTGTTAAAGAAATGCTTTAGTTGCCTCACATTTTTATGCAATCGTTTTGTTCACCCCACTGAATTAAAGCTGAAAGTCTGCACTTTAACTGCATCTGAGTTGTTTCATTTAAAATTCATTGTGGTAATGTACAGAACCAAAATTAGAAAAAAGTTGTCTCTGTCCAAATATTTATGGACCTAACTGTACATATACAAACACACACACACGCACACACACACCCACACACACTGGCCACTTTATTATGTACACCTGTTCAGCTTTTTGTTACCACAAATATCTAATCAGCCAATCATATGACAACAACTCAATGCATTTAGACATTGTCAAGACAACCTGCTGAAGTTCAAACCAAGTATCAGAATGGGAAAGAAAGGTGATTTAAGTGACTTTGAAGGGGACATGGTTGTTGGTGCCAGATAGGCTGGTCTGAATACATCAGAATCTGCTGATCTACTGGGATTTTCACACACAACCATCTCTAGGGTTTACAGAGAATGGTCTGAAAAAGGGAAAATATCCAGTGAGCATCAGTTCTTTGGGAGAAAATTCCTTGTCAATGGTCAGAGGAGAATGGCCAAACTTTTTCAAGATGACAGAAAAGCAACATTAACTCAAATAACCACTCTTTACAACAGAGCTATGCAGAAGAGCATTGAACCTTGAAGCAGATGGGCTACAGCAGCAGGAAATTGCACCAGGTGCCACTCCTGTCAGCTAAGAATGGCAATTGAGGCTACAATTCGAATGGACTCAATAAAATTGGACAATAGAAGATTGGATAAACATTGCCTGCTCTGATGAGTCATGATTTCTGCTATGACATTTGGATAATAGGGTCAGAATTTGGTGTCAACAACATGAAAGCAAGGATCCTTTCTGCCTTGTATCAGTGGTTCAGGCTGGTGGTGGTAGTGGAAGTGGTAGTGGAATGGTGTGGGTGGTATTTTCTTGATACACTTTTGGCCAGCTGAGCACTGTTTAAATGCCATAGCCTACCTGAATATTGTTGCTGACCATGTCCATCCTTTCATGACATCAACATTTCCATCTTCTGATGGCTACTTCCAGAAAGATAATGTGCCATGTCACAAAGCTCAAATCATCTCAAACTGGTTTCTTGAACATGACAACGAGTTCACACTACTCAAATGGCCTCCACAGTCACCAGATCTCAATCCAATAGAGCACTTTAGGGATGTGGTGGAACAGGAGATTCCCTTCATGGGTGTGTAGGTGACAAATTTGCAGCAATTTCATCATGCTATCATGCCAGTATGGACCATAATCCCTAAGGAATGTTTCCAACACATTCTGGAATCTATGGCACAAAGAATACTAGTAAGGTGTACCTAATCACCTAATAAGGTGGTCAGTGAGTGTGTATATATATATATATATATATATATATATATTGTAAAGAAACAAGAAGACACAGCATAAAGGGTTGGGGTTTCCGGCCCCGTATACTGTAAACAAAAGTTATTTTTCAAAAACAGGTCAAAATATACAAACATAAACGTTCATAAGAGAGACGCCTTCACAGGCGTCGGCGGCCATTTTATATAGGAGGAGCCGGAAGTGGAGGAATGCTGGGAAGGAGGCGTGAGGGATGACGGGATTGCTGACGTCAGAGAAGATGGCGGAGGAAGGGCGGAAGTGGACGTACTGCGGGCAGGTTATGATGGCGGAGCGTCTTTTTTCCTGAAAGAGAGAGCAGAAAGGTTAGTACCCCGCCATTCCCTGCCGGCGAACGTCTTTCGAAGCAGTTTCAGGTCCGTCCGCGGCCTCCTACTCGCGCATGCGTGACACGACCCCCCCCTCAGCCCAAGACCGTCCGGTCGGGCGGACTTAACCGAGAGGTCGTGGACGCGAGAGAGGGCATCGGCGTTGGCCTGAAGGCCGCGGCGGCAATAAGTAACCGTGAACTTATAGGGCTGCAGGTCCAGGAACCACCTGGTGACCCGTGGATTCGACTCTTTGTGGAGGGACATCCACTGAAGCGCACCGTGATCAGTCACCAGAGTGAATTCGCGACCCAACAGGTAGTACCGGAGATAAGTCACGGCCCACTTAATGGCCAGGGCTTCCCTCTCCACCGCCGCGTACCTGGCCTCTCGGTCCAGCAGTTTCCGGCTTAGGTACATCACGGGGTGTTCGACACCATCAATGCTTTGGCTCAACACGGCGTCCAGGCCTGTGTCCGAAGCGTCGGTCTGGAGGATAAAGGGTAGCCCAAAATCAGGGGTCCGTAATACAGGTGCCGATGTAAGGGCCTGTTTCAGGTCACTGAATGCATGTTCCGCCTTATCGTTCCATACCACATGCAGGGGAGCCCCCTTCTTTGTTAAGCAAGTCAAGGGTGCTGCCCTCTCGGAGAAACGGGGTACGAACCGGCGGTAGTACCCCGCCAGCCCCAAGAAAGCCTGCACCTGTCTCTTGGTATTCGGACGGGGCCATTCCAGGATGTCTTTGACTTTGGAACATTGGGGTCTCACCTGTCCTCGTCCCACAAGGTAGCCTAAATACTTGGCCTCTTTTAAGCCAAAAAAACACTTACGGGGGTTAATGCGGAGGCCAGCTTTAGCCAGTGTCGCGAGGACAGCAGAGAGCTGCAATAGATGCTCCTCCCAGGTGCCGGAATAGATGACGACGTCATCCAGGTAGGCGACACTATAGGACTGGTGGCGCTTCAGCACTCTATCCACCAGACGTTGAAAGGTCGCAGGGGCCCCGTGCAGCCCAAATGGGAGGACCTTGTATTGTCAATGTCCACTAGGGGTGCTAAAGGCGTTTTTTTCTTTTGCAGATGCCGTTAAGGGAATTTGCCAATACCCTTTTGTCATATCAAGAGTAGTCAAATACCGAGCCGCACCCAGCCGCTCGAGCAGGTCGTCAATGCGGGGCATCGGGTAGGCATCGAATTTGGAGACCTGGTTTAGACGTCTAAAGTCATTGCAGAATCTCCAGGAGCCGTCCAGCTTGGGAACGAGGACAATCGGGCTGGACCAAGGACTGTGACTTTCCTCGATAATGTCCAAGTCCAACATTCGTTGTACCTCCAGTTCCACTTCGGCGCGTTTTGCCTCCGGGAGTCTGTAGGGCCTCTCCCGGACGACTACTCCGGGTTCCGTGACTATATCGTGGGCAATCAGCGAGGTCCGGCCTGGCGACTCGCTCACCACTTCGGGGATGGCGTAGATAGCTTGGGTTATCTCTCGCCGCTGTACGGGTGTTAGCTCGTCACCGAGGTTAAGGGCAGCCGTGCTAGCGAATAGGGAGAGGGATCTATGAGTATCGGGAGTCTCCTCCCTGTCCTTCCAAGGTTTTAATAAATTAATATGGTAGATCCTCTCGCTCGGTCGACGATTAGGTTGCTTGACTAAATAGTCGACGAGCCCCTTTCTTTCCTTAACCTCGTATGGCCCCTGCCAGTGAGCTAGCAGCTTGGAGTGGGAGGTGGGAACGAGCACCATCACTCGATCCCCCGGGTGGAACTCCCGACTGACCTCTTTTCAGGGTCAAACTGCCAGCTCCGCCATTCACTCGCCTACTGGCTCGGCGTAATGCCGTAGCGTGCCAGGATCTCCTGTTTTAGGAGCTTATAGTCCGCGGCTTCCTCCTCGGGGAGGTCATAATAGGCTCGCTGCGCGGGCCCCTTCAGGTAGGGTGCCAGAATGGACGCACACTTGGACCGCTGCCACTCGTTCCGGGTGGCCGTCCTTTCAAAGATTCCTAGGTAGGACTCGATGTCGTCCGCCTCCGTCATTGGGACAAGGGACGGAGGTTTTGGACGAGGCGGGTCGGCCCTTACCCTCTCAGCTTCCGCGAGCTTCGCCTTCGCGGCCTCCAGTTCCCGGGTTGTAGCGGCCTGTGCTTGCTGCAGAGACTGGATCTGTGCGTTCTTCCCCTGCAGCACGGTGTTGAGGTCCTGTCTTTCAGTCAATTTTTTTCGGAGCAGTATCTTGCCGACTACGCCACTGTAAAGAAACGAGAAGACACAGCATAAAGGGTTGGGGTTTCCGGCCCCGTATACTGTAAACAAAAGTTATTTTTCAAAAACAGGTCAAAATATACAAACATAAACGTTCATATGCACAACGCCTTCACAGGCGTCGGCGGCCATTTTATATAGGAGGAGCCGGAAGTGGAGGAATGCTGGGAAGGAGGCGTGAGGGATGACGGGATTGCTGACGTCAGGGAAGATGGCGGAGGAAGGGCGGAAGTGGACGTACTGCGGGCAGGTTA
>JANRMT010062861.1:51113804-51212983 GCA_026402145.1 Polypterus bichir lapradei | reverse complement strand
ACTGATTCTCTCTCTCAATTCCTTGCAGACCATTCTTGGGAAGTCCCACCAGGGCAACCAATAACGTCACTGCCGGTTCCGGCCCTGATGACATCACTTCCTCTACTTGCATTAAAAGGCCGCCATTTTAAGGCAGCAAGTCATTTCTGTTTTGGACTCAGTCGTCTGAATATGTTTGTTTTTTTTGATAGATTTTGCAGCCGGGAAATATTATATTGGTGGCTGCCTCAAACCTTTCGAATGTCTCTTTGTCGTTCTTCTGACAATATCTATCTATCTATATATATATATATAGCAGAATACCCGCGCTTCGCAGCGGAGAAGTAGTGTGTTAAAGAAGTTATGAAAAAGAAAAGGAAATATTTTAAAAATAACGTAACATGATTGTTAATGTAATTGTTTTGTCATTGATATGAGTGTTGTTGTCATCTCTCTCTCTCTCTCTCTCTCTATATATCTATATATATATATATATATCTATATATATATATATATATCAAAATACCCGCGCTTCGCAGCGGAGAAGTAGTGTGTTGTGAGTGATGAGTGTTGCTGTCATATATATATATATACTAGCAAAATACCCGCGTTTGGCAGCAGAGAAGTAAAAAGAAAAGGAAACATTTTAATAATAACGTAACATGATTGACAATGTAATTGTTTTGTCATTGTCATGAGTGTTGCTGGAATATATATATATATACTCACACACACACACATATATAAACATATATATACACATCTATACTAATAAAAGGCAAAGCCCTCACTCACTCACTCACTCACTCACTGACTCATCACTAATTCTCCAACTTCCCGTGTAGGTAGAAAGCTGAAATTTGGCAGGCTTATTCCTTACAGCTCACTTACAAAAGTTAAGCAGGTTTCATTTCGAAATTCTACACGTAACGGTCATAACAGTCGATAACGGTCGACAACGTCCGCCATGTTGAACTTTCTTATTTATGGCACCATCTTCACGAAATTTGATAGGCGGCTTCCCTGCACTAACCAAAACCGATGTATGTACTTATTTCGATGGTATGACGCCATTGTCGGCCGCCATATTGAACTTTCCAACGTCACTAATTTTCCAACTTCCCGTGTAAGTAGAAGGCTGACCCCATCTTCACGAAATTTGGTAGGTGGCTTCCCTGCGCTAACCAAAAGCGATGTTCGTACTTATTTCGGTGGTATGATGCCACTGTCGGCCGCCATATTGAATTTTCCAAACATCACTAATTCTCCAACTTCCCGTGTAGGTAGAAGGCTGAAATTTGGCAGGCTCATTCCTTACAGCTTACTTACAAAGGTTGAGCAGGTTTCATTTCGAAATTCTACGCGTAACGGTCATAACGGTTGACAATGTTCGCCATGTTTAACTTTCTTATTTATGGCCCCATCTTCACGAAATTTGGTAGGTGACTTCCCTGCGCTAACCAAAACCGATGTACGTACTTATTTCAGTGGTATGATGCCACTGTCGGCCGCCATATTGAAGTTTCCAACGTCACTAATTCTCCAACTTTCCGTGTAGGTAGAAGGCTGAAATTTGGCAGGCTCATTCCTTACAGCTTACTTACAAAAGTTAAGCAGGTTTCATTTCAAAATTCTACGCGTAACGGTCGTAATGGTCAACAACGTCCACCATGTGGAACTTTCTTATTCATAGGTAGAAGGCTGAAATTTGGTACTTATTTCGGTGATATGATGCCACTGTCGGCTGCCATATTGAACTTTTCAACGGTCTTTGTTACTTATGGGCCCATCTTCAAGAAATTTGGTACACGGGTTCCCAACGCTAACTGAATCCTACTTACGTACATATATACGTCCATAGCCTGCAGCTCGGTCACCGTGTGAGGCGGCGTTGGGTCCCCCATCCCAACGCCTCCCACGTTGTTGGCTGCCTGCCTATATAAGGCCGTCTGTCGCTCCAGTCTCTACATTCCCTTCCTTGCTTCGCCACGGTATTCACGTCTCCCTGCTGATAACTACAGCCTTTTTATTTAATCCACGGCTTCTCCGCTGTTTTATTGTTCATTTATTACGATTATAGTTATTGTATAGGTATTTTAGACTTACTTTACATTGTTCAGGTACCCATTTCCTTTATCATTCCAACCGTACCCCCATTAACATGTCTATCGAGGTGATCACCATCGATCAAAGAACTGTCACTTACCAAGTGGTTTCCATGCCCGGAGATGGCACCTGCCTTTTCCATTCTCTTTGTTACATATTGCACAGCCATATCAGGCTCACTATTGATATCCGGAGGAACATTGTGTCTTATGTATTGAATGACTGGGACAGGTTCAAGGTGTGGACTGATGACAGTACAGGAGATAATTATACTACACAGGAGCACTAGAAGAGTGAAATGCTTAAGTGTACCGAAATGGCCAAATATTTTACACCTTTGGACAACCGCCAATGCCTCTTAAATATCTTAGCTTCACAGGTGACGATTTCAGTAGTGGACACTTTGATGTTTAGAAATGTTTAAACTCTCAAAAGCTGGATGTGAAGTTATCAATGAAACTGGTTGTATACTTACAACGCTTGACAGATGCCGAATGTCTCTTCAACACAAGTCCTACAAATACTGTCGTAACTGAAACAAACCATGAAACTCAAACCGATTATGACAGCAGCAATCCAAGCTGTGAGATTTGAAACAAGATTACTGTTCACATGGCCAACTGTACGTTGCATGCTCAAGAGTAAGCTCAGCGCACAGCTACAGCTTGGTCATATTGCAACTGGAGGGCGGAACTGACAACATGGCATACAAAGAGATCCTTAACAAATAATTATTGGTATATTTTCCCTCAGTTTAAAAAGGTTTAATTTTCTAATTAATAAAAATTTTAAGGCAGTACTTCACCGCTGCAAAGTGCGGGTATTTTGCTAGTCATATATATATATATATACATATATATATATACATATACATATAAATATATATACATATATATACACATATATATACACACACACACATATATATACATATATACACATATACATATCTACATATACACTGTATATACACATATATATATACAAATCTACATATATATCTACATATATATATTAGGGGTGGGACTCGATTAAAAAAATTAATCCAATTAATTAGAGGCTGTGTAATAATTAATCTTGATTAATCGTATGTAATCGCACACGTAAATTTGCCCCAAATCGCAAATGTGTTTTTTTAATTTAAAAGGGTTTTAGTGGGCGACAGAATCAAATAATAGACATGGACATGAATATTGTAAACTCAAGCTCTTTTAATTTCTGAAAAAAAAATGCTTTTAAACTGCATTTGAATTCAAAACAGAAACAAAAATATCATCCCTGGTTAAAATTGGGCAGACTTAAAAATAAAGTGGTAGTTTAAGTACTTTTAAGTACATTTTCAGAATGGTATTGTATTTAAATAATAATAACCAAAATTTCAACATAAAGTGCAGTTTTTCTTCTTAAAAAAATAATTCAGAAACATAAAAGGTAATTTGACCAATTTAATCTTTAAACTCTGAGTAACCTTAGCCAAAATTATTTTGTACATTAGGCTAAAACAGTGTGATCATTGAACATTTTGTAATTAGATGTAATTAGAATTACTAACGGTCACGGAAGTCCAATTATCCCCAGTAAGAGCCACAAAGTCCGCTTTCTGTAATGCATCTAATTTTGCTTGCTTTTCAGTGTGCACAAAACCATGCTTTTATCAAGGCTTTGCTCGGGTAGTTTTTTGAAATGAAATTTTCCTCCGATCAGTCGTAGGAACGCGCTTCATTCCGACTCTAACATTTTTGTAGCTGTGATGTGTGCATCAGTGTAATCGATGTACCAGGAAATCATGCATTGACAAAAGTTCCCCTTTGCTTGGAATTGAAAGTGTGATTAAATGTGTTATTTTTTGTTATGGAGTACATGCATCGAAGCTTCTCAGCTGTGCTTGTGCTAAGAAAAGGAAAGATTTTAAAAATAACGTAACATGATTCTGCGTTAACCGCATAGTTTTTCATACGTCTCAAACCAAGGAGATGCGAGGTTAAAATGAACCGAGAAGCGCGCGTACATACTCAGTACATCCCCTCTCGGGAATCGAACCTCGGATGTAGGCGATAGAGGTGAAACCTCTACAATTGCGCCACGGTGTGTAGCTTATCTATTTGAGAGTATGTAGATCGGGGTATATATATATATATATTCGCAGCGGAGACGTAGTGTGTTAAAGAAGCTATGAAAAAGAAAAGGGAACATTTTAAAAATAACGTAACATGATTGTCAATATACAGTAATTGTTTTGTGAGTGTTATTGAGTGTTGCTGTCATCAAGGATTCCATTATCATTATTTGTTTCAATCAGGGTCGTATTTGTACGATGTGTTGTGTTCAAGTTACATTCCGTATTTGTCAATCGTTGTAAAGATAAGAGGTTTCATTTATCGATTCGTTTCTTACTGCATCAATAAACAGCTCGTCTTCCTCTTTATCTGAGATGTGACACACTGCATGCACGGGTTTTTTTTTACACTGTCTTCCTTTAGCGGGACATTCACTTTTTGCACCATGTGCTTTGTTTCTGCAGTAGCTGCACTTATGAATATGCTTGTATGTATCAGACGCTTCATATTTTTTTGCTGCCTTCTCAATTGTGTAATTCTGTTTTTGTTCAGCGCTCTTTGGAACTGTTGCTTTTTGTCTGTGCACTGCGTCAGTTCACGTGAGCCGCTTGGTGTTCTTGCATTGAAGGTTCCCAGCTGTGCTGGTGCCATTATGTCCATGGCTGTATGTAATGTCAGCTAAGACCCGGCACTGTAAAGTTTCTCTCGCAGTTTTGCTGAGTTTGTGCCAAACACCACCCTGACCATCTCATCTTCCTCTGCATAAGCACAGTCCTTCACCCGTGAATATTTAGTGGCAGTGTTTCTATTGGATTGCCGCTGATGGACGGCCTTATATGGGCAGGCACTAAATTACAAACGCCAGCAGCAGCCTGTCTATGAACTTAATTTAAAGTTTAGGTTTACGCTGTGCTTTGTTTCCGTGGTAGCACCACTCATGAATATGGTAGTATATGTCACTCGCTCGCTTCTTATTTTTTCGCTGTCTTCTCAATTATATAATGCATGTTTTTTTCAGCGGTTTTTGGAGCGCTTCCTGGTTTTCTATGTACTGCGTGATTACGTGGGAGGCGTGATGATGTCACACGAAACTCCGCCCCCACGGCTTTCGCGCTCATCTCCATTACAGTAAATGGAGAAAAACAGCTTCCAGTTATGACCATTACGCGTAGAATTTCGAAATGAAACCTGCCCAACTTTTGTAAGTGAGCTGTAAGGAATAAGCCTGCCAAATTTCAGCCTTCAACCTACACGGGAAGTTGGAGAATTAGTGATGAGTCAGTCAGTCAGTCAGTCAGTGAGGGCTTTGCCTTTTATTAGTATAGATATATATGTATATATTTTTTTTTGGAATAAGGGGAAATTAAAGCAAGATATTACTACAGACTTTCCCCTCTGTTTTAGAAAGAATAAAAAATATCCATGGAGCAGAGACATTGTTATATGTGTCAGAGGATGGGCCATTGGTGGAGACAATGCCCTCTGTGCAAAGACATAGAAACAGAGGGCTGAAGAAGAGATCCAATATCATCACAGGCCTAGAAGTGGGGTGATTCTAGATGGACTGTTGTATCTATTAATGATATGACTTTCTTTTCCAGCAGTAGGTCTTAACCCTTCAGGGGACTGAACAGTGGCCCTTACAAGGCTCATCTGAGGTAGGGGAAATGTAAGTGCTCAAGCACGGCAGGAATGGAGGATAATTTCTTACCCAGAAGAGAAGCCAAAATGGAATGAATGACAGGTTGGGTTGCTGGATAAGGAAATTTCTTTGTGACTGCTGGAATAATGTAATTGTTGGACAAGCAGAACCCAAATGGCAGGTGACAATCGCCTTCTTGTGGCATTCCATTTGGTTAACCCTGTCAGGATCCCTGGGTGCCAATAGAAGGTGGTGTTAAGGGAGGACTTCCATGCTTTCCATATGATGTGCAAATGTTTCCAGAAAGACATACTGTGGCACCAGAAACATTCCTAGGTCCAGCTTGAAAGGAGCCTGCTGCTTCATGTCAGAGAGTCCGAGTCAGGAGGCAGGAAGAAGAATTTGTTTTGTACACTGTATTCTTTATTGATCATTGCAAGGGTGATTATTGTTAAGGACATATATATATGTCTTCCAGGCTCTGCTGAGATTTGTTGTTCCACCCAGAAGCGAGAGGGGACACTGTTGCTAATCTTGTCACCTGTTTCTGCCTCCACATCTCAGGGAAAACTCCCACTGAGGACAACTGACTCCAAGACAATTCCTATAAAGTTTCACATCCCCGGAGGGAGGCATCTCATTTTAAGTCAAGCTAACCTGAAAGACGGAGCTCAATGAAAGGAGAGGACCCTCTCAGGTGAGCAATGACAGCCTTAGAAAGAAGGCATCCACTGGTGCTTTGCAGCGTCATTGTACATTTATTATTTTTTCTGTTTAAAAGAATTAAAGAGGACAACCCGGAAGGCTTCGCATAAAAATTCTTCCTTGAACCCAGGTTTCACTACTGTTCAACATCTATATATATATATATTGTGAACGGGACCCGGACACAGACAGACGGGCATCATTTGTTCCACCACACACACATTTATTTACACTATATACAATTTATACAAGTGCACAAACCCAGTGCCTCCAGCACCGATCCACCAAAGTCCGGGCCTTTCACAATCTCCCTTAGGCCTTCCTTCCTTCAGGCCGCCTCCAGTCCTCTCTTCAGCTCCGTCCTCTTCCATCTGACTTCTGCTCTCGAATGCAGGGAGGCGGCCCCTTTTATCACACTCCGGATGGGCTCCAGCTGCTTCCCGGCATTCCTCCGCAGACACGCCCCAGTGTGGCTGAAGTGCCGGCTGTGCACCCAGAAGCCCTCCGGGTGTCCCCTGTCTTCTTCCCCCCAGCACTTCCTGGTGTGGCGGAAGTGCTGGGCTCCAGGTTTCTTCAGGCACCGGGGCGCCATCTGGCGGTGGCCACGGGTCCCTACAGGAGGAGGCACCAGCCCTCCTTCGGTCCCCTCGGGCATCCCGGCTGGGCTCCAACCCTAGCCACCTGTGACAATATATATATATATATATATATAGAGTTACACTGTTAGAGTGACCAGGAAAAAGATAACCAATTAGCCAGGGAAAAATAGATTCTGTGTGAACAGAAATATTTTTTCCATTGCCAGCTTGTCTTAACTAAATGTATCCATACTTTTTTTATAATTATTAACATAGGCAGTAATGAAGTTCAATCAATAGTTCATCTGTATATTTAATACGCTTAGCACCTATATACATAACCTGTCATGATTTTTTGGCAGCTTGAACATGACTCCACTTTCAGTCAGCTTTGGGAACCTCCATTTTGTTTATTGTTGCTGCAGCAATTGCTGGTTACATGACTGAGGTCACACAACATGTGATGCTTTCACCCCTTAGTTATGAATGTGGTGATCCTTTAAGGACATCTAAACGGAGAGGTCTGGAACACTGCGTCCATGCACTCCGCTATCTTTGCCACAAATTCTGTTTGTTCTTTATTTTATCATCGCTATTTAACTTTTAAGCACAGTGAGCAACTGTAGTCAGTCAGTCATTGTCCAACCTGCTATATCCTAACACAGGGTCACGGGAGTCTGCTGGAGCCAATCCCAGCCAACACAGGGCACAAGGCAGGAATAAACCCCGGGCAGAGCACCAGCCCACTGCAGGGCACACTCACACACACACACACACACACCAAGCACACACTAGGGACAACTTAGGATTGCCAATGCACCTAACCTGCATGTCTTTGGACTGTGGGAGGAAACTGGAGCACCTGGAGGAAACCCACGCACACACGGTGAGAACATACAAACTACACACAGGGAGGACCCAGGAAACAAACCCAGGTCACCTTACTGCGAGGCAGCAGTGCTACTACTGCGCCACCATGCCGCCCGCAACTGTAGTCAGTCTAGAATAATTCACATATCATACAGCTTGCAAGAAATACTGGATATTGGAATGAGGCTTTATTCCATCACCACTTCCCCATTTCCTGGATGAGCTTTTTAGCACATTGGTGCCCGCCTGGTTTACTACTCTGGCAAGGAAGCGATGTAGGCAGAGACTGGAAACGAAGCAGAAGCAGGGTAAGAAAGCCAGCATTCATGCTAGACTAAAGAACTTCCCAATTAAGCCAACTCTACCCAGTCTGTTTGTTGCAAACACCTAGTCTATAGTCAACAAGATAGACAAGCTGAGACTAAGGATTTCATCACACAGGATTAACAGCTGCACCTCATTTTTCATCGAAACCTGCCTGAACGCTGACTTCCCCAATGCGGCTATTGACTATTTACCGCTCAGACTGGACTGCTAAATCCGGTAAGGACAAAGGCAACAGAGTGTGCATATATGTTAATAATGCTTAGTGCACCTCCATGGTCATTGCTGAACAATATCCCTCTTCGGGCGTAGAATTCATAACACTAAAGTTCAGACCTTTGTATCTGCCAAGGGAATTTACAGTCACGTTCCTGGCCGCAGTTTATATTCCTCCACAAGCTAATGGCAGGCTGGTGTTTGCTAAACTGCACAATGCTACAAACGGTCCACAAAATATTCATCCGGACAGGATCTTTATTGAAGAGGGTGATTTTAATCATACCAGTCTTAAAACTGTGCTCCCCAAATTTTATCAGTTTGTTGATTTCCCAACCACGGAGAATTATACACTGGAACACATATACTATAATGTAGTGAATGCTTATACAGCGTTACCCAAAGAACCCTAACCCTCACCTTGGCTGGTCTGATCACATTTCTTTGTTCCTGACTCCGGCATACAAACCTCTTATTTCCAGAACAAACCCTACTGTGCCAACAGTCAGAGCAAGGCCTGAGTGAGCCATAACTGAATTACATGACTGTTTTGATGATACCGATTGGGAACTGTTCAAACAGGCAGCTACAAAGGGCATGGACTTAAACGTCTCTGCCTCCTCTGTTTAATCTTACATTAGCTTCTGTATGGACAATATCACTATTGTTAAGAGCATCCATATTTTCCTCAATAGGAAACCCTGGATGAACGGAGAGGTCCAAGAACTGTTAAAGACACTTTGCTTTCCGTATGGGAGACCCAGAGGCCTACAAAACAGCTAGGTCCAATCTGAGGAAAGGCATTAAGGAGGCAAAGTGCTTCTACAAAGCAAAAATAAAGGAACATTTTAACAGCTCTGACTCCTGACCCATGTGGCAGGGCATTAGGTTCATCACAAACTACAAGGGTAACACCTGTTGAACCAACACTGGAAATTAATTTCTTCCTGATGACCTCAATTACTTCTCTGCACGGTTTGACAAGAACGTCAACCAACCTATCACCAAACTAACCCTGCAAGAGGCCCCATTATGCACTCTGACGCTGAATGCACATGAGGTGAGATGGGCTGTAAGGCACATGAATCCTAATAAGGCAGCTGCCTCTGATGGGGTTCTTGGATGGGTCCTGAAGCATTCTGAGAAAGAGCTGACAGTAGTGTTCAGCAGCTTGCCTAATATCTCTCTAAAATAGGCCGCTGTCCCCACTTGCCTCAACTTCACTACTATTATCCCTTTTTCAAAACAGGCAATGGTGAGGCCCTTCAGTGATTATTGCCCAGTGGCCCTGAACCCTATTGTTATGAAGTGCTTTATGTGACTTGTTCTCAGACACATTAAAAGTAAAATCCCCCCCTCCCTTTTCCAATACCAGCTTGCTAACAGGGCAAATAGGTCAAATGAGGATATTGTCTTACTTGTCTTTCACACTGCCCTGCCACACCTGGAGCAGAGGGACAGTTATGTGAAGATGCTGTTTATTGTCTACACCTCCACCTTCAACACCATTCACCCCAACAAGCTGAGTATTAAACTAAACAACCAGGGTCTCAACTCATACCTTTGCAACTGGATTTTGGATTTTCTCACTAACACAACACAAACTGTGTGGATGGTTTAGCACTTCTCTTCATCCATAATACTGAACACTGGTGTACCACGGGGCTGAGTGCTGAGCGTTCTCCTTGAATCTCTCTTCACAAACAACTGAAAATTAACCCATGATACTAACATCATAATAATGTTTGCAGATGACACCACTGTGATAGGCCTGATCTCCAAAAATGCCAAAGCATCTAATAGAGAAGAGGTCAAGAATCTGGAGAGGATTTCGGGAGACTGAATTCAGTGGTAACCATCCCATAAGCATTAACGGCAAGAGGGTGGAGACAGTCCAGAGTTTAAAATTCTTGCCAGGACCTGTCATGGACAACAAACGCGACAGCAATATCCAAGAAATGTCTTTGGAGGCTTCATTTTCTGAGGAACCTGAAGAAAGCACAACTCCCACAACAGCTGTTGGTTAACTACAGGTGCACCACAGAGTCAGTCTGTCATCATGTTCTGCATTACAGCATGGTAGTCTGGCTGCACCTCTGACATATCATCAAAATGACTCAAAGAATTATTTGCACTCAGCTACCATCACTGGAAGATATCTTCACTACCTGCTTCATCAGAAAAGCAAAGAACATTTGTAAAGATCCAACCCAGCCTGGCCATAGCATTTTCACTCCTCTGCCCTCTTTCAAGCATTTTGGAGCCCTGCATGTCCACACTACCAGGCCAAAGAACACCTTTTACCCAAAAGCAATCAGCCTATTAAATGCACAGTGATCACTGTCCCTTCTCATAACAGAAACCAGCACTGATTGAACTGAACTTCTGCATCAACCACACATAGCCACATGCTTAAACATGACCTTTGTGGAATTCATGACCTTTACGTGGACTGTAATTGTCACTGTGACTTCATTTATTGTTTAGCTACAGTATTTATGCTTACATATTTACCTTTATTTTTACTCTGTGTATATTTGGAGCTGTTGATAGTAACTGTGCTTCTCATAGTTTAATGTTCACATTTAAATTTGTGCTTCTTGTAGCTTAAAGTCTGTTCTTATACAGTATACCGTTATCTATAGGCTTGCTCCAAGTGATATTTCATCGTATTGTAATTGTAGGAGTAGCTTTATCCTAGTATTGGGGTAACAAGCAAACCTTGCCACTGTTGTCCTTCATTTGCTAGTTTGACTTTTGGCTTTTTCAACCTGTGCTTTGTTCCTTTTCACTGTGTTTTACAGCTTCTGTTTTGGTTTATGGTAATCCATTTTAGGACAAACCTGTTCTTTTATATTATATTTTTTATCTTCTACCACTTTTTTCCAGTGCAGACACAACATCATTTTCCTATGAAATTTTCTTTTTTCACTTACAATATCTAGAATACACATTTATTTCTATTTGGATGGGAAGTTTATCACTCCTTTAATAGTATTGCTTTCTACTTTCACTATTATGCTGTAAGAAAAGTATTTCTTGGGCTCTGCCAGGAGAAACATCAAGACAGTTCCTTGTTTCCGGAGATTTATAGCAAAAGATACAAAGCTCCCATTCAAACACTGACTGATGATGAAAAGTATTACCATGCACTGGCACTTGGAAATCCCACAACCGCTTGAACCTCAGACATTCTGGAGCACCACAATAGGGCACAGAATTCCCAATTTCAGCACTCATACCCTTCCACCTTCAAATGTCAGCACTCTCCAATAGCACCTGGTGAAGATGATGACCGGAGAACTTAGCCCATCTTAGCTAATAGAAAAAGAAAAAGAGAAAGCAAGCATTCTTACTGCTACAGCTGCATTCATCTTGTTCAATTCTAGTGGAGTCTTCCTGGCAGACCCAGACATGGATTGTTCCCTGAGTTAATATTAACACACGCTAAGTATAAAATTATCATTTGTGTCATGCCTAATTTTTCTTGTTATTATTTTGTTGCTGTTGTGGATTGCACTATAAGCTGAACAACATTTTCATTGTGCATTTCCCAAGAGAAGTTAATTGGTCCTTTGCTGAAAATAAATATATGCAATTTTTTTTTAATCAATATATGAAGATAAAGACTTTTTCAGATATATCTGTTCCCAAACTCATTTTTTATTTCATGCATTATATTTTTTATTTAACTATGCTATGTTTGTAAGTGACGGCATGGTGGCAATGTGGTAGCACTGCTGATTCATAGCAAGGAGAACAGGATTCATGCCCTGGTGCGTCCTGCATAGAGTTTGCTTGTTCTCCTCGTGTCCACAAAGGTTTCCTCTGGTTGCTCCAGTTTCCTTCATTAGTCCAAAGACATGCAGGTTTGGTGAACTGGTATTGCTAAACTGCCGTTGTGTGTGAGTGTGTGTGTGTGTGTGTTTACCCTGTGATGGACTGGTGTCCTTTCCAGCAGCTGTTCCTACCTTGTGCTTTATAATTACTGAGATAGACTTCGACTCTCCCACAACCCTACTCTGCAGAGGCGTTAGGAAGATAGATGGATGTACGTTTGTAAATGAGTGGGGAGCACTGGCCTTGTTAGCGAAAGGTGGTTATAAGAATAAATTAAATTGAAAAAAAAGAAAACTAACAAGTAAATGAACATAAAGATGTTCACAACTGCACATTACCAGTGCCTCCATGATCACCATTCTTCTGAAAATCTTCCTTCCCTAACTGAAAAACTGCAGCTGGAGATTGCAGCGAAAGGGCGACCACGTCTGAAGATGCAGTCAGATGGCTTTCTTGCTGTTCCACTCAACACGTTATCAGGACCTTTACAAGCATGAAGTCAACATGTTTAATTGTGAGGTGCTTTGTTTGGCTGAGGAATGATACCAATTGTCAGAAGGTTATGAAGTAAAATCTGGGGATTCTTCTACTTTGTTGATCTGGAAATAAAAGTGTTTTTAGAATTATTTCAGTTTTATAATTAAAACTGTTTAAAATTTTTTAGCACATTCATTTTTTCCATTTTAAATAAGTAGATTAGAATTTTTTGATAGATCTAACACGTCCTTTTCCTGTCAGATACATTTGCGTGGCCATGACTACAGATGATGTTTGGTCATAGGCCATGCCTTGCCACACTTTGTTGTAGAAATGGGAGATTCTGGCAACAACTTGAAATAGAGTACCAATAGTGTTTGACTTGGTACCTTAAAATAACTGACATATTTCTATAAAGAAATAATTTAAATATCTGAAAACAACTTTTGTACTATGAAAAAATATCTATTGTAAAAATGATCAGACCGACACACTTAAAAAGATTTGGGGCAGCCACCCATATAATATCCCTGGATGCAATGGGTTAGGTTTTCCAGACAAATGACTAGTTTGGAGTCCAGACATGAACTGACTAAGGTTTGCAAAGATGGCGGTTTTAAGTGATTAACCCGGAAGTGACGTAGAGGAACCGGAAGTTAACTTCTTCTGACGTCATCTTAGGGGCCGGAACCGGAAGTGACATCTTTCTGGGTGCCGGAACTTTAAGTGAGTCAGATGGTCAGCAGAGGCAACAGGAGAAGGTTTGGTGCACCCTGCCACCCCCTGGCCTGGTGTGGAATTACCTTCGCTTGGTCCATACAACGTCCTCCTACTCGCACGTGCATGACACTGTAAACAAACTCTTACCAAATTTTATTTGCTGGAGATACTGCATGCTTTTTTCCATAAGTTTCATATGAAACCAATGCAAATAACAGAATTAAAGGGACCTAGGCACTGAACTTGATAAACTTAACATTTTCCGTTCTGCTTTATATATTTAATTCCCTTGTTATCATTAATAAAAGCTTTGCCAATATATAAAATATTGAAACTAGCAGAGAGTTATTTAAAAAAAAATGATTTAATATATGTATGGAAGCACATTAATTCAAGTAGCAAGGATACAGCAATGTCCATCAGGTAAAAAATTAATTTCTTCTGGGCTTTAAAAGTTTTTATAGACTCTGTGAAAAGCTCACTTTTTATGGCCTGCTAAATGAACTCTGAATTATTTAAGTGATCTTCAAATATCCAAGGAGTTTCTATTCTGTACAGGTTTTGTATTGCGCCCTTGAGAGGGCGAATGTGGCACATTTCTCATACAGAGACTGGTAACATTGTGGCTCTCAACCCTCAATCAAAAAGTGACGTCTCTAATTTCCTCAGCTCTGAACATCAAGGCAAGTTTCTTATTCTATTAATATCAATGTATGGCCCTCTCGGTTCTGCTTCAATGGTATTTATCGAATACAAAATTCTTGCAAATGCAATATATCCACACCTTTGTTACTTGTGCAAACACCTCTTAGGTATCTGAAATTGATGGTAAGAAGCTAAAAGAAATTTTGAAATGGCAGGTGAAATACCATTATCTTTCTAACAGACCAATATAAAGAAAAACCAGCTAAAGAATTTAGAGATTTCTATCAATCTCTGTGCAGACTATTTTTGTGCTAAAGCACTATGGTCTGAGAGTTCTATAGACCTCAGAATTCTGAAGAGACAGTAATAGAAAACATTTGACACATTTTTTTTATTCAATTATTTATTTTCTAGTGATGGTCTCAGCTGCAGTAAGTTAAGTGCAGATGACTTCTACCCAGTGGCAGATACCAGTTATTCCTGTGTGACTCCCAGACCAGCTATTAGATATAATTCCTCTTGAGTGTCCAATGTCAGCAGTAAGGTTTTGTCCCAGTTAACAGAACAGATTAAATCTGAGAGTAATCATCACCAACCATGCAAACTACATCTCTTGAACATTTTTGATTTCAGAGAATTAAGTACTCAGTTCCAAGGGGAACCTCTTGGTGTCATTGACAGTAACCCACTCAGCCTCCCTTTGAAAACTCTTCATTTCCTATATTTGCCCCTGTGATCTTGTATTAAGTCTTTTCTTGACTTAATCCTTTTGCATATTTATAGGAGGGGCTCCTAAAAAATAACTTTAAAATTATAAACTCACCTTCCTCTTCATCCAGTCCACATTCAATTTCCTATATCATATTTTTAACGAAATTATAATCCCAATTCACATTACAAGTGTGGAAGAAAAAGTAAGACACAATATTAATAAACATAAGGAGGCTGTTAAGCCTCACAGAGAAGGCTACCAGAGGGAAGGCAGGGAGAAGAAATGTAAGATAAGCAGAGAATTGAAGCCAGAAAAGCAGTAATATTGGGCAAAATCATGAAGTGAGCATTATAAAGAGAAAAATCAAAGCAATAGAAAAGGTTATAAAGGTCAAGTACATACACTTCCTGGTATTGCAGACCGGTTAAAAATGGTGTTGGAGTGAGATCTTTGAAAAACATTTTTCTGGTTAATAAATCTGCTTATGACATTTAAGCCTTTGATTTTACTGTACATTTCTTAAAAGATCTGTTAGACTTTTTGTTATGTCTTTTGCTGGATTTCTGAACTATGTTTCATCTCCTTATCCTCTTCGATAAAATTCATTCGAGGTCAGTAGAAAAACAATGGTTATTATTATACTTTCTTTTAATTTTCCACTGTTGTGGGTTTCATATAAATAAATGTACTGAATATATCTCATTTATTTTATTTCAATAGATCTATTGGAGAGGCAAGAACTTTCTATTTCTGTTTCTATAGTTCCTCTTAAGCTGCTCTGACTAGACAAAGGCATTCTTACTCTTATATAGGGATAGATAAGAAACGGCAGCTAGAAAGCAGTTAATCATTCTATAGACTTTGGAAAGTTAGTAGGAAAGTTAGAAAGTTACTAGGAAAGTTAAAAACTTAAAGTGCACAACTTATCACATTGCAATTTTATGCAAGGCTGTAAAAATTCTTTGTTCTATAATAGCAATATATGAGTATACATATGTATAGAAATATATGTGTGTGTATATATATATATATATATAGTATATATATAAGAACTATAGAAAAATAACTAAAATAATTTCGTTCACATCACACAAGTACAGTGGAACCTCGGTTCACGAACGTCTTGGTACACGTACAACTCTGTTTACGACCAAAAAGTTCGCCAAACTTTTGCCTCGGTTCACGACCACACACTCGGTATACGAACAAGCCAGTTTCCCTTTCGGTTTGTACATGTTCAGTCTCTCCCTGTGCATTTCCTGTGCAGCGAGCAAGAGAGAGAGAGAGAGTGCGACACACACATGCACACACACAGGCAGCGCAAGAGAGACAGACGCACACACACAGGCAGCGCGAGAGAGCGCGACACACACACACACACAAAGGCAGTGCCAGAGAGAGCGCGACACACACACAGAGAGGCAGCGCCAGAGAGAGTGCGACACACACACACACACAGAGGCAGCGCGAGAGAGAGCGCGACACATACACACACACAGAGACAGCGCGAGAGACAGCTGGACGCATTAAGGTAGGAAGGCAGTTAAAGAATGCACTGGGCTTGATTTTGTTTTCACTTCTGTTTCCAGCGATTGGTTCGTAGCGTGCATTGTTGCAATGTTATTTTTCTTGGTGGTTTATTAAATTACGGATTTTTTCAAATGTTCATTTTTTTCCCTGTGCTTAAAACTCATTAAAAAAATGTTTTTAGTCAGTGGTTGGTAGTGCTATAGCACGATCTATTGCAGTGTTAGTTTTCTCTGTTGTTCAAGGTTTTCTCAGTGTTATTCAATGTTTTTACATTTAGTCTACTATTATGCTGTGCATTCTGTGGTTTAATTAACTATATTTGTGCTTAAAAACCTAAAAAAAATATATATTTACATACAGTTCGTATGGTCTGGAATGGATTAATTGTACTTACATACAATCCTATGGGGGAAATTGCTTCGGTTCACGACCAAATCGGTTTACGACCAGAGTTTTGGAACGAATTATGGTCATGAACCGAGGTTCTACTGTACATAGTTATAACAGAATTGTAAACATTTATATTTTATGATTTTCACCCTGACAGGTTAAATGAAATTTTTAGAATCATACTGTATTTTTATGATGAGACTTGTTGTGATGTAAGATTTTGCATATAACTTGATAAATGTTTTGTATGTCTTTATTTATAATTTAGGCAAAACAATGTAATTTAATGTTACTTTGGTGAGAGGCATTTGTGTTTGCCCCCCCCCCCTTTTACGACTAAGTCTGTTTTTAATTTTATGACAGGATTTCTCTTGCTAACCTGTGATGATGTAGAAGTATCTTTCTCTTGTTAACAACTGATGAAGACCATCACACCATGAACTGACAAGAACAGCACAATAAAGAGCACAGCTCAGCAGACATATTGAACAGGCTTGAGGCCTGTTCTGAAGAAAGCTGAGCACCAATGATGCTTTAACTAGAGACATTAAGTAACTACAAGTCTGTGTGCCACCTGAGTTACACATCACCATTTTAATCAGGTTGTATGGTTGCCAATATTCAAATGTACTTTGTATTTTGTTATTATTTATGAATATTGTCAATAATACATTATTTTATGTGTAACTTAACTCCTGCTTGGCTTTTTACTACATCTAATTGCCTGAGGTTATAGATATAGAAGGGAAGGTGGGGATAAGTTATATAAAATAATACCTTATAGACAGTGGTAAGTCTGTGAGATTAGGCATTCTAAGGCTACATGTTAATAATACAATCGGGGAAAGTAGAGCAATATATATATATTACTCTACCAAGATAAAACAGACTGAACAGGAAAATATTTTGTTTAAAAAGCTCTAAGGCCTCACCTTTGCTTTTTTTAACGGTGCATCTTAGGCACAATAGCCATACCACTAATAAATTTAGCAGTCCTTCCCATGGGCTGTGCCTATAAACAGTACCACGAGATACTGTACTTCAGCTCCTTCACTACAGCAAAGCTGTATGCTCTTCATGAAAAGAACTGAGTCATATCTTTTCTTTAACATATTGTGGACCCGGCCCAGACACAGACAGGCGGACATGTTGATTTTCACCACCACACGTTTATTTTTTCAACTATTTACAAGGTCAATGTCACTCAGACTCAGTCCGTGCACAACACAAACCCCAACACACAGTCCTGGCCACTCAATGCCTTCTTCTCCGGGCCACCTCCACACTCCTCTCGTGCCTCGTCCTTCTTCCACCCGACTCCAGCCCTGAATGAAGGGAGACGGCCCCTTTTATCCATGTCCCGGATGAGCTCCAGGTGTTCCCGACACTCCCGTCCTTTTAAATTTTCCCCCCAGCACTTCCGGGTGTGGCGGAAGTGCTGAGGTAACAAGTCCCCAATGTATTGGGGCGCCTCCTGGCGGTGACCACGGGCCCCTGCAGGGTGGGGCTTCCATACCCTCAACCCGTGGCCCCCAAAGCAACCAGGGCGGCGGCCCCTACGTGATCCAGGGTGGGCGCAGACCCACATCCAGTCCCTCACGGCGTCCCGGCCGGGTCGTTGCCCCTGGCATCCCTGACAATATACTGTAAAACACCTCAGATTTGATATACTGTAGGTGACTGATCACAAACTGGATACTCTCCAAACCTTTAAAAACAATTCATATTCTGTCCATGAAAGTCATAAACAGGAGCAAACATAAAAGCCTCAGTTAATAAAATCCAGTGGTCATCGTGGCTGAATCTGACAATGTAACTCAAACAGGGATACAATGACACAATACAGTGGCCATGGCAGCCCATATGTTAGCAGCATACAGCAGCAACAAGACACTACGTGGAGCATGGAAATAATGTTTAAACTCATAATACATGTTTAATCTGAACTGGCAAAATCCTATGAATTTTAAAAAATCTGGGTGATGTGATAGGTGGCCCGGTAAACAGAGGGGTTGTAGGGAGGAAAGATGGCAAGTAACATTGGAGTAGTGCTCATGAGTGACAAATAAGAGAACAAAGAGTAAAACAGGGCTTACAGTAGCAGTGATGATGTATGTTGTCAAACCAATGGAGTAGGAATGGCATATCGATGGCCATTAAACCCTGTTATTGCGACAGATGCCTCAATGGGCTATAGAGTGAGACACCAGGAAGTAGAGAAGGAGATGGAGCATGGGAGGAAGTACTTGAACATAATATTCTGTCAGTATACTAGCAGGCAGCTGTCTTGACACATGTCATGTTAAACAGACCCATCTGTCTGACAGAGTGAGACTATTGGTGTTTGGAAATAGAATGGACAACTTCTAAGCCAACAGTGGGTACCACACGCTCCAAGTGCAGCTAACAATGAGCAGCTATGCATATCACTCAATGGCAGTGCCTTTTAATTAGCTGATCCCCCATCTGTTGCACCATATCAACTCGTCATTAAAGCAACATGGCTTCTGTTTGTAGAGCAGCACCATCTTTAAAACTGCACCCGCAGTTTTTTTAAAAACGTCTCTGTGATGTGCAGTGTCACACAGTGTTTAGAATTATTATTGCAGATCTTTTAAAGTATTTACTGTGACCCTTCAGTAATAAAGTATAAGTATTTGAATATAAGAAAGGGAAGCAATTTTCTTTTGCTTTTCATTGCATCTTAAAGGCCAATTTATTTCATAATTAGTCTGATCAAGGACCAAGAGACACCCTCTGCCTGGCTGGTCCATCTTTGACCATTAGAGTGTAGTGAAGAGCAGTCTTTCTGCAAATTTAAAGTCACACAAAAACTGCAGAGACTGAGATATAAAATATGTGGACTGTTTACCTACGTATGTAATTACATAATTATAGCATGATATGCTGTCACTGTAGGTAATCAGTGACGTTATTAAGTTCCTACAAGTGCACAATTTCTCTCTGTAAAGTCCCTTTGCTCACCCTCTGTGTTTACATTTTCTGTGTTGAGACCTTCTCTCGGTCCTTTTCTTGAACTCAGACAGTAAGAAAATGCAAATCAGTTTAAAGTCCTAATTATGTTAATTATTGTTTTAATTAGGCCAGTTACTCAGCAATTTTGCAACAAAAACATAAGGCAGTACTCGTCACTGCTAATTGGAAATAACACTGAACCAGTTTTTTTTGTCTTTACTTTAAAAAGTATAAAGATGACAGGTTGATTCAACAGTGTTTCTAGTCGTATTCCTTCAGGCAGTATTTCAGATATTGTGCAGTTTCTTTTGAGGCTTTCTTTCACATACTAACTTAACAAAAATTTGAATTATATAATTAAATTAATCTAGTAATTATGTGAGCAGTATCCGTTCTCTGGTGTTGACATTTTTTCATTCATTTTGTTGAACTTTTACAGCATTCCCTTAATGAAGGAAAGAAAAAAATATTTTTGAAAATATATTTTCATTTTACAAATAAATTACGTGAAAATTATTTGACAGTATAAAGAGAAAAAGTAAATGACTGTTGGTTTTCATTTATGCTTATTTGATGGGAAGGCTTTCCCATCTTGCCCATCCATAATACCAATACAGAGAAATTAATTTACCTCTCTTTCTCTCACCTTCTGTACCTCTGCGTGTTCTCTTTTCATCCTCCTGCTTGTCAAGCCCTTACTCTTGCTCATGTCTTGGTTCCAAAAGATCAAAATCTATTGATGTGCTGGCTGGAAAATGCTTTTAGATCCCGGCCAGCAACTGCTTTCATGGACATACCATTAAACACTTCAGCAATCAGGAATGCCCACTGAAACACGTAACCTCACTGGTCACATGTGCACTTTAAGGGCTGGGCAAACCGTGGGCATCATAATACTGTGCCTTCAGAAAGTTTTCAGATCCCATCACTTTTTTCACATATTGTTGTGTTGCATCCTTATGCTAAAATCATTTAAATGGCAGCATTTACAGCCTGTGGTCTTCTTGGGTATGATACGACAAGCTTCACATAACTGGATTTGTAGATTTTCTGCCATTTTTCTCTGCAGATGATCTCAGGCTCTTTTGGAGACCTTCAGTGGACAGCTGTTTTCATGTATCTCTTTAGAGATGTTTGATATGTTTCATGTCTAGGCTCTGGCAAAGCTACTCAAGGACATTCACGGAGTTGTCTCTAAGCCACTCTTGTGATGTATTTACATTATGCTTAGGGTCAGTGTCCTGTTGGAATGTGAACGTTTGACTCATTGTGAGGTCCAGAGTGCTCTGGAGCAGGTTTTCATTAAGGATATCTCAGCACTTTGCTCTGTTTAGCTTTTCCTCAATTCTGACTAGTTTATCTGTCCCTACTAATGAAAAACAAGCCCATAGAATGTCAACACCATGCTTTACCATTGGAATGGTAATGTGCAGGTGATGAGCATTATCTGCTTTCCTCTTACAATACAATACAATTTATTTTTGTACAGCCCAAAATCACACAAGAAGTACCACAATGGGTTTTAACAGGCCCCGCCTCATGACAGCCCCCCAACCTTGACTCTCTAAGAAGACAAGAAAAAACTCCAAAAAAAACCCTCGTAGGGGAAAAAATGGAAGAAACCTTGGGAAAGGCAGTTCAAAGAGAGACCCCTTTCCAGGTAGGTTGGGCGTGCAGTGGGTGTCAAAAAGAAGGGGGTCAATACAATACAGTACAATACACAGAACAAAACAAATGCTCAATACAGTACAAAAATAAAAAGTTTAGAAATACGGAGTAGAATTTAACAGTAAATGATATCACATAATATGATTTGGATTTGTTTAGAGTCCTGGAGACCTCATCCATCAAGCTGCCTCCCCCATTTGGCTATTCCACAGCTGAAATAACGCTAGGCCAGCCAATGCGATGAAAGGACCCTTCTTTCCCACGATTCCTGTGATCCTCCATCAGAGATGACTTTACCTTAGGCAGGCAAAACAACTTGGCAGGTGGGCCGTGGCATCAAGTGCCACATTTGAGTACCGAGAACAGAAACAGAATAGGTGAGGGTTAGTATCCAATTATAACTATCATATTACTTATGTTTTAGTGCTAATGACTAACAACAGAGATGCAGTCTGTACTGTTAATCAGCAGCTCTAGTCAGGATATACTAAACTGAAGTAGTGAGTCTTCAGCCACGATTTAAAAGCTGAGACCAAAGGGGCATCTCTTATAGTAGCAGGCAGACCATTCCACAGTTTAGGGGCCCTGTAACTAAAAGCTCGACCTCCCGCTGTTATTTTATTAATCCTTGGAATCATAATCAGACTGGCATCTTGATATCTTAATGTTCACTCTGGTTTGTAAGTCATGATAAGTTCAGACAAGTAAGCCGGACCTTGGCCATTTAATGCTTTATATGTTAAAAGGAGGATTTTGAAATCTGCCCTAAACTTAACTGGGAGCCAGTGTAAGGATTTAAGAACTGGAGTTATGTGTTCATATTTTCTTGTTCTTGTAATAATTCTTGCAGCAGCATTTTGGATTAACTGGAGGCTGTATGATGATTGGAATTTAGGCCAAATAGTTCAATCTTGGTTTCATCAGACCATAGAATCTTGTTTTGCGCAGTCTGAAAGTTCTTTTGGCGCACTTTTCCAAACATCAAGTGGACTTCCATGTGTCTTTTACTGACAAGTGGATTACCCCTGGCAACTCTGTCATAAATCCCAGATCAGTGGAATGTTACAATAATGGTTGTTCTTCTAAAAGTTTTCAACATAGGTCATCTGAAGCTCAGCCAGATAACCATCTGGTTCTCTTTCTAAGGCCCTTCTCCTCCGATTGCTCAGTTTGGCCAGGCAGTCAGCTCTGGGATGAGTCATGGTTGTTCCAAACTTCTTCTCTTTAAGAATTATGGAGGCCAGTATGCTCCTTTGAATCCTTCAATCCTGTCTCTAAGCTCTGCAGGCAGATCCTTCAACCTCATTACTGTTTTTGCCTTTGATACACATGTTTAAAGACAGATATCTGTCTTTTCTAATCATCTCCAATCAACTGACCAGAGGTGGACTCTAAACAAGTTGTAGAAACATCTCAGGGATGACCAATAAAAAGGGATCCACCTATAGGAAATTTCAAGCATCATAGTAAAGGGTCTGAATACTTGTGTCAATGTGATATTTCAAGTTTTTTTATTTTTAATTAAATTAAAGAAATTCTACTCTCCTGTTTTTGCTTTGTCATTCTGGGGTATTGAGAGTTGCTTGAAGAAGCAGAGAGGTGAATTTAAATGATTTTAATATAAGACTGCAACTAAACAAAATCTGAAAAAAAGTGAAGCGATCTAAATACATTCTAAAGGTACTGCACAGAGCAGGGGTCTCTCCCGCCACCTGCCATTGTTGTACTGACCCATTGCCCTGTTCCTGTTTCTGTGCCCCTAGAATTGTAATTTTTGGGTTATTACCTATAAACATATGCTCAGTCATTCAGCCTCATGGCACTTTATTGACTTCAATGTTGAGTCTAAACCTTTTATGGTGTCTAGGTCTATGCCATTTTCTTGTATTTCTCATTTCCCCAATGTTATTGGCCTTTCAGGTTATATTTGAAATTCCTTTTGTTCCTCCATTTTCATACTTGTGTAACATTCAGTCAATGTCTATTGTTGAGTCTTAAGAAATTCTGTTTGTGCAGTGGTATAGGAAAATGAAAGATCATTATCTCTTTGACCACAGCATTGTTTCCAAAGAAGCCACTGTTAATCTGACAATGAAATTAAATGAATCTGAGATCTGCAAACTGAACAATATGAAACAAATCACAAGACAGCATCTGATCTTAATGTTGGTAAAAAAAATTAGGAAAATCCTGCAGCATGAAATATGTCTTCTGCAGAGCCTTGTTATGTAGTAATAACTCAGTTTTATATATATATATAAATATATATATACAGGTTACTCTTACTGTAAACATTGAAATTAACAGCAAAAACGATGTTCCTCATTAAAAGCTTTCAGCATGCTCATTATTCTCATGGTTCACATTTATGCCCTCCTGCTGGTCCATGACAACTATACAGTAGTTACCTGAGAATCCACTGTAGTTCTTCTTGCTAATATTTCAGAATAATTTATTTTCTTCTGGTTTCTGGAATTTCTTTGTTGCTCAGATATTAAGCTGTACTTATTGTTTTTTGTTCCGGGAGTTTCAGAGTTTTTTTTTTTTGCTTGATTTTGTGATCTCATGATGTTGTAAATTTCAACTAAAGTTTTAATCCCATTCTTTTTTTGAATTTTTAGTGCTCAGTGGTCATTTTTAAGTTTATTTCCTGTATCTTAGCATGTCTTCTACTCCAAAGTTTCCCTTTTGTACAAGTGATTTGATAACATCCCTTTCTTAACCCATCCTTGTCTTCAGGTCAGTAGTTTGAATTTGCATTTAGATGATGGATGCTGTCTTTTCCAATTACCATCTTATTATGGATAAGTTAACTCCACTGTGAAGTGCAAGCTGCTTAAATGAAGGTATGTAAATGAAAACTGAGGGTCCATCCTAGACTCTAATTATAGTGGTGGTACCAATTTCTACCTGAAGCTACAACAACTTGATAGTCGTGAAAGTACAGTCCAAAATTCTTTTACATCATCCTCTTCTACAGCTAAATATTCGGATTTATGTGCATTGGAAGGAGCAGTTTGGTATTATGTAAAGGAGAGGAACAACTGATGCAGTCTTTGCATTGAGACAGCTCATAGAGAAAAACTGAAAGAAACAGAAAGGTTTTCCTATGGTGTTTATTGATTTGGAGAATGCTTATGATGGAGTGCCATTTCAACAGGTCTGGAGGTGTGTAAGAAAGAAATGAGTACTAGAGACATATGTAAGGATTGCCCAGGATATGTATGAGAGAGTAAGGACTTGGGTTAAAATCAGTCTTAGAGCAATAGACAAAGTCCTAGTTAGAGGAGGTCTGCACCAGGGATTTTCTTCAAGTTCCTACCAATTTGATCTTGTGAAAGATGTGGTGAATCATAAAATAAAAGACTAATTCTTCTGGAGTATGATTTTGCTAATAATATTGTGTTGTGTAGCACCAGAAAGGAGGTAGTATGGAGGAAGTTGGACGAATGGAGAATAGCTATGGAGTATAGAGGATTGAAGATAAATAGGAGGAAGGCAGAATATAAGAGGATTAATGTTGATCAGGATTCAGAAGTTAGACTGCAGCTGTTGAAAAGAGTGGATATGAGTACATATCCAGGATCAGTGGTAGCCCAAGATGAAGAATTAGTTTAATATGTGATCGAAGAATTAACATAAAGATTAAAGGTATGGTTTTTAAGACAGTGGTTAGGCCAAACATGATGTATGTACCTGAGTCATGGGCAGTAAAGGAAGTGCATGGGAAGCTGTGAGAAGAATAACAGGCATTCCCTAGTCTTAGGAATTTATGATGTATTTCCATTTCTGAAAATGTCCATGCAACTGAAAAATTAAAAAGTTTGCACAGCAAGTCCTTAGTTTCCTATTATTGATTCATACAGCACTGCCATTTGCAGTACTATTGTTACTCCTGGGCTTCCTAGGGTATTTTTATATATGTCCGTTTTTATCTTTTATTTTTATAAACATAATTATGGTAACACTGTTGTATTTTTTTGTTATACACGTCACCAAGTTGTTAACTGTTACTATGCCTATTGCTGGCCAGGTTTCCCCTATATAAGATGGCATAACACACAGGTCCTCTGTGTTTGCCAAAAAAATGATAGTCATGCCAGAAGATTAAAATTTAAGAGACAAAAAAATATAATGCTACAGCTATTGAAGTTAATTTATTACCCTTTTTGTTGCTTAATTTTGCCGTATATGAGACACTGTTATGATTTTTTTTGGATGTCTTAGATTTCATCTCCATACTCTTTGGTCTATTTGTATAATTTCAGTGTATTATCATTTGGTATTGTTAGTTTAATTGTCAGGACTGAGCTAGGGCTTGTCTCTCTTTTGTGTTGATTTTCATATCATTTTACTTAGCTAATTGTTTCAATCCATTTTTCTAATGCTGTTAATTTTTTTCAGTATTTATTAATTGTTTTAATTTGGTTAATTAACTTTGTTACTTATTTATAATTGAATTAATTTTTTTTCTGCTAATCAAACTGGGAGAGGTGGGTATTGTCTCATTCATTCACAAGTGCTACAAATAAGGGCAATTAAGATAAAATTGCTTTGTTTAATGAATGCAGTCCAAGTCAGGAGTAGGTCATAGAGAATTTTAATCTATGTTTTATCTTTGGTTTTTTTTTTGTATTAGTTTATCTCAATGACCACTGTCCTACGAATGTGATTCTTTACTTAACATATTTTCTTGCTTGCTTTCCTCTCAATTTTCATCTCTTGTTGGGATATTATGTGATCCTTCACCTTTGTTTTATTTATCTGCTGACTTCTTCACCTGGATGCCGGGGTTTACCTCTATCAGTGAGCTGAATGCCTCTCGGAGACGCAAACGCACCCGCCACCAACGTGGAAAAAGAGCCAGCATTGCTGTAAAACAACGGCGACTCAATTCCCAGAGCTTGGTTTCCCGATGCCTACGAGTTGCCTACAACCCATCTTCTCCTGCACAGGACTCCATCCCTGGTTCATGGGCGCTGGACCCCAGATTTAATTTCTCCATTTCAAGGTGGCATCACTTTTCCCCGGTGTGCTCTCGGGGAATAAACGCTGCTAATCTTCGCACACTCACCCATGCTCATCCCACAGCGAGCTCTTCTACTTCTATCAAGGCTGCTCTCTTGAACGTGAGATCAGTGTTTAATAAAACTTTTATTCTCCAAGACTTTATTATCTCAAATAACCTGGATTTCTTTTTCATCACTGAGACCTGGATTGTAAATGATGACTCTTCATGTTTTACTGGCTTGGTACCATCAGGTTATTCATTTTTAAACTCTCCTCGGCTGGCTCGTCGTGGTGGGAGCATTGCCACTGTTTTAAAAAGTATGTTCTTGTGTCGGAGTCTTACCATGGGTCCGTTTAGTATTTCGAACTGCAACTTTTCGAAGTATGCAGCTCCCCTTCTTTGTTGTTTGCTGTGGTTTATAGACCTCCTGTAATTAATGATATATTAATTTCTGAATTCGCTGATCTCCTGGCTGATATCACCCTCTCCCATGACAAAGTATTTATTTTTGGTGATTTTAACATTGACGTTTGTTGTCAATTGACACCTTTGGTTAATAACTTTTTATCATTATTGGACTCATTTGATTTTATCCAGCATATTAATATGCCAACTCACTCTCTCGGTCACACCCTTGATCTCGTTCTTACAAGTGATATTTCAGTTAATGATATTGATTTATGTGATGCTTCTTTTACTGATCACTTTTCTATAATGATGGATTTGAATATTACTGTAGATGTCCCTACTACAAATTGCGCTTCACGCTGCTCTCGCTTTTTAAATTCTTCTATTATATCCTATTTTAAAACCATATTCTCTAGTCTTGATGTGTATGTCCAATATGATTGTATTGATGATTCTGTCTTAGAATTTAATTCTTCTTGTAAAACGGTATTAGACTCAATTGCTCCGCTCAAGATACGCTGTAATAAGGGAAGACCTGCTCCCTGGCTAAATGAAACTACGCGATCGCTGCACCGCACCTGTCGAACTGCGGAACGGTGTTGGAAAAAAGATGGTCTGATTGTTTCTAAACAGATTTTTAGGACTTCTCTATTCAAGTTCCAGGTTGCAGGTAAGAAAGCTCAACATGATTTCTTCGCTGATTTAGTTTCCCGTCATTCTAAGAATCCTAAAGTCTTATTTAATTCAATTAATGCGGCCATTCACCCTCATTCTGTGATGGGATTAAATAGCACTTTTCTTTCATGTAAGCAATTTCTTTCATTTTTTGTCAGTAAAATTGATACAATTCGCTGTGGCATTGTTCCAACTGACTATGAACCTCCTACTGTTACAATCATGGTATTGTATTCAAATCTTTTGATCTGTCTCACTTTCACAGCTAAAAAGAACTATTGATACCCCTAAAACCAGCTCCCAGTCCCCTTGATATTGTACCACTACACCTCTTAGTGGAAGCTTTTGATGTTTTGGACCCATCTTTACTAGCCATTATCAATGATTCTATTGGTGCGGGGGTTGTGCCCTCATTTTTTAAACATGCTGCAGTGCGTCCCGGTCTAAAAAAGGCAGATTTAGATCCTGGAGTTTTAGCCAATTTTCGCCTGGTTTCCCGATTGCCATTTCTGGCTAAAATATTAGAAAGAATTATTTATAATCAATTGGTTGATCACCTTAACTCCAATAATTTATTTGTGGTCTACCAATCTGGCTTTAGGCGTTATCATGGTGTTGAGACGGCCCTCCTTAAAGTATTCAATGACATCTCTATTATTACTGACTCAGGTGGCGCTGCAGTCTTTGTCCTCCTGGACCTGACTGCTGCCTTTGACACTATTGACCATGAGATATTGCTGTTGCGGCTTGAACATCTTGTTGGGCTTAAAGGGGCTACCCTTAACTGGTTCAGGTCATATTTAACTGGTAGACACTTTTCATTGACTTTAAATTCCTCTTTTTCTTCTACTGCTCCTCTTAAATGTGGTGTTCCTCAGGGATCCATTTTGGGTCCTATCTTATTCTCTATATACCTTCATCCTACTGGAGCTATTTTTAGGAAATTTAACATTTCTTTTCACTGCTATGCTGATGATACACAGGTTTATATTCCCGTCTGCAACTCTGCAATAAATCAACTGCACAACTGTCTTTCTGAACTAAGATCCTGGATGGCTATTTTCTTGATCTGAATCAATATAAAACGGAGGTGCTTATAGTGGGTCCATCAGCTAAAGCCCAAATTGGTCTTGGACTTCTCAGCTCTTTCTCTGTCTTTTGCAAACCTCAAGTCCGCAGTCTAGGTGTTATCTTTGACAGTAACCTCTCTTTTGAGAAACAAGTAAATTCTGTATTCAAGAGTTGCTTTTTCCAGCTTCGTCTATTAGGTAAGATCAAGCCTTTTTATCTTCTAGGGATCTTGAGAAAGCTACTCATGCTTTTATCTTTTCTCACTTTGATTACTGCAGCTCGCTATATTCTGGGAATAGCAAATCCCTGATAGGCAGGATACAGTTGGTCCGGAATGCTGCCGCTCGCTTTCTGGTTGGGACAAGAAAGTATGACTCTGTTTCTCCAATATTAGCTTCTTTACACTGGCTGCCTGTTAGTTTTCAAATTGATTTTAAAATCTTGTTGCTTGTTTTTAAATCTTTACATGGGCTTGCTCCTGCCTGTTTATCTGAATTGTGTGTTTTACACCAGTCATCCAGAGTGCTTAGATCTTCTGGTCAGTTGTCTCTTGTTGTCCCTCGTACCAAGTGTAAAACTAAGGGGGACAGGGCTTTTGCAGCTGCTGCTCTTTGCCTGTGGAACTCTTTACCTCAGGGGTTCTTAAACTCGGTCCTGGGGGACCACTGTGGCTGCAGGTTTTTGTTCCAACCAGCCTCTGTTTTTAATTGGAGTCCTGTGCTAATTAAGTGAACTGTTTCCCAGATTCCCTGTTTTGGGGAAAAATATACAAATTAGAAAACTAAGTTTGGTAAAAAAAAAGTAGTAAAATGTACTAAGCAGTTATATGTATTTGTTTCTTTTTAACAGTTTTTTTCATCTTGATTGTCATTCTAGGTGTTCTTATTGTTTAATTAATCCGTTATTTACTACTTTGTGGGGCTGACGCAAAATTAGTTGCAGCCTTTCACGATCGAGTGTTGTTTGCTTGGGTTTCTGCTCTGCTTGTTTTTAATTGTCATTATTAAGATTCAATGAAGGGAGCAAACTGCACAGAGAAAGGGTGAGATATAATAAAAAGAGAGTTAAGCATTTCAATTCATAGCAAAAACAGAAATATTTATAAGAAATGTTTCTTATAAATGTAAAAATCATGCTGCTGTGCTTTTCTGAATGTAGAATAAAATATAAATAAAACCAGCTAATTAAAAGAGATCAGTGCTATCAGGTGTTGTCACTGATTAGGAATCTGGTTGGAACAAAAACCTGCAGCCACAGTGGTCCCCCAGGACCGAGTTTAAGAACCCCTGCTTTACCTTTATTACATAAAGGAGTCGTCTACAATTGAACTGTTCGAAACAAGATTAGAGACTCATTTTTATTTACTTGCATTCTGTGACCTTCAGTAATACTGATGGTTTCCTCATTGTGATTATGTAGCATTACTTCTATTTATTATTTATTTTATTTATATTCATTTATTTTATTTCTATTTGTTATTCATTTTAATTGTATGTTTTTCTTTAATTCTATTATTGTAAAGCACTTTGGCCACAGCATTCCGATGTTGTTTTAAATGTGCTATATAAATAAAGTTGACATTGACATTGACTATAATTTGCTGCACTTAATAAAGAGGTACAAGATTTTAAGGACAAGATTAACCCTGTAGTGTAAATAAATGCACCCAACCACCCTTCAAATAAACCAATAATAATAATGCTTGAATTCATATTATATTGCCAGAAGTTACAAAATATAGATACAAAAGTGAATTTACAATACCCCAAAGCAAGAACAGAAAAAATGCATATCAGCTACAGCAGCGGCCACATTTTTTCCTTCCACTACCTTTTTAGTTAAATCTAAGCATCTCTTTCTTAATGATGCATGGAAGACCCTTTTATTTGAAATGGCAGTATCTTTTACTGCTGGAATCAACCAATGGGTGTGGATGCTGCCATGAAAAGCAACAGCTCCTTATAGCTGCCTTCATTTCTAAGGCCTTTAAACAGAGTCTATTCTGGGCCACACATTTTCTAAGATGCAGAAAAGTCTCCTCCAGAATTGAAATTTCAATTAAACCCCAACAGAGGCACCATGTAGTCATTCTCATCACACACTTCTTGTCCTTTTGAGTCTCCCAGATCTCTGCAGCCACTTCTCCATCCATCTCAGACAGTTCACTAGCAGCTGACAGCTCAGAACCTTACTTTACTAAAATTTCTAGAACATATAGTTTCAGATCAGATGACATGACTCTTCTGTCACAGAATAGATGAATGACAGGCCACTAGCACAATTTAATGTTGAACCAGGGAATGTGTGTGTATAATTAAACAGGCAAAGGTCAAAGCCTGAAAGAAAAAAAAAAATCCAACAATGAAAACCTATATGTGGGTCAAAATTCAAAGCCAAGATAAACCTAGCCGGGAGACAATTAAGAAAGCAAAGAATCAAAACACAAAATCGTATAACAAAGTCTTTAAAGAGTTATCTATAATCTATCAGAATTCAGCACCAGCTTATAAGGTCTGTAATAGTACTCATTGAAATGAAATGCATATGCGTGTGGGGTATTTAATGTTGACACGATAAAAGAGTGCCAAAATTAAATACATATCATCCGAATAATCAATTGCTTTTCACTATGGCATATTCACTATAGGCAATTTTCATGTCAGTTTGAACTGCAATTCAAAAATATGGTAAATTACGTGTTAAATAAATTAAGCAGTGTGGTGACATTTTTTTAGGGTGAATGTTGCAATTTAATTACTGAATATAGTGAAACATGTGTTTGTGTCACCAAGCTTAGTTTCTTTGTGAATTATTATTCATGCCTTCCATGATAACCAGATACTATATAGTTTTTCCCTTTTTTGACATGCAAGAGAATGAAATCACCATTTAGATCACCAGCTTCCACCTTTTTAATGAGGTGCCAGATCCCCTGCCTTATTAACTACACTATTTACTCTCTTTCTAAGCAGAAACTACAAGAGAAAACGACAAAGTTATTTAGACAAAAGAAAAAATACAATTAATGAAAAAAGTGTATGTATGCTAAATGAGAACAATGACAACAAACTCATTTTATTGACATTTAGTGAAAGGTAGTCTTACAGCAAGTATACTTATGGGCCTCTCTGTTTTAGTACATAGTGTTTTGTCACACACGTGTGCATGGAAGGCAGCTAAAGGGCTCGAATGAAGGTAATTCCACGCCAGACTAGGGGGTGGCAAATTGTGCTAATCTTTCTCTCTTTCCACTGCAGACCAGTTAAGGGAAATTTCGCCCGATGCCACTTTAGGTTCCTGGCCCAACAACGTCACTTCCTCAGCCTTCCTTTAAAGCCTCCATCTTTGCCTCAGCCAAGTCAGTTCTGTTTTGGACTCCAATCTGTACACAATTGTGCAAATTAATTTACCATTTTGTTGCCATTTTCAAGTATACGGGAGGCTGCCCCAAGCTTTTTTGTGGCTCTTTGTCTTTTCTTTGACAGTTTGTTGTGAACAATCCATTACAAGCAGAGAAATCTAATAATAATTAGGCAGACCATTCCTCCCAGATCCCTGTTTTTTTTTTGTTATGCCCCATATGACCACTGAAGTTAACATGAGTTAACATAAGTTAACATGCATATCTTTGGATGTTGATCAAAAACCAGTGGATCCAGCATGGGCACTGCTACTCCTATAAATGCTGAAACCACTGTGTTGCCCCTCATCATCATGAAAAAATAAAAATAAATAGAGAGAGATATACAGTGGATTCAGAAAGTATTCAGACCCCTTCACTTTCTGCACACTTTATTGTGTTCTAGCTTTAACTTTAACCATATACATTTGCCATTTTTGCCCATCAATCTACTCTCAACAACCCATAATGACAAAGTGAGAACATGTATTCAGGAAGGTTTTTAAATGTATTAAAATCAAAAACTGAAATCTATCATTCACTTAAGGATTCAGACTCTTAGTTCAGTAGTTTGTGGAAGCCACTTTGTCAGCTATTACATCTTCGAGTCTTCTTGGGTATGTCACTACAAGCTTTGCACACATGGATTTGGGATGTTTCTCCCATTTTTCCTGGCAGATCCCTTAGTCGTCATTAGACTAAATGGGAAGTGTCTGTAAACTGCCATCTTCAGGTCTCTGCTTACATGTTCTATGAGGTTTAAGTCTGGGCTTTGGCTGGGCCTCTTAAGGTCAGTCAGAGACTTGTCTTGGCTGTATCCTTTGGGTCATTATCATGCTGAAAGATGAGCCATCACCCCAGTCTGAGGATGCGTGCACTCTGGAGCAGGTTTTTTTTTTAAAGGACCTCTCTGTATTTGGCTGTGTTCATCCTTCTGTCAATTCTGATCAGTCTTCCTGTCCCCCTCTACTGAGAAGCAACACCATAGCATGTTGCTGCAATCTCCATGCATCTTAGTAGGGATGGTATTACACAGGTGATATGATGAGCATGTGACTGGTCTTTGCCAGACATATTGCTTGAGGTTCTGCCCAAAGTGTTCAATTTTTTGCTTCATCACACCAAAGTCCTTTTTTTTCCTTTAGGACTTTCCTGTATTTTGTTGCATTCATTTTACCCTCTTCCCATCGCACTTTCCAGGGCCTCGCTTGTAGCTCATAACTCCTTCAGAGTAGTCATAGATCCCTCAGTGGCCTCCCTCACTATCTTTTTTTCTTGCATGATCACTCAGTTTTTGTAGACAGCCTGCTCTTGCAGATTTGCTCCTGTGCCATACTTTTTCCATTTCCTAATGACTGACTTAACTGAACTAAAAGGGGTATTCAGTGACTAGAATATTTTCTTGTCTCCATTCCCTGTCTTGTGCTTTCCGGTCAACTTTTTACGGAAATTGCTTGGAGTGTTGTTTTATCTTCATTGTGTAGGTTACACCACGATACTGATTGATTACAGGTTGGACATTTATATGACCATCAGCTGACTACAAATATATGATCTCCATTTAGCTAATTATGTGACTTCTAAAACTAATTGGCTGTACCAGTAATGATTTAAGTGTGTCATACTAAAGGGTGAATACTTCTGCAGTATTTTATGTTTTATATTTGTCATCAATTTAGACCACTTTGCAGAGATCTGTTTTCATTTTGACGTTAAAGAATCTTTTTCTATTGATCAGTCTAAAAAGAACAAATTAAATCAACTGCGATTCAATATAGTATAACAATAAAAGGTGAAAACTTCTAAGGGATGTGAATACTTTTTAAAGGCACTATACAAGGCAGAATTAAATCCACACAGGGTCAATTTCAACTACACAATTATTTAAATAGGCATTTCTTCCGTGTATGAGTATACCTTGGGGGAAACCCACCAACACACAGGGAAAATGTGCCAACTTTACATAAATGATGACAAGGATAGGACTTGAGCCCAGTTTCTTGCTACTTTAAGTTGCCTTCATGATGATTACTAGTTCACTTGACAGTCTATTAAACAAGTAAAAAGCAATTAATGACTAAAGTTTATCAAGAATGAGGTACAACCAGCAGCACAGATCGGCAGCAATTATTATTATTTTATTTCATTTTTGCTGTCATGGCAGCATCAATAGTTAAATGGATAGGAAGGAACATTTCTGTGCTTTAGATTTACCTCTAAGGTTGCCTGCAGCAAATCACAACTGCAACAGCTGCATCAGGCCTCAGGGACGCACTTCTCGGATTGTGTCACCTCAGCTCCTAAATTCACAGTTAACCCTTTGTCTCCTTTAATGTTGTAACCTGCTTTTACAGCTGCAGGGAAACTGCAGCTTTGAATTTAACCATTAATAAAATAATTAAGTTTTCCATCATGCTGGTTTTGAGTTTTCAGATTTATAGTGCCAAGTTCTGAATGCCCTTTACAAATACATGATTGTCACAGGGAATTATTAATCCAGCAGTAATTCATTTCACCTTCTTCTTCATTTTCTTCTTCTTCTTTTCCCACTTTTATGTGGAGTCGATGCACTTGATCAATCTTGTCCATTCATCTTGGTCCTGCACCTCCTCACTGGTCAAGCCCTTTTTCTTCATATCTTCTTTTACTTTACCCATTCACCCCTGCTTTGGCCTTCCTCATTTTCTCTTCCTCTGTACTTCCATTCCCATCACTCTTTTGTCCACATATTCATTGTTTCTCCTCATCACATGTCCACACCACATCAACCTACTTTCTTCAATATCTCTCGCACTTTTATTATACTTCTCATTGTCTTATTTGTTATTCTGTTCTTTTTAACTTCACACATCCATCTCCATATTGTCATTTCTGCCACAACTTACTTCTTCTCCTGCACGCCCATGTCTCTGCTCCAAACATGATTTCTGGGCTTACCACTAAAAAACTCTTACCTTTAACCTTCGTCTTTATTCTTGTCACACAATATTCTTGATACTTTCTTCCAAATATTCCATCCACACTGCACTCTATGGATTATCTCTGCATCTAGTTTTCCATCTCGGGCTACCACTGATCCTAGAGATTTAAATGTATCCACTCTTTTCAGTAGCTCTCCCTGCAGGTTAACTTCTTAATCCTTATCATCATTAAACCTCATATATTCTGTCTTCTTCCTATTTATCTTCAATCCTCTATCTTTCAAATCAATGTTCATGTTAATCGTCTGTCTGCTTTTCTGACTTGGACGCTGGGGAGAAGCCAACAGAGAACTACTTTAAACTCATTTGTTAAATGTCAGATAACAATGGGCTTCCGGAAACAGATGCAAAACTCACTTCTTCTTTGCCTATGTCATTATCTGTTTGTTGTTTACTAGGATCAATCATTTTTGGCAAATACACCCCAGGTAGTTTCTTCTTTAAGTTTTGTATTTGGCAGCTCTAGTCCTATTATATTGCATATTTCATTTTTTTAACCAATTGTTAGTATTTTTCGATTCTGCTGAATGACTCTTGCTGTTTCATTGCTTTTGATAATATAACTGTTTATTTCTACTCCTTAGCTGTGTAAGAATATTTGACATTTAATTAAGTGATATCATGGCAGGAGGTTGTTGATGTTTAAATTCTGACAACTTCACAGTGGAATTTGGCAGGTAAATCACAACATCAAAGGTCCTACATTAACAGCTCAAATCAATTTACCAGTGGAAACATGGAAGGTGGCCCTTGATTGTTCCAGAATTAAAATAAAAAATGCTGGACTTACAACACTAAATGCCACCTCAGATTTAGATCCTGCCTTCCCCAGTGTGCCTGTCCTTACAAGAATGAGTGAGTTGACTTTTTACTTTTATGATTTAAGCCTGTGTTGTACATTCAGTTTTTTTTTATACCCTCCTAATGAATCTTAAATTTCACTGAAAATGCCTGTCTGCTGCTTATTCTTCTTGTTAGGGTAATGCTCTCCTCAAGTGAGATCTACCGTATCATGGTTTAGATGAGTCTGCTATGATCTATGTCAGTGTTTTGTAAAGTCAGTCCTGGACGTAATGGATGCAGGTTTTTGTTTCAACCCAGTTTCCTAATGAGAAGTTAATTGTTTCTGCTGAAGTGCTTATTGCCACATTTTTCTTCTTCATTTAAGATAACACACCCTTAAATGCTTATTTTAGATGCATTCGATGTTTTAATTACCTCTTATTTGTATTAAGATGCAAATGACAAAGGAACCAGCAGTTCTCTATTTAACTTGTCTCCATTTACATTTGCATGTTTTTTATCATAAACTATCTAGTTTAAAACATATTTGAAGAAAACTGATGAGAACAAAGTGTAGAATAAATCATTTGGATGATATCCTTTAAAAATAAAAAAAAACTATGATATAAGAATGACTTTGAATAGTAGAATGAAAACATTAACAAAATAAGAATCTGTTACTGGCATGGATTGGTTTCTAATTAAACAATCGAGATGGAACAAAAATCTGCACCCACTATGGCCCTTCAGGACCTGTTAACGTGTTTACCAGTTCACGTTCTGTATTTTCTGTTTAGGCTTTTTTTTTGTCTTTTCTGTTTACATTTTTTTATGTTTATAGTAGTTATTTTTTATGTTCTTGATATTTCAGTTTTGTGTAATTATGCTTCTATTTGTGTATTCATGTTCACTTATGTCCCTTGTGCTTTGTGGGTGGTTCCCCAAAAGGCAGGGCCACCTGTCTGTTTCTGTATTGAACTGCCCTTAGCTCTGTAAAGTTTGGGGAAACCCACTGATCAAATGTGGTTCTTTCTTTTATACTTGGTGTGGTCAGTTCTCGTGTATTCTGTGATTTATTATTTATCCATCCATCCATTTTATTGTTTTGTATATTTCTGATCTCTGCCCTGTTTTCAGTTATTGGACTACTGTATTTGGAACTTTGTTTGTACAGGATTGACTTTTATAGGTGTATCCATTTGTGCCTTTTTGTATTATTTTGAGAATTTTTATGAATCAGAGCATTCTGGAAATTAAATCTTTTATTTATATTGAGATTCTTTGTCTGCCCTACATAGCCACAGTTTTACAGTGTTAGTAGTTTGAAACGTATTAATCGTTGTGGCCAGTTTCCCATTTTTGAAGGTCTTCTTTCCCAAAGTCAGTTTGTGTTCCCTGGAAATTGGCCAAATTAAGTATGCCTCTTCTGTGTGCACCAGCCAATGTGGAAGCCTCCTTGCATCATAACAAGGCTGACTTGACAGACCCCTGATCTATGCCAGCATTATATTTTGCCATTTGGGGCCACTGTAACAACTACTCTTTTTTATGTATGCCAGGTTACAACAACTGTGCAATCGCTGAGTATTTACTTGATACACATTACAGATTGAATAGCTACTTCAGTGTATTCGTATCTCACTATGGGAAAATGTTTGTCTTGCATTTCAACAGAAATGACATCTTCAAAAGGCAGAGGTGAAGTCAGGGTTAGGATTAGGTTGAGGGAGAGAAATTCCCATAATACAACATGCACTGGTGTAGTTGTTCCCTCTAAACGTTTAATATTCTAACTGCTTTTATTATTTAAAATGACATTACAAACAAAAAAGAATGATAAAGAATAGAAAGACCTTTTAAAACTGTCTTCTAAATACTTAAAATAACGTTTAATTGATATTTACAAAAAGGAAACTAATTTCTGTGATATTTATGTATTAAAATAGTCACATTTTACAAGTGTTTCAAAAGCAGAATTAAATATTTAAAATAACAGATTCATATACTTTTAAACGAATTTTTATGTAAAACAATTAAAATAAGTATCCAGGTATATAAAAAGAAAGGTCAAAAATACAGTTTACACTTAAAATCAAAAAAGTACTTCAGTTTTGATTTTGGGCTGGATTAGAAAAGGGTTAACAGATTAGGGTTAAATTGTATTTTAACCTTAGAGCAAAAGATTAATATTTAACATCCATCCATCCATTATCCAACCCGCTATATCCTAACTACAGGGTCACGGGGGTCTGCTGGTGCCAATCCGAGCCAACACAGGGCGCAAGGCAGGAAATAAACCCCAGGCAGGGCACCAGCCCACCCCAAAATATTTAACATCACGGCCCTAAATAATTAACATTAGGGCTTAATACAATATTTTTAAGATTAGTATAGAGGAAGAGGAAGTCCTTTTAAACTGCTTTGTAAGGTTAATGGAGAGGGACCGATAATCTAAAAGTTGAAATAAGTTTGGGAAGGAGACCAACTTGTAAAAACCAGTAATATAAAATTAAATTAATTGTGTCCGAGGTTCAGTGACATCAGTTATGACTGTTTTTGTGGATATGGTAAAAGTTATGTCAAGAGAACTGTTTTAAAAGCTTGAACATAGGAAAATAACTTGTCTCTGGACTGTATTGAATGGGAAATTCGGCAAATATACAAATAAGCATTGGGATTGGTGAGTTTAACAGCTTGAAATAAAAGTTTTACATGTTGTTGTAATTTTGGCTGATTTGTTGAATATTAACAATCAAAGACATCAACAGAATAAAATATTTTAACTTGTGGATGCGCTTGCTAGATTACCTCTTTGTTTTTAGCAGATTTTAAATGGTATTGTTACTGGTGGAAGCCTCTGTGATAACTGGACCTGGAAAAGAAGGAATGGAAGCATTAGTAACATGCCACTCTTGTCTGTTGGAGTCTGTTGTAAAGGTGGACCACGGAACAATGGGGCTAGAACTAGATGACTTTTTAAACCAGCGTTTCTCAACCTTTAAGTATTTGCGACCCAAGTTTTCATAACAGTTTTAATCATGCCCCACCTAACATTTTTTTGAAATGTAGATGCATATTTTATTATACCTACTTAACTTTTGTTGACATTTATCTAACTCTACATTTATTGTTCTAGTATCAGAATGTAGTTTAAGTTAATTTGTTTTGGTTTCAACAGATTTTTTTTTCATATTTTTGATTCTTGTTTTCTTTTTTTAACATCTTCGCGCCCCCCCCCCTTTTTGTTACTTCGTGGCCCCCTAGGGGGGCCCACCCCACAGGTTGAGAACCACTGTTTTAAACAATAGTGAGAAATTTCCCTTTTTGAGGCCAGGAGCTGAAGTTGCAGCCAAAATGGAATGTTTTGAGGGGTCATAAGTGGATGTGGAATTTGAACATAATCCAGCCAATGTTTCTGATTCTTCTGGTCCCAAAGAGGGTGTAGGTTGAGTAAAAACAGTACAACAAGGATCCCAAATGAATAAGAGGTGAATTAGCTAATTTGTTTTTACATCATTTTTTGTCAACACAATTGATTTTTGTAGCACAAGTTCATCAAGTAAGGGTAGGTTTTGTAAAGCATCTTTAATAAATTAGGTATAGTGTCCTTGTAAAACAGATATATTCTCTCTATCTGTGGGTATTTTCTCTCACTCGTTCCATCACTTGAGAGTTAGAAGAGGAAGATTTGATGAAGGAGCTCACTTTCATCATCTGGTGGGAAATACCTTTTTGTGGTTCTATTTTTTTATAGCACTCCCAGATAGTGAATATCTTGAAAGAGTTTAAAATAAATTTTCTCAAAGTGCCTAATTCTGTTATTAAAAAATAAAGTAAAAGATTGAAAACAAAAATTAAAGACTGAAAATAAAGTGTTAGGGTTAAAAACAAATCCATTGTTTTGATTCAGAGATTTCAGGCTTCAGAACCTGATTAATCTAACAGTGTCACCCCAGGGCAATGGCCTATTCCATAAAAAAATAATTCAAGGCAGAATTTAACCATGACTAGAGTGTTAATACATTTGATTCTGTATTTGTTCATACAGTAAATATATTTCTGGGCTTTTATGAGAACAATATTAAGGTGAGAAGTTGAAATGTCATACTGTATGAATGGCATGAACTCATCTTATGTGTCTGGTTGATGCCCAGCTTCAGCTATCTGATGCCCAGCTAACATTCAGTTAGAGTAAGTGAATTTAGGAAATGCATAGATGAATGTATCAATAAAGTTGCTAGTTGCTAGTATTTGTAACTTTTTGAATATACAACCCTATTCCAGATCAATGCATATTATATTATATTGGAATCCATGGTACAAAGAGTAATAGTTCATCCTTGAGCATCACAGCTACAATTGCAGCCTCTTACCTACTAAACAAAGGCTGCCGTAATTCCAGGAGAATGTCTATGTGAATGCCACAATATTGTATAAAATAAGACCTCATTTTTTATTTTTTTTTAATATTAAGTTTTTCAAAGGAGCTTGTTGTGGCTGTTGTCTTGAGGCTTCAGGCCTTTTTTAATGATTGTGTAGAAGTTTATACTGTATAACTCTGCATTGCAGCAGCACTTCCAGTTTCTAATTACATCACCACAAGCATTTCAGATGGATTCTTCTGCTGCAGTTCTTTATCATTTTAATTTCTCTGCAGCAGACCCTGTAATTCAGTTAAATGTAACAAGCCTCTCCGTGAATCCCAGATTAAAATGACTAAATGTTAGGCTTGAGTGTTTTTATCCTAAAGAAAAGGTTGATAATTCAAAGTGATTGCAGAATGTTGGATGGCAAGGCAGAGAAGGTTCTCTATAATTAATATTTCGACAAATAAAAAATGGACCAATGCCCCCACCACTACCACTTTGGAGGCTTACGGTAAAAGATCCCCTCCTTACTTGAATACTGCCGCTCTTTGAGAAAAAGTGACAAAAGAGAGTGTGGAAATTCTGGGAATAGCAGTCACATCAAAAATCCCTTTGATTGGCCAAGCCTCCAAAACAAGAACAATATTCAGACTTTGTTAGAATTACCCCAAAGCACAGTCTTTGTGACCTCTAAATTCCACGTACATGATCCAAGGTAGACTGTCAGCTGCTCCAAAGTTGTGAGAAGCTTCTGATGCCTTTCTCTGAACCAATTACATGTTCTTCTACCAGTCCCTGCAATGTCCCCCTAGTGGCCGAAAGAAGCAAAAGGTTATAATTTTATTCCCCTCTACTGAACTGTGACATAACATGACATGTCACTTCAGCTGTTTAGGCTTAGCAAACAACTGTTCTGCACTTAGCACCACTGGAGAATGCTCATTACAAAAGACCCTATAGAAACAATTCTGCTCTATATATGTTTTTTATTTACTTCTTTCTGTCAGTTGGTATCACATACACAGAACATAATGGCAAAAGGTGATTATTAATGTAAATCAGGAGCTTATCTTAAGAACAATGCTTCCATTGCCCACGCATCATTTTCTTTTCTTTTTTCCTCAGTGTAAAAAGCGCTTTCCCTAGCAACCCTAGAGTCTTCCTGCTGTTTTTAACATTGCACTGCCAATCAATTAGGCATTTTGCTCCTGATTACTGAGAGCTTTTGGGAGGGGCTGGCTGTCATACATCAAACTGCAGTTCTCCTCCACAGCTCTTTTGTAAGTTAAAAATAAAAAGCAGGACCCTTAGCGTAGGAGTATGTTAGGTAAAACATTTATTCTACTTTTTATATATTTCTCTTATGGTTGCACATAGAGTATCCACTGGTGTACTGACCTCTTACTGAGGAGGAGAACCTTCTAGTTTGACCCATCCTCTCAATGGATTTTGAGACTTGCTGGTGCAGCAATGAATGAAGTCACTAGGTGTGAACACCTTTCCAATTGGAACCTCATAAGTGAGACTATTTAGAAAAATAAACATTTCTATAATTTACCAAGTTTTAACGAAACCCTTATTTAAATGAATAGAAAAATATTATTCAACTGAAACATAAATGTCATTTAGAACATAAGAGCATACATAAGAACATAAATCTGACAAACGAGAAGAGATTATTCAGTCTATCAGGTTAATTTGTTTTGCTAGTATCCATGCTATCCCAATATATCATCCAGATTCTTCTTCAAGGTTGTGAAGGTTTATGCTTCAATTACATGTAACCTGTTGCAGATTCCCAGAGGTCTATGTGTAAAGAAGTGCTTCCTGACTTCAGTCCTAAATGCACTTCTCCTTAATTTCCACTCTTGTCTTAGAGTACGTGGTTCAGAATTGTGTTAAAAAAATCTGCTGGATCTATTTAATCAACATCTTTGAGAATTATGAAGTCCTTGTTTGTGGCCCCACACAATTTCTTTTTCTCGTGACTAAACAGGTTTAATTGTCAAAGTACAACACAACATGTCCATAAGTTCTGATGAGTTTGATTGCTTTTACATTGAGTCATTTATTAACATTGATTTTCTGCCTTCTCCTTAGACACTTTGAAGTGATATTTTTAATGAGTATAGATTATGTTTCTTTCATTATTTTTTTAATTCAAAGCTTACAGTTTGTTGTTTGTTTTAATTTATTTCTTCCATTTTTGCAACCATTTTGTTTAACTATGGTTGACACGATCTTGTATTTTTGTTATTAGGGTTGTTGTATCTTTGGAGGTTGTGGCTTCAAACCAATTACCCAATGGGGTTAAAAGTCATTCAAGTTGGCAGATTCCAAAATTCTTTTTGTCTTATGCTTTGATCGCTAAAAAACCTTAATTAGTAACTCGATGTATGCTCATATTTTTGTCTTACATCTTTGTTTTGTTATTAGTCTTCTGAATTCCTTGTTTCTAATTTATTTTGCTTTGACTTAATCCTCGCTCCCAGTCTCTTATAAAAAATATCACTATTAGTTTTCCTAGCAGTATAGTTGCTTCCACTGCACATGTGCTGTTATGCCTTTCTTCTAGTATGATGACCAGAACTGCACACAATATCCGTGATGCAGTCTCACCCATGCATTGAGCATAACATCCATTGATTTCTATACAACAGTTTGAACAATACAAGCTAACATTTTATTTGCCTATTTAATAGATTCTGCACATTGCTTAGATGATGAAGATGTTGTTTTAATATAAATCTCTAAATCCTTTTCCTGTAGGACAGTGCCTCCCATTTTGTATTTAAGATTGGCATTCATTTTTGCACACATGTAACACTTTGCACTTTTCTACATTAAATTGCATTTTCAAAATGTTCTCACAGTTCTAAAGATTGTCCTATTCTTTTTGAATACTTTTTGCAACCTCCTTAGTTTCTGATATTCCTCCAATTTTAGTATTATTTGTGAATTTCACAAGTTTGCCAACTACATCAGAATTAATGTCATTAAAATAAATCATAAAAAGTAGCAGTCCAAAAAAACAACCCCTAAAGGAACTCCACAAATGACATAATTTCATGTTTAGCTTTTTCCTCCTATCTGCACTCTTTATCTTCCAGCAGTTATGTAACTTGAGATCCAGTTTTTGTTAGCACCTCTGATTCCAATAACTGCTAGTTTCCAAATTAATATCCTGTGTGGGACCTTATCAAAGGATTTTTGAAAGCCTAAGTAAATTATGTCAAATGATTTGCTTTTGTCAGATATTGCAGTTACCTTTTAAAAAAAGTCTAAAAGATAAGCAAGATCTTCCTAAGCAAAATAGTTTTAGTAATTCTATATGGTACCAGGTGAATTTCCTTTAAATAGCATTAAAAGCCCATAATGGTGCCATCTAAGCATAAATGATTAGTAAGATGACTTTGTTCATTTCATTTTGTGTAGTCTTCTGCCACTATCTTTGAACACTGGAAAGATAACAATCGACGGGAACCCATTCTGCAGATCAAGCTTTTAAGTAATCATCAGAAAATAACTTCCAGCCATTACTTGACAATAAACACTTCCATTTCACAAGACAGTCATTCCATCTGAGCTACACAATGGAAGAGCATTCTCCTTGATCACTGCAACACACAATGAACCTTTTTTTTTGTTATAAGAAGTGTAAAAAATGACATCTCTTTTTGGAAATGAAACAGAAGAATGCATCCCTTTTTCTGGAATCAAAAATGAAAAATTGTTAAGGTCTGTCTTTACACAGATATCGTTCTTGTAGGGTTCTTGACACCCTACAAAGGAAAAGTAGTAGAGATGACCTATTACAAGTAATTTAAAATTAAGAAATGACATCAAATTCTCAAACCTTCTTATCCAATTCAGAGTCAAAGGGGTCAGAACCTATCCCAGCAGCACTGATTGCAAGGGAAAAGCAGGAATGTCCAGCAAGTTGTTTGACATAGGACCCACAACTCCAGACAAAAATACTGGATTATTTTAATTGCCGGAACAAGAATGAAACCTGCAAATATCTGATATATTTTACATTAATTTATCTGAAACCTTCCTTTTAATTTAGCTTTTGACCAAATGACTACACTTTCTAGTGTAATTTGGTAAAGAAAACTGTAATGCACTATGCAAGTGGGCAGAACGTAGACTCTTTAGAGTCTAAGAACAAGAAAAAGTCAATTTGTCCAATGATATTGACAGGATTAATAAATTTATATTTTGATCAGACTGTTAAGGAAAGACATTTTTGAAAGCTGAAGATGACAGTATTTTGCAATAGATTAGTCTACTGGAAATTAATCTTAGAAAGACTTAAGCCAAATAATGACACGCCACTTTTTATCAGCGAGTAATTCTTCATTTAATATAAACTTGTATTTGAATTTGTGCAGCAAGTAATAAAAGGGAATGATGACATCCTTACAGTTGAAGGCTTTGTCACTGCTACTTTAAATTAGCTAAATATCCTTGGTAAATTGTTTTCTTTAATATGACTATATGATAAAAGAATTAATTTGTTTTTAAAAGAAACTGTCACTACCATTCTCAACTAATTTTCACAGGCATTCAGAAGCAAAGTGAGGCAGGAACAAAGATAGAGCCCAATGTAACCAATAAACAAAAATAATAAAACCCCAATGGGCCTATGTTGGCAGGTATTAACCCTATTTACCATGTTGTGTGGCTTCACCTTTGTCTCACCTAATGGCACTGCAAATAAACACTCATCCTTCCATTCACCTTTCTTTATCCTCTTGCCTCAATTCCCTTTTGCTTATAAGCCTTCTCCCAATGCACCTCTTGACTACAAACACCATATGTTTTGACTGAGAGTTACTTTATGTGTCAGAGAAGATCATCAAAGTGCCACATGCAATGGGTCACAAATGGCAGGCCCTTTGGGCAGCTTCCAGGTGTTGTTTATTTGGGATAGACAGTTGAGCCCCTCCTGTCCAGGACAGAATATTTTACTGCCACCACATGATCTATGGAGACTTGCCCGGTCAACTACTAGCTCTCCAAGGCTTTTCACTCTTCCTTGGATGTTCTTTACATCTCTGCATTTGTGGGAAGGCACCACTGTCCCACCCAGGAACATTTAACACCCCTAAACAGCCTGCTGAACATACAGAAGCTTTTTTTAGTTGATTGTGGCCTTCTTTTCAATAAGTCAATTTGCGTTCCAGGTATTTACTTTGTAATTATTTTGTAATATGTTCTGCTGTTTCATTAAGTATTTCCCATAAAAAACAGCAGATCACCATTTTTTTCAGTAAGTGTAGTCTATCTATTCAATATTTCACATTGCTTTTGCACTCAATCATCTAGTGAGATAAATATTAAGCAAGATTTTACTATTCACCAATGCACATTCCTGTTGAGTTTCAAGTTCAAGACATTTTTGTGTGTTCTATGATTCTTCTGATTCCTGCATTTAACTTCATGTGATTGTTTGTAGAATGAGAACTTGGCTTTGAGTGAAACATTACTACAATTACTTCTCATTTTTATGTCTATTCTGTGTTAACAATTGTGGAATGAAATACAACAAGTTGTGAAACGTGTCAGGAGTTAATAAATAACTTAAAATGTTGTGTTTTTTTTGTTTGTTTCATTGCTTATTTAATCCATCCATTATCCAGCCCACTATATCATAATTACAGGGTCATGGGGGTCTGCTGGAGCCAATCCCAGCCAACACAGGGTGCAAGGCAGGAAACAAACCCTGGGCAGGGTGACAGCTCACCACAGGGCACACACATACCCACACACCAAGAACACACTAGTGACAATTTAGAATCGCCAATGCACCTAACCTGCATGTCTTTGGACTGTGGGAGGAAACCGGAGTACCTGGAGGAAACCCACACAGACATGGGGAGAACATGCAAACTCCACGCAGGGAGGACCCAGGAAGCGCACCCAGGTCTCCTAACTGTGAGGCAGCAGCGCTACCCACTCCGCCAGCGTGTGCTTATTTAATATTTTTATAATTCATGTCATCGTCACAACCATTTTGTGAGATGGATGCTGTAATGCTTCAGACTGCTTGGCATATGAGCCATTCACTGTGTGACATTTGACTTTATGGTGTCTATCTATTTACAATTCAACAAAACGTTAAAGTGCATCCACATTTTATTTAAAATAAAAGGAAACTCCATTTAAAAAATCAGTTTCTAAAGCACAAAATATCTTCAGAAATGATTTCAGGTTTTGACCACACTATCATCTTCAACACTGAGTTTAGTTTTGAGCTATGGAGAGATTTGCTGATCTCAGATCTTTAATGCTTTGGCCTCTACTTAAGACTGACTACTCTATTCAGTTGATTCTTAAATCTCAGCCACTCAGATTCCATATTCATTTCAATCATTCATTTCTTGATCAATTGGTCATGACATTTTAAAGGATGCAGATCACTTTGCATATGTATGGACATGATACACTATTAGAATCTTGCTCAGAATCCTCTTGATTATCTTCAGTGCTTATCTCCACCTGTGTGAAGTTTGTGGAGTGCATCACTCTTACATCTGGGGTTATCACACTGCGTGTAAATGTTGTGACACACAACGCTGTTGCCCCGTGAAACCCCTCGGACAAACGTCCAGACAAAAGGTAAAAGTATCAGAAATAATTTTACTTTCTTCTTTCTGATATTTTGCCACAGTAGACACCACAATCACTACCATAATCCAGTAAATCAATAATAATAACAATAAAGATCCTCCTCTCCTCCCAGCAGCTCCTTCACTCTACCTCCCAACTCCGGCTCAGATTGCTGGGTTTTCCCTAGTCCTTTAAATAGCCCATGACCTGGAAGTGCTCCTGTCCTTCAGTCCATGTGATTCACTAGAACTTCCAGGTCAGTTAAAGATTCATATTTTTCTTCAGTCTGGAAGTATTTCTGTTCTTCCATCCCCATGACTTGGGAGTACTGCTGGACTATAGGGAAAATAGAAATTCCTGTGTCTCCCTGCAGTGTCAACAGATGACACCCATGGCACCCAGCAGGGCTGTGAAGTCGAACTCCATCTCCCACGATGCCCTGCGGGAATCTGAGGCACCTCCATGCTGCAGGGAGGACTCCATCTAGCGGCCTGGATGTGTTGGCCGGGATAAGCTGCCAGCCATCTCTTACAATTTCCAAGACAATTGTTTATGAAAAGATCTGCAGAAAGAGTATGGAAAGAGTTTAGGAGTCACTTTGTGTTTTAGAGATAGTTTTCTGTGATGAAATTAATCCAGTAATCACAACTATATTTCATATAAATTGAATTAAGTCCAGTGATCACATACATGACCATGGCACATATTGTCAGAAGCCATAATAAATGTTGTCTAGTCAGTGCTGTTGACAAACAAACAGTAGTGGACACATCATAGAGATCAAAGTTGTAAGATTCCCTGTAAAACAATATGATATAAAGATTTAGTGATTTTTGTAAATGTTACAAATGATATTTATTTATTATTGCATTTCTTTCTAGACTACTCAATAAATTTGTGTATGAAAGGCATTTTATATTATTAAATGACTTAACTGATTTGATGGATAATTGCACTTATGTTTAAGAAAGAAAATTCATGGTTCTTATTTAAATTGCTTTTATCTTGCAGTTGCCTTGAAGAGTGCCTAGTGATAGTGCTCAATGAAAAGGCTCTCAATAGCCAAAGATTAATTTGACTGATTTATCATTTAATTTGTCTGTAATAACCAATCTATTCATGTACAGCACCTCTTCAGGAATTACTTTTCAAAACACATTTTCATAACACTCTGTGTATGGCATTCTATATAATAAGGATTAAAGAGATAAAGTCATCATTTTGCTTCTTTATACAATGCTCAGAATGGTGCACTATTTATATTGTAATTGTTTATTTTTTTTATAAAACACAGTGCTTTCTAGGCTGTGATGAAAGGAACTATATAATACAAAAAACAGTTAATTGATTGCTATTCTTAAATTATGGCTTTTGTTCTATTACTTTTATCATTCAGTTGCAGTGTAAAGCTCCTCATTATAGTGTTCTCCGCAAAACCATATCAGTGACCAAAGTTTAGTCTGCATTTGTTGGTAAAACATTCAGAACATGCATCATTTTTACTTAATAAATGTTATCATGAACACATACTTTTGTTTATTATGTCAGGATGTTAATGGCTGAGTGCTACCCATATTTCTTATTTCAGACAGAAAGTATAACGGATGTGAAATTGAAAGGATTTTCATGCCAACAGCTAAGAAGAACAAATGAAATAAAATGGTAATGCTGATAGCAAAGGAATATTATTATTATGGTGGGTAAAAGCAAAAAATCAGTTAAAGCAAAGTAATGTATGCCTAATGTTATATCTATTTAAAAAACAAAACACATCAAAACAAAATCTAACTGATAAAACTAATATGATAAAATGTTTTGAAGACAATCCATGAAATGCAGCCCTCAAGACCCGCCCAAGCTACATGACAAGAAAGCCCAATCTAAAATAGTTCTTCTTATAATATAAAATGAAACAGCAAAACTAAATGAAAAGGTTCAGAACAGGCTTGGCATGCTTACTTCATAATAATGTTAATGAATTCTTCCTAAATCCTAAAAGATTTCTGAACTGATCTTATTAAAGGGAATTTGATGCTTCTGATTTGAGATAGTAGAGACATTGGACCGCAGTCCTGGTTGTCCACAGTGGCCTCAGGTTTTGAATTTAAATAGTTTGTTAATTTAAACCTGTTTATTTACCATATATACTCACGGACTTGATTTTATAGTATAATTTCTAGTATTTTATAATGTCGGTCATATAAATCGAATGCGGAAAACTCACTCTATTGGTACAAGGAATTATGATATGCTAATACTCACGTGAGAGAGTAATCACGGAGCACACTGCCTTTTTTTCTATGTCGGTGCAGCAATGCGCTGTATCAACGCATGCTCCTTATCTCTCTCTCACTCTGTTGTGCCTACATGACCACATGGTAATACCCAAACTATTCTGAAGCTACGTTTGCATTGTTTTGTGTTTTTTGTAATTCACACCCTCATACACTTTTATTGTAAGAGCATCACTTATCTACGATGGAGCGTTCGATCAGAAGAAAATCTGAAGCTGATTTTAAATTACACGTCGTTGAAGTAGTGAAAGAAATTGGTAACTGTGCTGCTACAAAATTCAATGTATCTGAGAAAATGATTTGAAATTGGAGGAGGCAAGAAGATGTAAAAAAAAATTAAGTTTCGCATTTTTGAACGGGCGTATAAGTCAGGGTCTGATTTTATTATCGATTTTTTGGATTTCAAGAGCTGACTTATACGTGAGTATATACGGTACTAATAAAGCAATATTTTGTGGGATTTAGGTTTATTTACCTTGCTTGTTACAATTCAGAACCCTTAGTCGCGTATTTTAGTTAAAAACTGCTGCAGTATGGTTTAAATTGTTGACTGTTTTTTTAACCAGTAATCAGTTAATAGTGACATGTGAGTAACAATGGAACTATTGTTAACAATGGAACTAATGCTATTTTCATTTACCTTATACCAGCCAAAGGTGTAGGCCATGTTTGGCAAATGTATGTTCTTATTTTGGAACAAAGACCATGAGAAAAGAATGGCAAACTAAGGATGGATGGAAGACATCACTCCTGCCCATACCTAGGAATCATGCCTCCCACACTCTCAAAATGCCAGCTGCAGGGAACCCATGACTGCACACTTTCACCAATAGCTCTCCTTCAAAAATTGCGTTATTATATATAGAGACTTTTGTTTTAGAAAATAAACTGCAGTCTTTAATAAACATATTCACAGGGAACAAGTATCCCCTGCTGGAGACAATGACTCAGAAGAATCAGGAGAACATAACCTATTTCCATCCTCTAGGTTCTTTGCTGTTGGTAAATTTTGAGCTGAAGATTGTTATGATTGGTGTTTGTTTTTAATTTTTTATGCAATATGCTGAAGCGTTTATCACAATGTAGATGTCTATTTAAAACTTTGAATCTGGCATTCTTTTTTTCTGGAAGGTGTTCTGTAACAGTTTAAATATTTTTGTGTTATCTTGTGACAGCATTTTGTTTTGATATGGGCACAGCAATTTTAGAGCAATCACATAGGCTATTGCTATGAAGATTGTATCCAGAATGATCCAGTGCACTGCATATGACATCACCAGAATGACTATGTATAGGTTGCATTTCTGGATTATCTCTAGGTTTTAGTGTGTGATTCTTTGTGCAACAATTAAGGTGCAGGAACTTAGCTTTTTAATATTAGAAACTTTGTCTTTGGTTAATGTTTGTTTTTTCACCCTGTTTACTTTCCTCGTAAGGATAATAATTGAGTAGACATGACTTCTAGTGGAGGTTTCCCCTCCTGTAAAAAGCTGAGGTCACTTCCGCTCCTGAGCTCCTCCTGTTCCAGTCCTCAGAATATAAACCACACTGACACAGGAAGGAGGTCCAGTGAAGATGCTAAAGCAACCAGAAGCTTTTCCATACGGAAGGCATTGTCCTCCTATCATTCGCAATTCTTGACATTTTTGTTTTTCTCCTTTTGCTGAGTAAATGGGAAATCCAGGCAGAAACCTCCCACTTCTTCACACTTTCACTATTCACTATTTACAGTATATATTTCCAAGTAAGATTAAACGTGTTTTGGCTTTTTGTTCTTTCACTATTTTACTGATGGCTTGTATTTTGCTAATAATCACACTTGCCTTCTAATGTATATAGATTGTATGATGAAACCAGGGCGTCAGCGAGCCGCAAACCCCCAAACACAATCACACAGAGTCTCAGGTTCAAATAAAGGATGGTTTATTAACCGAATTCCTCCACAAACTAGCACAAGTAATTTCTCTCCATAATAACTCTCCTCACAATTTCCCTCACCACCACACTGCCCTCCTCCAGTCCAGTCTTGCTCCACGTCCTTCCAACTCCAACTCGCCTGGACAAGCCACTGTCTGATGGAAGTACTTCCAGGTCATACAGAAGTTCTACTTATTAGGGTCCTCATCTCCCTACAGCAACCCCTTGTGGCGCCCACGGACCCCAGCAGGGCTGTGTTGTCAGACTACACTTCCCGGCATGTCCTATTTGTTCCATACTGGACACCAATATCCAGGGCTGCTGCCATCTAGCATCCTGGGGGAATAAAGAGTACCCAATGACATCTTCTGGTGTGATGTCTGCCTTCCCGGTCTGGTTGCTTCCTTTCTTCTAGTCGGGATGCCCATCTGTCTGCTCGGAGCCTCTCGTCCGGGTGAAGAACCATCCTCTTCTCTGTTCCAACCCCTGTGGCATTTACAATTGCTAAACTTAAAATAAAATTGTGTTTTTTCCAAACATGTTGGTGTAATAATTATTAATATGACATTTTTGTGCAAAGATGTGCATATTATTGGTTTGTTTTAGAATAATACTTTACTTCTGAAAAATTCTATTGGTTTTGTTCTGGAGTGGAAAATCTTCAATTTTTGAACTGCACACTATTTATATTAATTTTAATTACTTTGCTGAAACAATCCAGGATGAACTAAATTTCCAGGCATTGCAAGCATCCTTTTTTATTGTACTAGTAATGTATGCATCTGTTCCAATCAGTTTATTTTTTAATTAGATTATGACCTGGGAATGGGAAGCAAGTACAGATGCCACACAACCTGTTTCAATTAAGTTTATAACCTGGGAATGCATGGATGTCATAGGGCTAGCAATTACAGAATTAGTTTACAGCTTGTGAAAGTAAGAAGTAAAGAGGTATTTAGAGGATCAAACACTTTGATCAGAGTCATTCATAATCAGGAGAAGATAGCCAATCAAATGTGTGCAATGTCATATGTCTTAACATAAATGTAAGAGCCAATCTTAGAAAGTTAAAGTTTTGAGTTAAACTCATATTAATGTTTGCTTAATTTGAATAGAACATAAACTTCTTTCATAGTCATAACTTATGGTATAGTATTTTCCCCCTATAAGTTAGCAAGAGATAGAACCTTCTTACTGTAACTGAGAAACAGTGTGATAATAAGCTCAGTTGTTGTTTAGAACAGGTCCAAGTGCATAGGGACTTAAAAGACCCATTTTAAACATATAAATGGGATAAGCATACAGTTTTCTGACTGTTTAGAAATGGTTCTAAAACGTTTTGAAATGGTTCAGAAATGTTAAGTAAATAGTAACGATTTGAAATGTAACAAGTTTAAACTTAGAATTGAACTTTTCTTAACATTAATTTTTCCTTTTTTGCTATTTTAATTTCCTTTTTTTTGTGTGATCTGTTTTACTTTGAAACTTAACTAAACTTTTAAAAACGAAGATATTTTGTCTGTGGAATCATTTCTGCGCGTCAGGCTTTTGTTGAATCCCATTTTTTTCAGTTGAAGCTGCTACATTTTCATCAGAAAACTTTGCCATCTGAAGGCCTTGAACGTGAATTGAATCTACCATCTGAACACGGAGGACACTTCTGCTCCAGAACTCGTCAATAAAGAAAAAGAACTGAATCATTCTGAGGTACTGTGATCTTATCTACTATCTCTGCATGATCGTAAATGAAAGCAAGGTCGCCGTACCTTGAGAAGATTTGAGAGACTGTGATATTATAAAAAATGGATGATTGGATGTGCTTTTGCCTGAGTCATTGAAGCCTTATTTCAAGGAAGTAATCTGCTTTGTTGGAACGTCCCAATTGTGACGAAATTGCTGTCAGGAAATGTCCTGTCATTTGCTCGAACTGTTGTCATGGCAATGTCTAAGCATAGCTCAAGTGAAATCGGCAATGATCTGAGTACAGACTCAAAGTCAAAAAATATAATTAGAGATCTTAAAGATCATATGAATAGAAAGAAAGAACGGCTCTCTGAGCTTGAGTCTGAAACCAAAAGTCTTAAAGACATTCCAGGAAATTATTTAATAGTAGCAAAAAGATTTGAAGATTTTTGTGTGACGCACAGAGAGATAGAGGAGTTACATGAAAAGCTACTATCTATGTTAAGTAAGGAAGGAGCGATTAAGAAACAGAAAACGATATTCGCGGAAAGCTCTAAGAAATGGAATGCATTTATTGTCGCTACAGCGTCATGGCTAGAAGACGCAAATAAACTGTTAACACATACATCTGATGAACAGCTAGTTAATCAATTCGAAGAGATGCAATTACAAGAACGAGATCGCTCAAAAACACGAAAAACGTCTCCTCAGTTAAAGCACGCTCTCGAAATTAAACTTGATTCTTTAGCCTGGAAAACCGCTACCGCATCATCATCTTCTACACTCCTTTTTACTTTCCTTTGTCTTTTCTTCTCTTATTCTTCTGCCGCCTCTACTCCCATCCTCGCAACCTCTGTCCTCTGCCTCCCGACTCCAGCTCCCCGAATGGAGTGAGGCGGTCCCTTTTATGTTGCATCTGGATGTGCTCCAGGTGCACCCTGATGAACTTCCTGCAGCACTTCCTGATGTGGCGGAAGTGCTGCATGGGCACACGGAAGCACTCCAAGTGCGTTTGGTTCCTCTTCAGGCAGCTTCCAAGCTCCAAATCTGTGGCCCCGATGTAATCCAGGGGGGCTGTCCTCTTGCACCCCTGGGAAGATATTTACCCTCTCACGGTCCTTTCCTTTTCCAGGCGTCCTGGTGGGGCAAGGTCCCGGTGGACTGCCAGACTGCACATCCTCTCTTTGACACACTAACATTGAGACCTTTCAGTCAACAAGTTATTCAGCAGTACATCAAGAAATGCAACTGGGGCTCCTTTATATCAACAGCAATCCACCTACATAATGCCTCACTAGGACTGTGACAGCCAAGTCAGAATTTTTCTTTCTTTTGAATTTTCTTGCTTTATAGTCATTCCTGTGTGTATTCAGATGACATTTATTAATTTATTTACTTTCGTATCTACTTATTTATGTATTTATTTATTTAAAGAGCTTCTGTAAAAAGCCAAATTTCCTCCTGGGACAAATAAAGTTCTATCTATCTATCTATCTATCTATCTATCTATCTATCTATCTATCTATCTATCTATCTATCTATCTATCTTTAATGAAAGGTTACAATCTTTCACGTTTATTTTGCTCATTGTTCTGTCATTTAATTCTGTAGTTACAGTGCGCTTTAAGAAAAATCATCACAAAGTTCCATTACCAAGAAATCCTGAATAGTATACTGTATGTCAATTTTTTTTTTTACTCAATGGCACTCACATCTGTAGGTTTGAGATGCTAGGGAAGGGTAGTAATGGCCAGCATCTATTCTGGGACTTCTAGACTTTCTCTGTTTTGCATTTTGTTACTTGTGGATCCACTTGTTTTAATAAATCAAGTCAGTCTTTTCACAGCACTGTAATTGAATGCTTATTATACTGCACATAAAAATAGATAAAAATAGGGAATTCTGAAGCCATGCTGTATTTGTAGATGAGGCAGAACGCAGGGCATAACAAATGAATTTCAGGTTCAGATTTTGTATCAGTGCCTCTGGGGCTTCTTTCCCCTCATCCTGCTAAACTTCCCCAGGCAGGTTAAACCACTTGGGCTCAAGCTGCTGGAGTCTGTAGTGACAAGAGCTAGGAACAAATCAATAATTTAAAAGTTATGCAGACTGTAGAGTCCAGGTGCTTTTATCTAGTCATCCCATCTTTTACATACTGTGTCTGGCACTTAGCAGCTCTTCCGTTCTGACAGTTGGAGGATGGTGGCATCCTGAGCTCACTTCCACCTGCATTCTAGGACACTCACTCACTTCCTCACAGGTTCAAAAATATGTACCACTACCCTACCTGCCTGATTTAACTTGAAAGGATACATTAAATCCATTAAAATCCCATTTCTAGATTAATAACAAACGGTAGCATGAGGGTACAGAAGGTGACATTGCTGCTTATGGGTCCAACATCCTGGGTTCATATCCCATGTTTGGTCATTGTCGGTGTTGAGTTTGCACATTCAGTGCTTGAGGTCTCTGTCAACAGGTTAAGATTTTGTAAGAATCTCTAAGAACAATAATTTTGTATTTCTTTCTTACAATTGAACAACTTGAAACCTGAATCAGAGTTTAATTTTTGCTGTTTTGCTCTCACTGCAGATGCTTCTTGGCTAGTATTGTTAGTACTAAGAACACGACTGGATCTACCACAGGGAAACTTGGGCACACACACTCGGACCTCGCTTACAAAAGGGGGTCTTTGAGGGGAGTTTGAGCTTCAAAACATTAGGGCCTGCGGTGTTCGTAGTACAGCCTTAAGGCATTTTTTTACAAATTAGCCACCCTTATTTTCTAGCCTTACATCCTACAAGATATACATTAAATCTTAATAAATATTTTTATATTCATAAACAGGAGCCCAAAACACACCCGTGTTTTATAAGAAATGTTTTGCATAGATCATTTCACTAATACTTCCATGTACATAGGAACACTTGATTTCTTTTTGATGCTTGTCATCTACTTTAGCAAAACATGCCACTAAAGTACTTATGTAAATAACAGAGGGTGCTAAAAAATGGAAATACTGAAGAACCTAGCATAAGAAGATGGATGAAATGAACTTTTCAGTAGCCATGTCAAGTTAATTGATTCAAGATTATAATCATTAAGATGAAAGAGAAAAGTTCATAAAAAGAAGGATGTCTGAATTGTAGGCATTACTTGGAAATAAATGACTTGCAAATATCATGGACTGAACAAGCAGGCAGAATTTGGCTAGCTAACAGAAAGGCAGTTAATTCTTCATAGCTGGACCCACCAGTGCCACCTAAGTATAAATATAAAATTATAAACAGCTAGGTGATTGGACACTGGCATCTTAGGGAAGATGATGTTACAGAACATGGTTCAGTAAGCTATTTGCATCAAAGTGTAAAACAAGTGTAATGATCTTGTTAAAAACTGTACGCATTATACAAAAGCTCTCTTGCTTTTGTAGCATGTTTTCACTCTTTTTCGTTGTCTGGGTTAATATGTTCAGACCTGTTGTAAGCTTTTTTATGAGACTTTCAAACTAAAGGTAAATCTTAAATATTAAACATTATTTTTCCCAGTTCTTAGGTTTGTGTCTGGTATCCATTGCAAACTAACAGGTGCTTGAATACTGTACTTTGTAAACCATCTATTTGTGTGTTTTGATAAATGGTGCTGTAGAGAATAGACCTGGCTATTTGGATTCAAAGGTAACGTCATAGATAGAAAGATAGATCTTCTCATGGGCTTACCACCTATGGGAGGGGCCAAGAAGGTCGAGTGCAGTGTGAGTTGGGTGGTGGCCGAAGGCGGGGACCTTGGCGGTCCAATCCTCGGCTACAGAAGCTGGCTCTTGGGACATGGAATGTCACCTCTCTGAAGGGGAAGGAGCCTGAGCTAGTGCGCGAGGTCGAGAGGTTCTGACCACCCTGGCCATCGGACCTTACTTATTCTATGTTAATTAATGTTGACTTATGTTTATTTTTTTATTGTGTCTTTTATTTTTCTATTCATTTTGTAAAGCACTTTGAGCTACATTTTTTTGTATGAAAATGTGCTATATAAATAAATGTTGATTGATTGATTGATTGGCTAGATATAGTCGGCTCACCTCAATGCACAGCTTGGACTCTGGAACCAATCGCCTTGAGAGGGGCTGGACTCTCTACCACTCTGGAGTTGCCACCGGTGAGAGGCATTGAGCGGGTGTGGGCATACTCATTGCCTCCCAACTTGGAGCCTGTACATTGGGGATGGGTCCTGACTGTTGTTTGTGCGTATGCGGTAAATGGCAGTTTGGAGTACCCACGCTTTTTGGAGTCACTGGAAGGGGTGCTAGAGGGCATACCTCCTGGGGACTCTCTCGTACTGCTGGGAGACTTCAATGCTCACGTGGGCAATGACAGTGAGACCTGGAAGGGCATGATTGGGAGAAATGCCCCCCATACCCGATCTGAACACGAGCGGTGTTTTATTATTGGACTTCTGTGCTCGTCACAGATTGTCGATAACGAACACCATGTTCAAGCATAGGGGTGTTCATATGTGCACTTGGAGGGGGAAGCAGTGCAGTGTCAGTGCAGTGCTGCTGACCTCGACTCGAGACATTGTGGGTCAGTGGGGGGAGTACTTCGAAGACCTCCTTAATCCCACTAACATGCCTTCTATTGAGGAAGCAGAGCCTGGAGACTTGGAAGGGGGTTCCCCCATCTCTGGGGCTGAGGTCACCAAGGTGGTGAAAAAACTCCTTGGTGGCAGGGCCCAGGGGTGGATGAGATATGCCCGGAGTTCCTCAAAGCTCTGGATGTTGTAGAACTGCCTTGGCTGACACATCTCTGCAACATCGCATGGACATCGGGGACAGTGCCTCTAGATTGGCAGACCAGGGTGGTGGTCCCCCTCTTTAAAAAGGGGAACCGGAGGGTGTGTTCCAACTACGGAGGGATCACACTCCTCAGCCTCCTTGAAAAAGTCTATCCGGGGGTTCTGGAGAGAAGGGTCCATCGGATAGTTGAACCTCGGATTCAGGAGGAACAGTGTGGTTTTCGTCCTGGCCGTGGAACAGTGGACCAGCTCTACACCCTTAGCAGGGTCCTGGAGGGTGCATGGGAGTTTGCCCAACCAGTCTACATGTGTTTTGTGGACTTGGAAAAGGCGTTCGACTGTGTCCCTCTCGGAATCCCGTGGGGGGTGCTCCGGGAGTATGGGGTACCGGACCCCCTGATAAGAGCTGTTAAGTCCCTGTACAACCGGTGTCAGAGCTTGATCCGCATTGCCGGCAGTAAGTCAAGCCCGTTTCCAGTGAGAGCTGGACTCCGCCAGGGCTGCTCTTTGTCACCGATTCTGTTCATAACTTTTATGGACAGAATTGCTAGGCGCAGCCAGGGCGTTGAGGGGGTCCGGTGTGGTGGACTCAGGATTGGGTCACTGCTTTTTGCAGATGATGTTGTCCTGTTTGCTTCATCAGGCCGTGATCTTCAGCTCTCTCTGGATTGGTTCGCAGCTGAGTGTGAAGCGGCTGGGATGGGAATCAGCAACCTCCAAATCCGAGACCATGGTCCTCAGCCGGAAAAGGGTTGAGTGCCCTCTCAGGGTTAGGGGAGAGATCCAACCCCAAGTGGAGGAGTTCAAGTATCTCGGGGTCTTGTTCACGAGTGAGGAAATAATGAAGCGTGAGATCGACAGGCGGATCGGTGCGGTGTCCGCAGTGATGCGGGCTCTGCATCGGTCTGTCGTGGTGAAAAAGGAGCTGAGCCGTAAGGCAAAGCTCTCAATTTACCAGTCGATCTATGTTCCTACCCTCACCTATGGTCATGAGCTATGGGTAGTGACCGAAAGAACAAGATCACGAATACAAGCGGCTGAAATGAGTTTCCTCTGCTGGGTGTCTGGGCTTTCCCTTAAAGATAGGGTGAGAAGCTCAGTCATCAGGGAGGGGCTCAGAGTAGAGCTGCTGCTCCTCCGCATCGAGAGGAGTCAGATAAGGTGGCTCGGGCATCTGATCAGGATGTCTCCTGGACGCCTCCCTGGTGAGGTTTTCTGGGCATGTCCAACCGGGAGGAGGCCCCGGGGAAGACCCAGGACATGCTGGAGGGACTATGTCTCCCAGATGGCCTGGGAACGCCTTGGGATTCTCCCGGAAGAGCTAGAAGAAGTGGCTGGGGAGAGGGAAGTCTCGGCCTCTCTGCTCAAGCTGCTGCCCCTGCGACCCGACCTCGGATAAGCGGAAGAGGATGGATGGATGGATGGATAGATAGATAGACAGATGCATAATTGATCTCAAGGGAAAATAGAATATTACAGCTTCCCACACATAATAATGGCAGGCAGAAATACTCAATCGATATACTTAGATGAAACAATTATTTTAAATACATAAAATTGGGACACAGTGCTTGAGGTGGATATACATAAGTGCCAGTACTCTCTGCTTAGGACTGATTTCTTCAATCAATTAGCCATGGGGGTTACCCTGGATGTTTTAAGCACTACTATACTCTTACAGTTTGACTAAAGAATGTTGGTGGGGGGTCCACCCTTACTTTTATATTCAATTGAGGAACAGGAGGGGATTTGAATAAGTGTGATTCATTTGAAGCATGGATGATACAGCAATTATAGGTTTATTGGGTCATTATTATCATGTGTACAGAGTACATTGAAATTCTTACTTAAACATGATAATCCACATGATTAGCAATTATAATTAACTTACCTTAAAATCTCTTTCTTCCTCACCTGGGAAATCTCAGATTATATTTCTTTTTAACAGATGAACAACCATCTGTATAGAGTAGATGCCTATATATACAGGGTGGTCTAGATCTAATTATGCAACTTTTAATGCAATGCAGGAAAACAATACAAGACAAAAGAATTGTTTGAAATATCTTGTAATAAAAGAAAATGGACTTACATTGAATTAATTTACTGATTTTCCATGTAATGTCCCACGTGTCCTCCATTCAGTTGTGAATTCTCTATGTAATAAACTTAATAAGTTATAGCATAATGAAAATTGCATAATTAGATCTGGACCACCCTATATATATATATGTACGAGTAGCTAGAGATCCACAAGGGAAGAAAATGACTTATGCATCTTAAAATAGCTTTTTTTATTCCTAAGCTTTCAAAGAACCTACCAGGTGTCATCATCAGAGGAAAATGATTAGACATACAGGAATTAAATGCAATATATAGCTAGTGAAACGGAGGTAGTAAGAGCGTGTGGGTTAAGAAGGTGGGTTTCGGAAGGTGTTGGTCATAAAGTCTTTTTTATTATTTAGATGTTCTTCTTTATAAGCCTGCATATGCTGGGTTCAAGTCCAAGTGTCTGATAATGGTGTTTTCATCAGAGAGCCACAATTCAGCCAGCTCTCTGGCACTCTTGGTATTGGCCCTGAAATTTAGTTTCACAGTGTCCCAGTTAAATGTGTGTCCGGTGGAACTTTTATGTGTCTAAATCAGAGATTGTGGGTCTTTTCTTCAAACAGAATTGCGATATTCCTGTATACATGTTGCAAGTCTTTTAGATGTTTGTCCCACATACTGTATACTGCTAGGCATGCACTGCATGGAATGCTGTAAACTGTGTTTTTTGTCTCTATGGTCAACTTTTTGCTTGTGGCATTGAAAAGGACAATCTGTAAAGTGTTTGCCGATTTGATCCCAGATCTGGACTGGAAGCGTGCTGTACTTTCTGACATGCTGCAATGATAGGGTTGGGTGTGGTAAGTGCAGTGGGGGACCAAATTGGAGACAACTGTTTGCAACTCTGGTCTGTACCGGGAACTGAGTATGACATCTGTGAGGGCTCTGAGGGCAAATAAGGAGGTGTTTGTTAGAGGAATCTGTGAGTAAGTGACGCACCATCTAGGGTCTAGCAAACCATGACCTGCTTACAGAGGAATCAAAGTATTCTGCACATCCAAATTTATTCCTTGTAGTCTTGTAGTCAGGGTGGGTGATGGAATGGTCCTTACAGATGATGCTGCTGTTGTGACCTGCTGAGCTGGCTACTCTGAACAGCTGTTTAAAGCTGATTCTAGGACATTGAACATCTGTGGGTCCACAGTTCTTGAGGCTGATCCTCTAATAAACCGTGAACCACACAATCTCACTGAGATTGCACAGGTGGTGAACCAACTGAGAGTAGCAGAAGGCTGCAGGGATCTGTGGTATCCAGGTTGAACTTCTCCAGGCTTGTGGTAAAGCTGTCATCCTGGCATAGAAAGCATCCTTTGCTTCCATTTGGGAGTCAGGCATCATCCCAACTGACTGGAAAATGGGACATATTGTTCCTATCTGGAAAGGGAAGGGTGATCGGCTGGATTACAGTAACTACAGGGTGATAATACTGCTCTCTGTTCTGGGTAACATCCTCACTTGGGTCATCCTGATTCGGATCTGTGTTCACTTGTTCACCTACCAGCAACTAGAGCAGTCAGGTTTTACACCTACTATCAACCGCATCCTGGCACTGACGGTTCTCATTGAGTGCAAACACGAATGTTGGCAAAGTTTCTTTGTAGCTTTTGTTGATTTTCATAAAGCATTTGACTCAGTTGATCGATATACCCCGTGGGACATCCTGAGACTTTTCAGGAACCCCGCAAAGTTGCTGCATGTTACGGCCAGCTTGTACACTGGTACTGTGAGTGCTGTGCAGAGTGGAGGCAGAACCTCTTAGTTTTTCCCAGTTTGATTCTGGCACTAATCCGGGGTGTGCTCTTGCTCCTACTTTGTTCAATGCTTGCATGGACTGGTTGTTGGGCAGGTTATAGGGTCCAGAGGCTGTGGGGCAGCTGTTGGTGAAGAAAAATTTACTAATCATGACTTTGCCAACGATGCTGTGATCTTCACTGAGTCAATGCTGAGCGGGGTTCTCAAGAGACTGAGTGAGGAGTCTGAGTGTCTGGGCTTGCGAATGTCCTGGATGAAAACCAAGATCCAGGTCTTTAATGACCTCTTGAGCACAGACATCAGCAGCATGTCTGTTTGTGGAAAGAGTGTCAACCAAGTCGAGAGGGAGAGCATGGGGGGGTCATGAGGTCGCTGGAAAGGGGTGTGTGGTACTCCTGATATCTTTTCAAAAGAACAAAGGTCCAAGTCTTTAGAGTCCTGGTTCTTCCTGTTTTTCCATATGGTTGTGAGACATAGACGCTATCCATTGACCTGAGATGAAGACAGGACGCCTTCGGTACTGTGTCTCTTCAGAGAATCCTTGGATATCATTGGTTTGATTTTGTGTCGAACGAGTGGTTGCTCACCAAGTCCTGAATAAGGCACATTACCTGAATTGTGATGGAGCGTCAGTTACTATGGCCATGTGGTGCAATTCTCTGACGATGATCTGTCTCGCAAGAACCTCATTGCTGAGAACATGAGTGGCTGGACCAGACCAAGGGGACACTCACATAACATCTGGATGCAGCAGACAGATGGTCATTACTGGAGGGTGGGACGGGACCGTGTGTCTGCCTGGGGGGTTGCCAACTGGCATCCTGAGCTGTTTAGTTGTGTGGTGGATGCAGCAACACGCTGTAGTAGTGCATGCTCCCCAACGTGACGTGACCTATATATAGTAGATAAAATATTTTTATAGTCACTCCGTGACTTGGACCTATGTAATGTTGCTGCCTCCTGCATTCAGTAGTTGAGTTCAAATCACACACCTGTTTGCTGTCTGCTTAATGTCTGTATGCACTTCTCATGTGGATTTTGATTTTTGAGAAGTTTTTCTCACACATCCTATAAGCTGTGAATGCTATGTGCATTGCATATTAACTAACGATTCTGCATTGGCCCTCTGTAAGAATGACTGCGTGTGTGAAATTGCCATATGATGGGCTGCAATTAGTTTTTGTATTATTTCAAAATAACTATAGGAAATAACTACATTAAAACTAAACTGATACTTCATTTATATTTTTTGTTAATGGAATGCACAGAGCACACTCTTTCCTACTTACCTGACTGATTGTGCAAAGTACAGGTGTGTCTTCCATCACAGTTGCTTCTTGCCTTACATCCACGCAGACCCTGGTGCCGTGAGTCAGGAATGCTAGCTGTGCACTACCACTTTATTAAAACATCTGTAACAAATTTACTAAACTTTAATCTCAATTAAAATTAAACGAATGCCTATACCTTTTGTTTAGTTAGTGCCCTTTGGTTGCAACCTACCTGCTTTCTTCATCTCACCCTCAACGTGCATGTCCAATGTTACTGGTAGTAGCAGGTTGCTTCTTGACTTACACTCAATGCTGCTGCTACAGGAATCACTGACTTTCCTGTGACTCTAAACTGCATGTGTTAAATTTACCCCTCGACACAGGCAGAAATCAATGTATACCTATGAATTTTGTTAAATTCTTATAATTTGTTTGCCTGTGTTCATATCAGTAGTTAATCTACCCATTTATAGTTATCACGGGATGCCTGAAGCATGTGTGTGAACAATGATACTGACCACTCCAGGCATAACTTTGGTGTAATAATGCAATAATCATTGAGAAATAATACAATATGTTTGCAAAATAACACAGTTTTTTTCTGAGTGACAGAAATAAGCTTCCATAGAAATCTGGTTAACAGAGGTAGATTTCTCCTTGAAGAACCCAGGGAACTTTTAAGGATTTTGTAGTCAGTTAAAATAATGTCTCAATATTTCATGATGAGCTGAATGTACAGTGTTAAGCTCAGCAACACAATCTCATGAGCAGTAGGGCAACACGTTAAAAGCAACGTGCATTATGTAGTCTGATAATGATTCTTAGAAATCACCTTAGTCAATGGGTGGGCCTCCCTGGCAGTGTCTTAAATTGGTTTGAGTCCTACTTGGCAGGTACAAAATTATTTGGTAGTTGAGGTAATTATACTTCAAAGACACATGATATTCTATATAGTGTTCCACAAGGTTTTATCCTGGGTCCGCTGCTCTTTTCGATTTACATGTTTCCGTTAGGTCAGATTATCTCGGGGCATAACGTGAGTTACCACAGCTATGCTGATGACACACAGCTGTATTTATCAATAGCGCCTGACGACCCTGACACTCTTGATTCACTGACACAATGTCTTACTTGTGTTTCTGAATGGATGAGTAGTAATTTTCTCAAACTAAATAAGGAGATAACAGAAATTTTACTGGTTGGCAAAAATAGATATAATGAGGTTATTAGAAATAAACTTGATGCATTAGGATTAAAAGTCAAGACGGAGGTAAAGAATTCAGGGGTAACTGTTGACTCTGACCTGAATTTTAAATCACATATTAATCAGATTACTAGGACAGAATTTTTTCCACTTAAAAAATATAGCAGAAATTAGACCTCTTATAACACTGCAAGATACTGAGAAATTAGTTCATGCTTTTGTTTTCAGTTGACTGGATTACTGTAACGCACTCCTCTCAGGACTACCCAAAAAAGACATAAATCGATTACAACTAGTGCAGAATGCAGCTGCCAGAATCTTAACTAGGAAAAGAAAATGTCACTACATTGGTTACCTGTGTCATTTAGAATTGACTTTAAAATACTGCTTATGGTTTACAAAGCCTTCAATAATCTCACTCCATCCTATATTTCAGAATGTCTTTCACCTTACACTCCAAATCATAACCTTAGATCTTCAAATGAGTGTCTGCGTATTATTCTGAGAGCTAAACTTAAAAGAAGTAGTGAGGCGGCCTTCTGCTGTTATGCACCTAAAATCTGGAATAGCTTGCCAATAGTAATTCGCCAGACTAATACAGTGGAGCACTTTAAAAAACGGCTAAAAACACATTATTTTAACATGGCTTTCTCATAGCTTCATTTTAGTCTAATACTGATGATCTGTATATTCAAATAATTATCATTATCATTCATGGTGGCTCTACTGTTCTTTTTCCATTTTTTTTTTGTGGTGGCAATCTGCACCACCACCGCCACCCGATCAAAGCACTTTGATGTCCCTATATTGATGGATTAAAGGCCAGAAGTCCACATGACCGTCATCATCAAGTTCTTCCATGTGAACCCTGAATACCATGAGGACTGATTGAGGTCATTTATGTTAGGTAGAATGCCTAGAGGGTGCTGGGCAGGCTCATGGCTTAGGAACCCCTGCAGATTTTTTTTTTTTTCTCCAGCCGTCTGTAGTTTTTTTTTTTTGTTTGTTTTTTTCTGTCTTCCCTGGCCATCGGACCTTACTTTTATTCTATGTTAATTAGTGTTCCCTAATTCTATTTTCTTATTTATTTTGTCTTTTTTCTCTTACTTCATCATGTAAAGCACTTTGAGCTTTGTATGAAAATGTGCTATATAAATAAATGTTGTTGTTGTTGATTACTTTTTAAAGTAATGAGTAACCTAATGCAATACTTACCTTATTGAATTAAAAATATCTGCATTATTATTATTCCAACAACACTGAGTGTAATTCAAAAACTTCACATACCAGGTCCTATGCAGGGCTCAATGCACAGCCAAGCAGAAAAGAGATTGCTGCAAGCAATCCAGTAACAGACACCTATAAATAAAGCATCAATTTGACTAAAAATATTTATTAAACACAAGAAAGTTATCACAGGCACCATGCTTAGTTTTGGATTCACAGTGGCTGATGATAATGTTTAACTTTTTTTGTGCAGTTTAATGATGTCAGAGAGTTTTGACAAAAGAAAACCTCAGAATATTACTTGCGTATGTAGATGCTTATTTTTTAAAAAACAGGTTTCTGCCTTAAGTGGGTTATTCACCTTAGCCCGATTATGTGTGTGTATGTTGCTGGAAAGAGTTTATATTTTGTTTTTATCACTGTGTTAATCATTATGATTCGATCCCACAAAGCCTTTTCCATTCTCTTTTCCTCCTAAGTGACCTGCAGAGACACCTGGCATCACTGCCATCTTGGTCAGGCTTTCTGATGCTAGAATGGAACCTTATCACCAATGACAGACCCAAGTTTAGACCATGGTAGTATTTCACAAAAGTGCTGACATCTGCTGACACTTCAGTAAATTATGGAATGCACAAGTGGGGGTGAATTTTTGAAAAAATTACAGGAACATTTTCGTCTGCTTTTATTTTCTAAAGTGGCCATTAGTCCCAAAGGTTTTTTGGTCAGAATCTGTTTAGCACTGTAGGCTTGTCAATTGAAGTGTGATATGTAAGAATACATTGAATAAAGTAAATTGAATGAATTGTCCTTTTTATCTCTTAGACTGGTACATGCAGTGTATGGAATTAGTTTATGGGACAATAAAACAGGGTATCCTTTAGCTTTGTGGGTAAACAGATTGTTCCATTGTTTTCCATGTTGCTTTCAGACCACTGAGACAAAATATTTAATAAGAATTTTTTATTTTGATAATCAAAATGAATTTAAAAAGCAAAATGATGAAGTAAATAAAAAATGAAAAGTGCTTCAGCGTTCTATTAAAGATCAGGGTTTGTGTCCTGGGACCTCCCTACGTGGTGTTTATATGTTCTCCCTGTTTCTACATGAGTTCTCTCTGGGTTCTCTGGTTTCCTCCCACTGTTCAAAAACATTACAGGTGCTGAAGAGGTTAGGTGAATTGGCAGCACTAAACTGGCCCTAGTGTATGTGTATCTTTGTTTGTGTAATTGCCTTTCAATGAACTGCCACCCTGTCCAGGGTTTGTTCCTGCTCTGCACCCTATGCCACCTGGGTTAGGCTCCAAACAACCAGCTAAGTGGGTTAAAAAATGACATAAGATGACTTTCCATTAATCCATCCATTCTCTAAACCCACTTTTCCAGAGCAGGGATGCAGGGAAACTCATCAGGCACCAAGAAGGAACAATCCCTGCACAGGACATCAGCCCACCACAGGGTAAACAAACACACACATAACAGGGGCGAGATTAACTCCCCAAACTTACTTAACCTGCATTTTTTACGCCATGCATACATGTTTTAACTTATTTAAAAAATAAGAAACTGTTTATTTTGCCACAAGTACAATGAGGTGATAATCCCCCCCCCCCCCCCAAAAAAAAACTCTTTCTGTTCTGTCAATTCACTATCATTAATGTAACTTGTGTATTTTAATTAAAAAGTTTTAAACCTGTTATTGTGACTAATATTTAGGTAATATTGTAATATTAAAACAATATATGAAATTGGGATGTGATGTACATATGTACCAGTACGGATGTCATTCTAAAAATGGTTCGTCTGGCCCCCAAGCCTAAATTGCAGACTCCGTCAAAAGCCCCACACGCCATCCTATATTATTTATTTATTAATATTTCACTGACACAGCAATCAACAAATCAGAATCACAACTGATATCAGCAAAAGACAAGACGAGTTTTTGGATTAAGCAAGCTCGAAAATAAGTGGCTGATGGTCTGAACTTTGGGGCTGAGCAGTGGCGCAGAAGCAGGTGCGGCTTCTCTGGTCCACATCCAGACCTACCAATCACATCCCAGCGTGGCTGGCAGCGTGTGAAGTTTGTCCGTTTTCTCCATATGCGTGCTTTCTCGTTTTTTAGTTTCCTGTCACATAATGAACAGATGAATATAGTGTGTTAATTGGCGACTCTGTAGCTGGATTTGTAAGAGTACGTGTGCGTTTGTACATGCGCGTGCCCTGCCAGGGACAGCTGCCCCATCCACTGCGGGCACCTACCTTACGCCAGATGCTGTCAGGATTTGCGGTGCCCTTGTCGGGAATCCGTAGTGAGATTATAAAATACATTAATATCGTGCCACTTGGATGTGCTCTTTATTGTAGTTTATCGTTTTTTTTTATTTATCCACGTCTAAAGCTAGTAAGAGCTTCCAAACAAAACAGATGTTAACATTTCGATTTTAGTAGTATCTATTTATAACCCATAAAAACCCAACCCTGCTGGCTGCAATGCCTTTCATTTTAGTACAGAGTGACGAAACACGTGAACATGGAAAGAGCGATGTCGCATTTCACACAGAGCCTGGCTCCCTTTGATATAATGACGGAGTCGCATTTTTTTTCTTTCCCTTTTCAGTTTTAATCGTGATATGTTTCTGCCATCTTCTGGTCGGTGAGAAATTGAGTGTTCACGTTGAGTTTAAACCTGCAAAAACCTAACAAAGAAAATGAAAATATAAAAGGCATCATAAAATGAAATACAAAAGCTGCGAGCGTACATCGTGTGAAAAACATTAAAGCATAGATCTGCGTATAAAGTCAGCTCTGCTGTCAATATGAGGCTGTTGTACTGAGATAGGAAAATAAAACATCTGATTTTATTTCAGTATTTTGTGCTGTTACTAATATACGGAGTTAGTGTTATTTATCATGTGCTGTAATGTCGAACGTTTGCAGTTAGACCTTTTACGACGTATATATTGATGGATAAGGAAATGCGGGATTTCCTGGGAAGGGAAAATTGTAATAGATTGTGTACTTTCTCAAATAGATGTCAGTTTGTTTTACTCTCTGAAAATACAGCTTTGCAATGTCGCAATGTCTCCCAGCTTGTGCAGGGAGACATTGCAACTTGACAAAAACGTGAAAGCTCATTGGGTGCACTTTTCCCTAACGAGATCCAAATTGAATAGTCACCTTTAAAAAGGCCTTCTTTCAATGCTAAGTCATGACAAGACAAAAGCTGCACTTCAGTAACTATCCATAATTTTCATGTTATAAGTGCATGTCATGTGCCAGCACTGACAAACACTACAGATTATGCCTCTCTTATGTATCCCAAAGACAGGCACTGATTCAGCACACTGGCAAGACATGATCGTCCAAAATCAGGTCATCCTCAAGTGACCACAGCAGAGAAGGACTGATGTAGACTAGTCCATTTCGGAGACCGCATTAGGTCCGCCACCCAAAGTCAGTGCAGTGTTAGAACAGGCACTGCCAGTTGACCAATTAGGCATCATATGTGACCATCTTTTGGGGGTGCCAAGTTTAGCATGCCTATTTTGCTTTGTCATGGATGGCATGCACCATTGCTCTGCAGTCCTTAAGAATGTGTGCCATCTGTAGCACAAGCACAGAATAGCTACGCGATTTATGGGTATTGGAAAGGTGTCAAGTTTGCTGTTAGGTTAGTTTGATGCAACGCACCCCTTCCCTCACAGCCAACCCCACCCAAAAAATACATCACACATGAAGTGATGATAAAGGGACAAGGACTTGTAGGGGAATATTTCAAAATGAAAAAGCAAAAGCCATCAATTGCTCAATATTGAAAAATGTAAAAGAAAAAAGGAGGAGAGGCAAGCTAAACACAGAGGTCCACGAATTCTGGCATTGTATAAATTGCTTTTGTTTTGTCTCAGCAGTTTTTATTGATTTCACTATTGCTGTTAGCACAAATGTAAGCCAAATAATCTCCCTAGGCTAGATAATGAATGTGCAAAATTAATCTGCAAGCTGTTACCTTCTTCCTTGTGTCTAGCTATCTGGATTTTCTTGTTTTCTTATAAATAACGGTGCTATCTGGATATCATAGATATCACCAGGTTCTGGTGGGGACAGAACGGTTTTAAGGAAAAGATTGCATATTTAGCCTGAAGTTACTGTAATGTCATAGTAACAATGAGTATCAACCATATTTCATGTAACTATATCAGAGTAGTGTTTCTCAACCATTGGGTCTTGACCCACTATTAGGTTACTGGACACTGCCGGTGGTTTGCAAGTTGCTATGGTTTATAATGATAGTGTTGTTGCAGCTGGATCCCCCAATTGCTCTGACGACAGCATTCGATTCATCAAGGTGGACCTCAACTCCATGGGTGGGTCACAAAGCAGTGTTGTGCATGAACTAGTTCAAAAGAGCACATTCATTGAGCAAGCTCATTTTTCTAAGAACAGTGAACTTAACCTAACGTATTTTCAAGTGAAGAACTTGAAGGTGAGCTAGTTCAGTTTTATGTGACATTCTGGATCTGGGTTAAGTCCAGATTAAACGCTTTGCCTTACCCTGTAATGTAGGGGTGGAGTCGAATCTGAATCCGGTATTCGGATAAGCACAAATACTGGATTTTTACAAATACTTATTTCGTATGAATTTTTTGCCATTTTTTGTATTTGGAAAAACTAACGTAAAATCAAATAGGCCCTGTCTGTGTCTGCCTGCTTGTGCTTAAGCGGCACCACCGCTGACGAGCACACGGTAAAGCTCCGCTTTTGCTGTTAGGAAAATGTTGTTAATCTGTGTGAACTGTACTTTGAGCTAGCTCTTGTGAAGTGTGAACTTGCACAACACTGTCACAATGACACTTACATGAAAAAAAGTGGGTCACAACACCAGAAAGGTTGAGAAACGCTGTCATGGAGGACTTTGCAACAAGGAAGCTCAGGAAAATAAAACTGTAAACAGAAAAGATCTCAAGTTCATGTCAGTCCTTAAATGTTGTTAAATGTCTGCTGAGAAAACTCTTCAATTATTGCATTATGTTTAAGTGATATAATACATAATGTACATACAGTGCATCCGGAAAGTATTCACAGCGCATCACTTTTTCCACATTATGTTACAGCCTTATTCCAAAATGGATTAAATTCATTTTTTTCCTCAGAATTCTACACACAACACCCCATAATGACAATGTGAAAAAAGTTTACTTGAGGTTTTTGCTAATTTATTAAAAAAACCGAGAAATCACATGTACATAAGTATTCACAGCTTTTGCTCAATACTTTGTCGATGCACCTTTGCAGCAATTACAGCCTCAAGTCTTTTTGAATATGATGCCACAAGCTTGGCACACCTATCCTTGGCCAGTTTCGCCCATTCCTCTTTGCAGCACCTATCAAGCTCCATCAGGTTGGATGGGAAGCGTCGGTGCACAGCCATTTTAAGATCTCTCCAGAGATGTTCAATTGGATTCATGTCTGGGCTCCGGCTGGGCCACTCAAGGACATTCACAGAGTTGTCCTGAAGCCACTCCTTTGATATCTTGGCTGTGTGCTTAGGGTCGTTGTCCTGCTGAAAGATGAACCGTCGCCCCAGTCTGAGGTCAAGAGCGCTCTGGAGCAGGTTTTCATCCAGAATGTCTCTGTACATTGCTGCAGTCATCTTTCCCTTTATCCTGACTAGTCTCCCAGTTCCTGCTGCTGAAAAACATCCCCACAGCATGATGCTGCCACCACCATGCTTCACTGTAGGGATGGTATTGGCCTGGTGATGAGCGGTGCCTGGTTTCCTCCAAACGTGACGCATGGCATTCACACCAAAGAGTTCAATCTTTGTCTCATCAGACCAGAGAATTTTGTTTCTCATGGTATGAGAGTCCTTCAGGTGCCTTTTGGTAAACTCCAGGCGGGCTGCCATGTGCCTTTTACTAAGGTGTGGCTTCCGTCTGGCCACTCTACCATACGGGCCTGATTGGTGGATTGCTGCAGAGATGGTTGTCCTTCTGGAAGGTTCTCCTCTCTCCACAGAGGACCTCTGTAGCTCTGACAGAGTGACCATCGGGTTCTTGGTCACCTCCCAGACTAAGGCCCTTCACCCCCGATCGCTCAGTTTAGATGGCCAGCCAGCTCTAGGAAGAGTCCTGGTGGTTTTGAACTTCTTCCACTTACGGATGATGGAGGCCACTGCGCTCATTGGGACCTTCAAAGCAGCAGAAATTTTTCTGTAACCTTCCCCAGATTTGTGCCTTGAGACAATCCTGTCTCGGAGGTCTACAGACAATTCCTTTGACTTCATGCTTGGTTTGTGCTCTGACATGAACTGTCAACTGTGGGACCTTATATAGACAGGTGTGTGCCTTTCCAAATCATGTCCAATCAACTGAATTTACCACAGGTGGACTCCAATTAAGCTGCAGAAACATCTCAAGGATGATCAGGGGAAATAGGATGCACCTGAGCTCAATTTTGAGCTTCATGGCTAAGGCTGTAAATACTTATGTACATGTGATTTCTCAGTATTTTTATTTTTTATAAATTTGCAAAAATCTCAAGTAAACTTTTTTCACGTTGTCATTATGGGGTGTTGTGTGTAGAATTCTGAGGAAAAAAATTAATTTAATCCATTTTGGAATAAGGCAGTAACATAACAATGTGGAAAAAGTGATGTGCTGTGAATACTTTCTTGATGCACTGTAGTTTCAGACATACTTGTGTCCTTTAATTTATTGTTACATTCATATATTTCATTTGTGCATTTGCCCAAACACCTAGGTAGTATATTATTATCATTACTATTATTATTATTATTATTATTATTATTATTATTATTTATAATTACCTTGCATACACTTTACACAAGTTTAATTTGCCATTACTTTGGTCAGTTGTATTAAACAAAGGCATCTGTGTTTTTTACATCCATTATTTTTGCGTTTATTTTGGTATGGTGTTTTTCTTTTTTTGGGGCAGGGGGTACCAGCAGTGAACCTTGCCTAGGGCTCCACATGGGCTTTGACTGGCACTGCAGGCAGACTTCATGCTGCTAGCCAAAGAGCAAGGTGACCTGTCAGAGGCCCTCTGCTTACTCCTCTTGGATGCCTGACCCTACAGCGAAATAATACCAGGCCACAGACAGATGCTGGAGTCACAGCTGATCCAAACACCTCTGGTGTTCAGGAGCTGCCTTAGTCTGTCTTCTGTCCTGACCATAACACCATACACCATCTTTTGGATGCATCCCAGTTTTCGGAGAGGTGACCCCCTCTGTCTGCTAATTTTCAGATGTTTTGTAAAGGTTTTCTGTTGGTTCTGTGCACCAGAGTTGACAAGAATGGTGGCTATAAGAGGTGGTGGTCACACAAAATATGGAAGGACTGCGAGACAACAATGGTTAATGTTTACACTTTCCTTTTACCCACTTTTTTTATCGTTTTTTCTTGTCCCGTTATTCTCATTTGTTTATTGTCATTTCAGCAATAAATGTTGACATTTCAATCCAGCAATGAATGATCTGATTCACTGTTTTCATCACAGTGACAACAGATTGTCACCTAATACTTGTCACTTTATTCTACTGCCCTGTTCTACTGCTGTACTTGTTCAAGCTGCATGTTGTTAGCAATTGTGCGGTATTTTTTTACTCTGTAGTTTAGTATTTTTTTTTTTATATTGTTGCACTACTCTACTGTTAATTGTAATTGTACCTGCAATTGTTACTCAATGGATGCATTTAGTGATGTAGAAATTCAAAGAAAAAGTTCCCTATATTTGCATCCTATATTGTATATTTGTATGCAAACTGCATATACAGTGCTGTCTGTGCAATAGGAGTAGGTAGAGCACAACCCATCATCCCTCAGCAGATGACATTATGCAAAAGTTAAATAAGTAATAAAATCCCCTCAATAATTTAATGTATTGTCAAAATCTTTATACCAGACTTAACTTTGTCGTCATAATCTGTTTTTTCCACTTTTCTATTATATATTCAATGTCTATATCTAAAAAAATACTTATTTTGAAGTATGTGACGTTTCCTTTGTGGCTGACACCACTAGCTTGTTTCTGGGTTGCTTGTGCAGCTGCGTCAATCCTGCAGTGCACCTCTGCTGATGTAAGTACATGTGCAGCCTGATCTTTTCAGTTCCACTGTAGTTTTTGAAGTAGCCAATTAGTTGATTTGATTGAGCAATTTCAACTTTGAACAAAAATGGAAATTTATGAATATTAATTTGTGTTTGGGCTTTTAGTGCTGAGTACTTGATGAGCTATCTTTTAATATTGTCACTTGGTGGTTGTTCTGTTTGACAAAATATGTGGTGATAGTTCTTCATTTCTTGTGTGATTTTTGTTTATGGTGTTATTCGGCTGATAATTCATTATCACTGGGGATGGTACCCTTATACATTGTAAGACACAATGTCTCTCCCCCACTCTTTCATGTGAGGTTTACTAGTGGTGGTCTTCTACTTCAGTCACCCTCCAGTGCCACTGATTTCACTCTGATTTTCCATAGCTTCTATCATTGCAGCTCTAGTGATCTTTTCTCTACTGCATCACCGCCTACACATTCACGCCACCAGCTGTGTCTCACACCACTCACTTGGAGTCAGAGGAAACACTACTGTATATGCACTCTGTTTAATTCTGCTGCATTAGCTGATCCATGCCAGGGTCCTTCCCTAGACTCTTCGGCATGTACCCAGACCGATTGATTTAAGGAGAGAAATGGGTCTTGCCAATGTTGCTCTATAACTGCTTTTACACACACTCTCTCTCTCTCTCTCTCTCTCACTCTCTCTCTCACACACACACAGACACATACACATGCACGCACGCACACACACAGACACCCTCCTCATAGTTTCTCATGATGGCTCAGCCACTTCTGACAGCATATTTCTGCCAGATATGTATGGCTGCACCAGAATTTACATTCCAAAAATGTCATATTCATGTGTATATATTGGCTCCTTTATCCATCTGTTTATAAAATGGTATATCTCGTAGTTAGACTGACAAAGAATTCATTTTTTGCAAAGTCATTTCTCACTTTTAGAAATGAGCATCCAATATGAAATTAAAATCAATATAGTGTTATTTTTTGCTTTACATGCTACTCTCTTACATTCCTCAGCAAGACAGTATATAACATGAAAATTGGATTGTTAAATGCAAGTACAACAGCAGAGCAGGTCATTACACACGGAACTGAGTTCATACCCAAGCTGCTGTGAATTCTGGGAAGAGTTTGTTCTTCATATGTTTACGCAAGATTTTTTCTGGAAATCCAGGTTTCTTCCACAATCATGTGGAAAGTCAAGTGAACTCTGAGTGTGCAGTGTGATAGACTGCCGTTCTGTTCTGCATTTCTTGTTCATGAGATTTCTGTATGTCTGAAAAAATGCCAAGGATTATTGAAAAATATTAAATGTATCATGATGGTAAAGACAATGTTGAATGTTGTGCTATCTGTCTTTTACTAGTAAGATTTTTGCAGGTCTGGTCAAGACAAAAGGTGGATGAATTGATGGATGAATGATTACACAGGAGACTTTAAATCACAATGTTTACAAAATCATACTTGCTTTTTAAAAGTTGTCAACCAATTGCCATCTTTTTGTAAAAATACTGTATCCATATGTGTCAGATATAACACTGTAGTTTAAAAACTTTCATGGGTCGAGTTTAGCATGAAAGGCACAGTATAAGATAGAAAATAAATTAGTATCAATTGCTAGATCATGGTTATTTCTGTTGTTGCCAATGACACTTTAAATTCTACCTCTTTCAACAATGCATTACAAAAGTGATGATACACAGTATAAAATAAAAATTTCAATATTGATAGGGATCGCGTCTCCTTGTATTGTATCATTGTCTATTGCTTTGCAAGGTACTTTTATATTTATTTCTATGAAAGGCAATATATAAATTGAAGGTGGTATATTTACAATACAATACAATTTATTTTTGTATAGCCCAAAATCACACAAGAAGTGCCGCAATGGGCTTTAACAGGCCCTGCCTCTTGACAGCCCCCCAGCCTTGACTCTCTAAGAAGACAAGGAAAAACTCCCAAAAAATCCTTGTAGGGAAAAATTGGAGGAAACCTTGGGAAAGGCAGTTCAAGGAGAGACCCCTTTCCAGGTAGTTTGGGTGTGCAGGGGGTGTCAATCATCAAACATGTGAGGTCACTCCAAATGATATTTAACACTTCTTTGAGTAAATCCATTTCAAAGAACCTTTCAAGGTATTGCCTAAGACTTCCCATAAATAAAGTTTTTTCCCGTTATGAGACATACTAACCCTATGCTAAAGAAAGCTTTGTCATTTTAGATAATTGCTGATAGTGAACATGCAATTAAAGTAAGTTCAGCTTCATCTGCCAGTGTTACCTTGTCTTCATCCTTAAATTTTATAATATGCACTATGCTTCTGTGGCTCTTGAACGAATTTCAAAGTACATTTTAATGTCTGTCTGGTGCTTTTTATTGTATGGTACAATGATTCTTTATCTTCTCCTCGAAGCCACACTTTGCTACCTAAATTTCATTGGTTATGTTCCATTAACATTTTCAGTTTAAACTATTTATTAAGCCACTGAGGCGAGAAAAAAAATCTGATTAGAATTCTATCCATGTAACGAGTGAGTTGTAAGGATACAGCCACAATATACCATACATTACAGTGAGGTGCAATAACTAAATTAATCACACATCATAAACTGCTTTAATTACACATTGGCCTTTGCTTTTTAGTTATGCATTTTATGTACTAGTCTGTTAGCACTCTTCTTGCCAGACCAAAGTTTTCTTTCAAATTCAGCGATCCCTATTAACCTCAATGTTTATATTTAACAGGCAATTTGAGTTGACATACCTTTCATTTGGGAACATGGCATATGAAACAGTTCAAGTCTGTTTGTTTTCTTGTGTTTTGCTACTTCTCCAACCCATACCACAGATTCTAAACTGATACAAACATAAGAGAGCAGAATAGAAATAAAAGCCGTTCCTGATTCAGCTTCAATGTGACCTCAGGCTCCAGACAGTTTGCCTTCAAATGCAAATGAAGATTAATTTTTTCCCCACATCAAGTAATGCTCAATACCCCAGGATGACAACGCAAAAAATAGGATTTTATGAATTTTTGTAAATGTTGTGACGGACAGCCGGGTCCCATGCCCGGCCGGGATGCCCCTGCTACATATGTTCCGGGGGAGCCACCATGGACAGCTCAATACCTCCCCCGCGACGTTAAGCGGCAGCCTCCCTGGAAAATGTTGATTTCCCACTCTTCCGCGTGGCTCCATGGGACATGGAGTCCTCCACAGCCTGGTTGGGAGATGGGGTGGCCGCTAGGGGGTGCTGCCGAGAGCCAACAGCCCGGTTGGACGAGTTATCAGCCCCACCCGGAGGTGCAATCAGGGCCAGCTGGTCAAGCACCTGGAACACTTCCGGGTGGGCTATAAAACGGGCAAGCCTCCCTTCGTTCGGGGCCAGAATCGGGAGGAAGAGGACGAGGTTGCCTGGGAGGAGTGGTGGTGCCAGGAAGGGTTGTTGGAGCTGTGTTTTGTGCTTCTGGGACTGTGTTGGGCCTGTGGGACACGGGGAAGACGTGCCCCACGGCTGAAGAAAACTAATAAAAGCCTGTTTGTTTTACATGTGCCTCTGCGTAAGTCTGTGCCGGGTCGGGCGCTATATAGCGCCTTTTACAATGTATTAATAATAAAAATAAAATGAAATGTCACATTGAAATAAGCATTCAGACTTTTAAATATGAGACTTGAAATCTGGGTCAAGTGTATCACATTTTATTGATCAAAACTGAAATTACTACACCTTGCTTGGAGTTTTTTCTGACGGTCAGTTCAATTGATGGCACATGATTAGGAAAGGTACACATCTGTCTATATAGAGATCCTACAGTCAACAATGTGTATGAGAGCAAAAGCCAAGGTACGATGATGAGGGATTGCCTGTAGAGTTTACAGACAGGATTGCATCAAGGCTCTGATTTGGGGAAGGCTAAAAAAACATTTCTGCAACATTGAATGTTCACAAGAGCATAATTTTTAAACAGAGTAAGTTTTTGAACAACAGAAACTCTTCCTAGAGTTGGCTGTCCAGCCAAAATGAGCAATTAGAGGACAAGGGCCATGGTAAGAGAGGTGAACAAAACCTAATAGTCACTATGGCAGAATTCCAGAGAACCTGTGTGGAGAATGAAGAAACTTCCAGAAGGACAACCACCACTGTATCACTCCACTAATTTGAGCTTTATGGAAGAGTGACCAGACAACACATGAAATCCTTCTTGGAGTTTAGAAATGAGGCACCTAGAAGACTCTCGGACTGTGATAGATAAGATACTCTAGTCTGATGAAACCAAAATTGGACTGTCTGGTCTCAGTTCTAAGCATTACATCTGGAGGAAACCAGGCATTGCTCTTCACCTCCACAATACCATTCTAGCGATGAAGCATGGTGGTGGCAACATCATGTTGTAGGGTTGTTTTTCAGTGGCAGGCATTGGGAGACAACTCAGGGTTGAGAAGAAGATTAACGGAGCAAAGTACAGAAATGCTCCTATGAAAACAGTCTCCAGAGTGTTCTGAAACTCAGACTGGACTGAGGGCTCACCTTCCAACAGGACAATGACCCTAAGCAACAAAGACAACACAGGAGTGGTTTAGGAGCAACTCTGCAAATATTCTTAAGTGACGCAGTCAGAGCCCAGACTTAAGCAAAATTAAACATCCCTGGAGGTACCTAAAAATTGCTGTATGCTGGCGATACCCATCCAACCCGCCATAGCATGGGAGGACATATAGAGAAGAATGACAGAATATCTCCAAATCCAGGTGTGTGAAGCTTGTTGTGTCATACCCAAAAAGGCTTCAAGCCATAATCACTGCCAATGAAGTACTGAATAAAGAGTCTGAATACTTTTTCCAGTGTGATATTTTAGTCTTTTACTCTTAATAGAATTTAGAAATATGCAGAAAGTCTTGTTTCAATCTTGTCATTTTAGTTAATTGAATTTAGATTGATGAGCAAAATTAAAAAAAATGTCTATTTAAAATTAAATCTATAACACAATAAAGTCTATCAACATTCACCCTTGATATCTTAGCCACCAGTCCCATTTGTCACACAATGTCTGTACATAAGCCTCCATTTGTCAGTGAGGAAAGACACTTCAGATACCGTGTTGTGTCCAATTTAATAAGCCACACTCTTAAGTATACTGTTACCATGGTATATTCTGTACATCTCATGGTTAATATGTGCAGGCACAACTAAACAGGAAGTATGTTTTGTTGTAAGAGTTCATTGTTACAAAAACACATACCTGCAGGAAATGAGAGATGAGATAACGGGAATCAATGTGATAATGGTGACTACAAAACTTTCAATTAATAGAAAGAAGAAGCCATGAAAGGAAATGCATAACATGAAATGTTTCCTAAATGGAAACCGCTATACTTTTGCACCATCAAATATAAAAAAAAAACTTTAAAAAGCATAAAAAAAGTACTCCAACTGATTTAATTTTAAGTGTGCGTGTGTTTGCGTTTTAGCTGCCTGCCATTTGCTCTACAGCCCTGTAGGCAGCAATGAAGTTCAATTGGTATTCAATAATCACTGTGGTGTGTGTATTTAATAAGCTTTGCACTCATCTACAGTACATAACCTGCTTTTAAAATATTATACTTTCATGTGAAATCTTTTATTTCAACTTACATTATTATTATTATTAATTTTGTTATGTCACTTGCTTTTCCTTTTATTATATTTTACATTCTTGATTTTCGTTTTCACTATTACTGTATGCTGTATCAGTTGGTGAGATACTATTTGTTGGGCTCTGCCAGGAGATATGCCTGGATAGTTCTTTGTTTCCAGAGATTGCTAGCAAATGCATGCAAAGCTCCTATACAATACTATAGAAATTAATAATAATCAATAAGATGCGCACCCAGGGTAGCCATTCAAATTTGGGATTTGAAAAAGAAATTTTAACTTGGTTAATTAATCATTAGCTGTACCTTTGACAATAGCGGTAATTATTCAAATGCAAGGCTCCTGCTTTGTTTTCCTTACCTTTCTCTGTTGTAGGAGGCCTTTAGACTTTTATCAAGGTAACTAAGGCACATTTGGTTTAAGAAACAGAATAATATATAATTTTTTGATAAACACAAGCGTAAATGAATATATATATACTGACATATAAGACTGGACGCAGACAGACTAGGCAGACAAACATATAGTGTAACATATAGGCTGGCTGTTTACTGATACTTAGAGTTCTACTTTATCTTGGTCCAGATAAAACGTTTTACGACACCAGGTCTTTAAGGATGATATCCGATGTTGTATGGAGTTGCTCCTTTGTTGTTGTTTCAGGTTCAATGCCATCTCTTTCAGTCCTGCAGCCACCATGCCTAAAATGACAGATCTAACATGTTTGCCTTCCTTCTTGCTTATATTCTGTCATTTTTTTCATAGCTCAACTCCACTCTTGCCATCTGAAAGTTAGTTGGCTTCTAGAACCATAACCTTCAGCTCTGCAGTCATCCTATCAAAAGAAAGTCACATCTGGTTCTTCATTCATTTTTTATATTTTAGAGGTTTATTATTGTTATATTTAAAATTTGGTTGGCATCATTTTGCCCTTACATTTTGCTGCTTTTACTCTTGAAGTCATTTTAGCTCTGCAGCTGCATGCCAGAACTACTACAGATCAGACTCTCTTTTGTTAACCTTTCTATCTGTCTTTCTTGCTATTTGGGCCCAGCCCTGAAGTCGCCATTAATTCAGTCCTCAAAAGGCTAATATATTGTTCACTCCTGATAGTCTTTAAAACTTGGACTGCTTTGCATTTCCTTTCATCTGGAGCCTAATAAATCCCTCCAATTCCTAGTTCTTCAATGAATGCTCTATCCTTTTCTTTCTATCTTTTAATATTCTGTATACTGTCTCTATCTAATTATATTACTCAGCTCAGCTCTTTTCTTATTGCTATCCCTCTCCTTCTGTTTCCTCCACGCCAGTTCTGACTTTCCTTGCTCACATTATTTTTGCAAAATTTCTACTCTGATTTGGACTTTGCTTCGACTGCTTTTCCAGTTCATGCTAATCCTCTTGTGTCACACAGCCAAGTTCACATAAATTAGCTTCAGCTTATCCTTGTTGCACTTTTCTGTTCTGTTATTACTGAAATGTCGTTATATTCCAGCTGATATCACATGCTGTTCACTCACTTAGGTTTCTATTGCAGTCCACACACCTGAAGTCTTTTAAATTACTCTTCCAAAACTGAAAGCACAGTGCCAAGAAAAAAAGGATTTGCTGCTTGTCTGATTTTCTGTATCATTTCATACTTTCTACAATGAATTAGGCCCAGTCTTTTCCTGGAATTTTAAGATTAGAGACGAGGATAAAAAAACAGTAAGATAGGTTGAGACTGATTGGTCCCCAAGGCCTTTTATCATTCACTTTACCAAATATAATGGCGTTGGCGAGTGCCGGGGTATCCTGAGGGAAACTTCAGTGAGAACCAGCTAATAAATCACTCAATTATTCTTTCGCCCCATACCCAGGTTGGACGAACGATTTGGATGTTAGGACCACTACGGACCTCCACCAGAGTTTCCTCTGGCTTCACCCTGCCCAGGCATAGTTCACCATCTTACTGGCACAAAAATGGCAGCCGTCACATCATCCACATAGATGCTACACATTAGCACTTGTTGAAGTGGCTCCCCACTCACAGAAGAGCTTTAAGTAGTGAGAAGAGCACAATATAAATGTAAAGAATTAATATTATTGTTAAAACAATAAGAACTTGCAGAGTAGTCAAACAAGAAATTTTCAGGCTTGAAAAAGTTATTATTACACTAGTGAGTCAAATCTATTTAAAAGGATATTTAGGATTAGTTTTTCTTGGGTTTCATGGACTGGAACTCTGTCCAGGAATGGTTTCTGCCTTGCATCCAAGCTCATCCAGCCTTCATGGCACTAAATGAGCTTAAGTGTGCTAGAGAATGTTACCTTTTGTTATGTGCACACACAGATGACTCTGTTCAGTATGAGATAATCTTTCATCTTTGGAAAGCTTCCCATGCATTGTGGGTAAAGTCAGGAACGTAGAGTCCAAATGGAATCTGTTCAAGACCTCAGTAGCTGAGGTTGGTGCAAGGAGGTATGGCCTAAAGGTTGTTGATTACTGTCATGTTGGTAATCATAGATCCTCTTAGTGCATACCAGAGGTAAAGGAAACTGATAAGTTGATGGCAAAGATCTTTCATGTAATGTTAGAAGAAATGTCTGCAGATATGACAAAGGAAACAGCAGCCAATAAAAGTAGTAGTTGCACAGGTGGCCTAAGCAACAGTACATGTGTGGGTGGAGTAGTTCAGTAGTTCAGAGTCAATGATGGCCTCCAAGGGGTCCTTGCAAACCAATTGATATCTCATTAACAATAAGTAGGACACTGCCTAGGTTGTTTGGAAGGAAGGATGGGGAAATGGTATCCTTAAATGGGGAATGTCATCATGAAAAACATAAACAGAACTTTAAGCTCTTCTTGAAGGATGGAATGCTAGATTGTGGTTGGGTTCATCATTGTTGTTGAGGTCACTGCAGTGGTTAAAAAAGCTCCTGGCACCTGCACAGTAGTTGAGATCCAACAGGAAATATTGAAAGCACTACATATTGTGCGGCAAATTTAGCAGACATTTCAGTGTTTCAGCATTTCAATGTTATGTAGAAGGTAGGGACAATGCCAAAAAACTGGCAGACTATTGTGGTGTTCTCCATTGTTTGTAAATAGGGAAAAGAAGATGTCTTCCAGTTAGTGAGGAAGCTGAGACAATTCAGTGTGGATGTAAATTCTACAAAAGATGCATTTTGTGTCATTTTTTGATCATAACTTTCATGGACATGATATTGAGGCTCAAACTGAGATTGGATGGAATTAGTCTGAGAATCTTAGGGTTGCATTTCTGCTGTTTGAAAATGATGCTGTCCACTTAGCCTTATCACATTGTGATTGCTAGTGCACATTGGAACAATTTGCAGCTGGGTGTTGTTCAGCTAATATTGGAAATAGCAACTCTAATGATCATTTCCCAGAAAAGACTGGCCGGTTCCCTACAGGTAGGGAATAAGCACCTACTCGAAAGTAGAGGAATTCAAGTACATTGCTGTCTTACTCATCTTATTCATGAGTGAGGAAAGAGATGATCATGAGGTTGACCAATGAATTGATGCCGAAGCAGCAGCAATTTTATGAAAGCTGCACCTAACCTTTCTTAGTGAAGAAGGAGCTAATTCTTAAGATGATGTTGTCATCTTACCAGTCTGTCCCCTTCTCATCCTCACCTATGATCACAGGTTTTAGATACTGACTGATAAAATGAGACTTTGATTACAAGTGGCCAAATGTTTTTTTTTTTTTGGATTACTGCTTGGTTTACTTTCTGTGACAGGATGAGGAGCTCAGTAATATAGAAGACTCTCAGAATACAACTAGTGCTTCTCCAGAAGAGAAGAGGAGTGAGTTGAGTTAAATAGGTGTTTAGAAGAGATGTCCTCTCGATGCCTCCCTTGATAAAGATAGAAATTACATCCAACTAGGAAAAGATCTTTGACGGACCCAGGACATAGTAGAGCGATGTTTTTCTTTTGATTGTCCCTAGTGTGTGTGGGATTTTCTAAGGAAATGTTTGCGATAGGGTGGCCTGGTCAGCCTGACTCTGCCTATTAATACCATGATCCTTACAAATGAAATGAAAATGAATTAATGAACAATCTGTAGACTTCTCTTACCTTAGTTACGGCCAATGTACAACAATTGTTACTGAGACACAAGGCATGCATAGTAAGAGTAGCAAAACAGAAACTACTGCATACTAATATCAATCATTCAGTCACTCAATCTTTGTCACACATAGTTTCAATAACTTTATTGTTTTGCTTGGAATTATTTTTCACTGATTTTTCACATTTCTTTCAATGTATCATTGATGTTAATGCTGGGATAACTCTGGTTTCTAGGTATTAAATTCTATTGTGTTATACTCCTATTATTTTCTGGTGTAACAAATTCTTTGGTAACATAAAGATGCAGCAGAGAATGTTAAAAGGAAGAAAGCAGACAAGCAGGAGAATGAAATAGGACAAATGGAAAGGTGACAAAACATCAGAAAATGGGACAGAAGAGCTACAATCGTACCCTGAAGGAAATCGGTAAATCAACCATAATGCCATAAGTACTTTCCTCTTTTTTTTTTTTTCAAAACACATACAGATTAATTTTTAGCATATCTAGAATAAAGTTATTTGGATAGATTACTCAAAAGTAGAATGCTCTGGCTGACAGAACTGGAGAAAAAGTTAACTTCATTCCATTCAACAAATTTAAGTGTGGTTGTAGAGTTATGATTTGGCAATGGTTTCCTGCATCAAAGAAGAAACCCTGCAGTGTATCTGAGGACGTTTCAGAAGAGTATAGAGTCACCTGTTCATGTGCTGAAATGAAAGCACCACAGGATCTTGTTGCAAGACAATTTCCACATTGCTCCACATCACTGTTACTGGCTGATAAATATATACAGGAAGCATATAATTGCAGTTACTGATGTTGCAAAATACAAAAACATTTTGAAGTAATATACATATATATAACACTGTATACATATATACATATTTAAGGTTTTCTTGCTTTTTCCAAATGATTTGTTTTCATTTTTGTGATTTTGAACCAGGAGTTCTGTTTGCAGGGAGAAAGAGAAAGCATGATGGGTATTGTGAGTAGACAGCAGAGGGTTTTGAAGTGTGAAATTATGCCTGCTCATGTGTACGTTTTGGTTAATAAACCATTCCCACTTGGGAGAGATACATGTTTTTATTCTTATTTCCTTCATCCATGCATACATTGCTTTTCATAACTAAAATGCAAGGATGTATGGAGAGGCAGTGACTCTTGTGTACATACTTCAATAAATACAGGAAAAAAATCTCAAAAACTTTCATCTCCCTGTAAGACATAATGGTATTCACAGTCAACCTTTCTACTTATGTGACAACCATTTGATCATGATGGCAGTAATCTTCTAAAAAGTTCTGAATGCCTTTTCACTATTTAAAATCAGTCATTTATCTGCACTGCCCAATTCACTGATAATTCTTGTATTTGTTGATGCCTGATAACTATCACATTTACATTACTGATAGATAAAATCATTAAATATTACAACACATTTCTATCATCATGGTACAGTATCTTTTATTTTGATCCTCTTTGTTTAAGAATCTCTAATAGGTTACCTTGATGTGAATGAATTCATCATTTAAATTCATTATGAGATTATAACAAGTTGATTCATGTGCATCAGGGTTTTCACTCTTAGTCAAAAATGATGGAAAGATAATCTGTTGGCTTTAGGTTCCCAGTATTTTTATTTTCGTCAAATCTTCTATCTATCTGATATTGTTCAAAAAGGGTTTTTACTCTCCATGATCCTCAGTTGGTTTAAGTGGATCCAGGAACTAAATGAATGGATTGATTGATGTTTTGAATCGCCTTATTTATCTCAAACAATGCTTTTTTTTGTTTGTTTCAAAGATTACACTGTGCAATTTATGTTGTGCTACTTTGATCATGGTGCTGCTTGGTGTCTGTCCTTGTTTCTGTTTTATTCCCAGCTTTTCATCAGAGCCAGCTGCTTTCAGTAATCAAAGGTATCACCAGAATGCTTTGGAGCTGGAAATTTGTCAAATGGTCTATGCTGTGTGTTTCATTTTAAGACAAAATTTATTTGAACAATTTTCTCAAATACAGATTCTATTAACTGAATTTACTTGTATCACAAGTAATTTAATCAGCTTCAAGGTTTTTTTTTATCTTTCGTCACAAGGCTACAGTAACTAAACATTTGAGTATTCCATCCTATTTCACTTTTTTGGTTCTGTGATCATATAATATTATATTTAAAATTCTCATTCAATGTTAGTATTTTCACATGTCTTAGCTATTGATTCAAGCAGCTTAAACACCCATTAGGTGTAAAAATCGTTTATCTGATTCTGTTTTAGCTTGCAGATCATTTGAACATTCAACACCCTGCCTTAACATATTACATTATTACAATGGAAACAGGTTTAGTAGTGTGTTACAGTGCAACGCTGTAATTCCTGGTTTCTTTGAGAAGAACTGAATTTTCAATCTTCTCATGAGAGTATCAGTCAAAATTTAAGTGCTATCCCAAATTTACTATGCCCATAATTCTTCTAAAGCTTGTTTGTACCTACTGATTCATTAGCAAACATGTGGATTCGATTTATTTTTTTGATTCAGCCAGGTTTTCTTAAATTCTTCATGTTTCATTATTTAATGTTTTTTAGTTAGCTCAAAAAACACTATTATTGTTGCTGTAGTTAGAAAACGTGATTCAGTTTATACATTGTTATAACCACTTAAAACCCTATTGGTTGATTATAGCACATTAGTTTTGTTATTAAAAGTAATTCCTATAATTATTACATTTTAGTATTATCCTGATGTCATCAAATCACCATTGGTGTGTCAAAATTGTTCATTATTCCCATTCACATTCACCAGTATCATGATCTGTATCATAATGTCTTACATTGTGCCTCTGTGTTTAACATGGCAGCAAACAAAAGTTCTTTGTCCTGGTTTTGGACAAACATTTTTTTATAATTCTCCATGTAATTAAATTAGTGAGGTATAATTATACCAGCTAGTGTTTTGCATTTTGTTTTCTCTTTTGACCATGCTTTAATTCTTTTCATATTGGGCTTTCAGAATCAAAATAATATGCTCTGTTCTGTTGTGGCGCTCTGCCTGTCCCCAAACATGTCTCAGCCATCTCCTTATCAATTAGTTCATCCCATGTTGTTTTTTTTTTTCTTTCTTTCTTTTGACAGTCCTCCTGCTGCTTCAAGATCATAACGTACCGAAAACAGCTGAAAAAGAGTGTAGTAAGACATGGAAAGTATACAAGACAAGAAGGTATTTACTGAGAACAACAAGTGCTTGTAATTATCAGTAGTTGGAGTTGTAGTTATAATTACATGCACTTGTAATTATCAGTAGTTGAATTAACTGAAAATATCTGAACAAAATAGTGGGGTAACTTGCCCAGGGGACAACAGTTCAAGGTGAGCACTGTCATCTGAGAGTGGGTAACATTTGCCAGGGATTCATCAGCCAGCATAATACAAAACCACCCGAGATGATGATATGGTTGAGCAGTGAGCTATAACTAAGGCTACAGAGAAGGCTTCCTCAAAATGAAATGACACAGTGGTAGAGATTGGACTGGCTTACATTCTGACTAATTAAGCAGAAGATCAATAAAACCTGGGCTTTTGAGACATAATTCTATTAACATTCCTCTAGTGTAGTACTGTGGGGATGAAGTAGACTGGTCACCCTATCTAATTGAGAAGGTGGAATCCTTTTTAGCATGGCTCAAAGGAAACTAGGATTTACTGTTTTTCTATTTTTTAAATTGGAACTTTAGATACTACTCCATTAAATGCTGCCTTGTCTATTTATAATAAAAAACACCTTTTCATAACACTGCCTAATAGTGCTCATTCTGAGTATGGGAACACAAAGATATTTTTATCATGGCTTCATGGACCACATTTTAAATTTTGGCCCTGCTATTTTCTGTGTGTAATGCTGTATGCTCTGCTTGCGTCCAGTTGGGTTTTTGCAAGGTGATTTTGGGATTTTCGACCATGCTATTGATGTAATGTGAATGTTTGACTATTTTGTCAGTATAAATTGAATTTTTATGATGGACAATGCCTGTGTCATTGAGTGTGAACTTTGATGGCCTTGTAACCCAACTAGAGTTGGTTACTACTTTTAAGACAATGTAGTCAAAATTTAATGAAAAAACTCACAAATTAGAAGTTTTATTTTGTTCTGTAAAGCACTTAATCTCTCTCTATATACATGCATTTATATTTAAGCAATACATGTATACATTGTATAGATACTGTATATATTGTATCTGAGTGAAATAAATTCTATATCATTTTAAGCCATTATTTTTTTTTTCATTTCCTTCAGGGTATTAATCCATGTTAAATTAAACCTCTGCAGTAAGAAGATGAAGATGTGGGAAGATGACATTCTAAGCCCTGACCTTTTTAATGTAATTTCAAGTCCGGAAATGTCAACCAGGGCCAACTGAGGTAAAGCAAGTACTTTTAGTACATTTGATGAATCACATATCTAGTCACTTTTTACCCTGAAAGTATTAAGTTTAACTTAAAACTATTGTCCACTTTTTTCAATCTCGTTGATGCTTCATTGCTTGTGTCATTAAGTGAAGTCAAATCAAGTTAAGTTATGTTTATTGTCCTGTGTACATTTCTGTCAGGCTGAATTAACATTTAGAGATATCTCAAAATGAATTTAGATGCCTTAAAATGCAGTTCATTTTTAAGATAACTGAAACTCATTTCCAGATATCTCAAATACTGTTCATTTACATTTTAAGATATCCACAATATATTTTAAGATATCTCAAATGCATTCAAGATCTCTCAAATACATTTTCACTTATCTCAAAATAACTCCCTGTGCATTTCAAGATATCTCAAATACTTTTTGAGATATCTCAAATTGACTGTACATTCATGTTAAGTGATCTCGACTGTAAAATTTCCTTTTCTTTCAATAGGACTTCGTGTCTATTTTAAGATAGCTTAAAATGCATTCCAGATATCTGGAAATGGACAGAATGCTATTTTTTAGATATCTGGGAACATATTACAGATACTTTGAATTGTACTGTAAATATCTTGAAATAAGTTCATGTCTTTGTGAAGATATCTTAAAATGTGTTTCAGATAAATTAACATAAAATTCTGGATGTTTTGAAATATATTTTAATATATCTGAAATGGTGCGGAAATCCATTTTAAGATATCATGAAATCAACTTGCAATGCAGTTAGTTCAGAAAGTATTCTGGTCCCTTCACTTACTGCTCACTTTATCAAGTTGTAGACTTAAATTTAAAGAGATAAATCTGCCATTTTTGCCAATCAGTCTATACTAAATCATCCATAAAGACAAAATGAAGACATTTTTTTCAGAAAGGTTTGCAAATGTATTAATTGTAAAATGCATTTTAGATCATCTGAAATGTGACTTAATATGATAATGCATGAAATACATTTTAACATATCTCAAATACATTTCTAGATATCTTAAAATAAATTCCAGATGAACTGGAGATATATGACCTTTGTTTTAAGATCCCTCAAAATATCCTTCCAAATTCAAGATATTCCTAATTAATTTCAAGATACAATGAAAAAAACAGGAAATCCCATTGAACATTTTGGAGGAAGCCATTTTAAGGTATCTTGAATTGCAATTTAGATATGTCTATAGACTTATTTTAAGATATTGTGAAATGTATTTGAAAATACACAGGAAATTCAAGATATCTTAAACTCATTTGAGATATGAACCAGAAGGATGGGAGGAGATAAAATATATGAACCATTTGCCCTCCCAAGACACAAGATGGCAGCCTCCCTGGTCTGTGGCACTCATATGGACACCCAGAGGGCATTCTGAGATCTGTAGTCCAGTAGGGGGCCCAGTTGGATTCTATGGATGCTGTCACGGGGTGCTGCAGAGATCTGTGAACCTTACTTAGTGGGACTTAGTGGGACTGCATGACACAGAAGTGCTTTCAATGGATGATTAACTACCACTGGGTCCTCAATAAAAGGAGTTGGTCCACTTTACCTCAAGGAGTCAGAGGTGGGAGGCAGGGGAGCCACTTGCTTGGAGGAACAGAAGTAGTGCAGAGAAAGAAGAAGACTTTTATACAAGACTAGCAAAATACCCACGCTTCACAGCGGCAAAGTACTGCCTTAAAATTTTTATTAAGAAGAAAAGTAAACCTTTTCAAACTGAGGGAAAATATGGCAATAATTATTTGTTAAGGATCTCTTTGTATACCACGTTGTCAGTTCGGCCCTCCGGTTGTAATATGACCAAGCTGTGCGCTGAGCTTACTCTTGAGCATGCAACGTACAGTTGGCCATGTGAAAAGCAATCTTGCCTCATATTTCACAGCTTGGATTGCTGCTGTCATAATCGGTTTGAGTTTCATGGTTTGTTTCAATTACGACAGTATTTACAGGACTTGTTGTGTTGAAATGACATTCGGCATCTGTCAAGCATTGTAAGCATACAACCAGTTTCATCAATAACTTCGCATCCAGCTTTTGAGAGTTTAACCATTCAGAAACATCAAAGTGTCCACTACTCAAATCATCACCTGTGAATCTAAGATGTTTAAGAGGCATTGGTGGTTGTCCAAAGGTGTAAAATATTTGGCTATTTCGGTACACTTGAAAGCGACAACCGAACAATTCAGCGGCAGCCATCAACTCACATGCAGAACCATAGATGAAGGGCTTAAGCATTTCACTCTTCTAGTGCTCCTGTGTAGTATAATTATAACGATAAAGGAAATGGGTACCTGAATAATGTAAACTAAGTCTAAAATACCTACACAATAACTATAATCGTAATAAACGAACAATAAAACAGCAGAGAAGCCGTGGATTAAATAAAAAGGCTGCAGTTATCAGCAGGGAGACGTGAATCCCGTGGCCAAGCAAGGAAGGGAATGAAGAGACTGGAGCGACAGACAGCCTTATATAGGCAGGCAGCCAACAACGTGGGAGGCGTTGGGATGGGAGACCCAACGCTGCCTCACACGGCGACCGAGCTGCAGGCTATGGATGTATATATGTACGTAAGTAGGATTCAATTAGCGCTGGGAACCCGCGTACCAAATTTCTTGAAGATGGGCCCATAAGTAACAAAGACCATTGGAAAGTTCAATATGGCTGCCAACAGTGGCGTCATACCACCGAAATAAGTACGTACATCGGTTTTGGTTAGCGCAGGGAAGCTGCCTACCAAATTTCGTGAAGATGGGGCCATAAATAAGAGAGTTTAACATGGTGGACGTTGTCGACCGTTATGACCGTTACGCGTAGAATTTCAAAATGAAACCTGCTTAACTTTTGTAAGTAACCTGTAAGGAATGAGCCTGCCAAATTTCAGCCTTCTACCTACACGAGAAGTTGGAGAATTAGTGATGAGTGAGTCAGTGAGTCTGACGTTGGAAAGTTCAATATGGCGGCCGACAGTGGCATCATACCACCGAAATAAGTACGTACATCGGTTTCAGTTAGCGCAGGGAAGCTGCCTACCAAATTTCGTGAAGATGGGGCCATAAATAAGAAAGTTCAACATGGCGGACGTTGTCGACCGTTATCGACCGTTATGACCGTTACGTGTAGAATTTCGAAATGAAACCTGCTTAACTTTTGTAAGTAAGCTGTAAGGAATGAGCCTGCCAAATTTCAGCCTTTTACCTACACGGGAAGTTGGAGAATTAGTGATGAGTCAGTCAGTCAGTGAGGGCTTTGCCTTTTATTAGTATAGATGATTCTTGAAAGGCCTGTATATACAATACAGTACAATATGCATTTGCTAGCATTATTTACTTACACATACAAACTGTTTGTTACAATAATTGTTCTTACGGTTGATATAACTGAACTAATAACTTCATATCAGAAAAGAAGCATCATACAATACAAGTAACACCTTGTGCTACAAAATTATTTTATATCATGAAGCAAATCATGAATCCTTCACTTTGCACATTAGATGAACAGCTCATAGTGTAGACTACAGATATGTTTTTTCTTTTTTTTCCATTAGACTACACACATTGTTCAATGGCCCTATGTAAAGATCTCAATGAAATTTTTAAAAAGTCTTTCAAATTACTAACATGATAGGTGTAGTTTTTATATATATTATGAAGAGGTACCCTTCTGGTAAAAGTTTTCCAGAGACCAGAATCCACTAATAGGGAAGAAGGAAAGCATGTAAACAAACATCCAGAGGACAGGTAGAGAGTCATATTGGAATTGTCTGTTTAATTCACGCTTCTCATGTTAAAAGCCAGGAGCCACTTAGGTATGAAACTTCAAAAGGGCAAACACATTCTTGGAGAGATAGAGGGTGGAGGCTGGGAAGGAGTCTTGAGGCAGACAATCCAGCAAGAACCAGGGGGCTTGACACTCTCCTTAGACAGAAATTAATGGTAAGAAGCCAGGTTGGCAACAGACAGGTCATAGTTGCGAGAGGTAGAACTCCGGTGCACAAGATAAAGAAAAGCCAGCTCAGTGGCTGCCTTAAAGATCAAGAGTCACTACAAAAAGCTTTAACCTGGAAGAAGTGCCATTCATGATCACGAAAATTATTCTGGGGCTTAACCATAAGTAACTATCAGAGTGGGTTTAGAGCTGCATTATTCCAGAGTTTGTTTAACTCTAAAATCAAGAGGAAGGATCGTATAGGACAGAAAAATGTGTGGTGACAAAGGAAATGTACTTTTCAATACTTGTGACGTGGACTAGTGGGCAAACCAGCCCAAAAGAGAGGAAGGGGTCTAAAACCAGTGACTATAAGTCTCTAATGGGCATCAATGAATTCTGCTGGTTGGAAAACTTGTGTTCTCACATATGTCTCCATCTCATGTGTGATTAAAGTTATAAATGCATAGATACAGTACATAGATGTGTGGGGTTTAAATATAAATATATATTAAATATACCAAAATAATTAATTCGTAAGTCAATCTCTTTTTAATCAAATGTCACAGTGCCACTGCTCTTCGATGGACTGGCATCCTACCAAGAATTGTTTTTTTCTTTATTCACCTAATTTGTAATTACGGGTTCTGCTTCCTATAAGCCAGTACAGGAAAAACAGGCTCAGAAAATCGATGCCTGGATGGAAGACTTATTTATAGTGCATGCTCCCTCAAAACAACTAAGAATACAATACAAGCAGGGTTAAAAATGGACAAATGCCAACTACACTAAATGTCCACATACTGCTTTTCATGGATAGAGAGAGAGAGAGATTGGGAGCATGCACTGACATCATGTTGCCGCACCCACCACATGACAAACAATGTGGATTGGGATCCAGACCCGAGTGCAGCAGGGGACACCTCAACACCACACTGGAACAGTGTGAGTTTTTTTTATTGTAACTGGAGTTCCAAGTCTTCCCTGTAAGTTGGAGGACCTGCTTGAAGGACTGGATGCAGATTAACATCATACCAGAGTCACTTCTGGTGTTTACAGGATTTGAACTGGCAGGTTTCTGATTGCCTAAGAGCCACCACTCCGCCCGTTTCATGCAAAAAACAAAAAAAAACAAAACAAATGGAGACTTGAGTGCTATCTTTTTCTGTTACATATGTTACTTTAAGATCATTCTTTGTGGCTCACTAGTGGCTAAGATGCCATATAGTAAAGCACCAGGGTTCAAAGCCTACCTGATTCACTATGTGACTAGTAGCATGTTCTTCAACTTATCAGTGTCCATTATAGAATTCAGTTGTTTGTTTTGGCTCTTGATTTCTGTTCTCCAGATTTTGATATTTTTTGCACAACATTCTTTTGCTTATGGTGTCTTTCTTTTTAACCCCTCAGCTTCATTTATCTTTTCCAATTCTGAACATTTTTGCGATTCCTCCCTTTGGAGTGCCATCTGCTTGCCATCTGTTTGTAATTCCAGAGTGCGGGCAGAGTGGCCTAGTGGCTATACTGGAAGTTTAGAGCTGCCAGCTGATTCCTAACTGATAGTTCATCTGTGACCCTTAGCACATTCCTGCCAGACTTCCAGTTATTGGCATTTTTAATCAGTTGCATTTTGCGCCTGTAGTTAGTAGGTCACTTTAGATGAAAACAGTTACTGTATCTAAATGAAGTAAAATTTTCGAGTTAGTATGAAGGTATGATTGTGCCCAGAGATTGAGAGGCTTTTCATCCAGGGTTTGATTTTGCCTTGTAACCAGTGCTGGGCCACAGCTTGCTTAGGATAGATTTGAATTAAGCAGATTCAGAAACAGACAGATGTGTAAGTTAACTAAATGTAAATGCAACAATTCGGATATCTAATATAAGAAGGCTTCTCCATTGTGCCATACCCACTCAAAATCCTATCCATAGAGAGGAGAATATGATGTGTGTGATTTAAAAAATCGAATCACACAAAGTCCAGTTTAAAATTAAACTAATTTGTGGACAATTACCTGAAAACAATCTTTTCAGCTGTTCTCTGAAGTTGCCTGGACAACAAAGTACATGTTCTTTTTTGAATATAGATTTTTCATGACCTTGAATACACGAGGAACTCTGATACCATCCATTTACACTGATAAAAAGCATTTCTACACAGATTTTCCTTGAAAAACATAAATGGACAGTGAGCGGCATTACATTCATAACTGCACACTCATAACCATCACTAGAGGGCTGAAAATGGAACTCATTAAAAATTAGGCTGGCTATGGTGATCTTGTGATGCCATCTGCAGGGGTAATGGGCTAGAAATCAGTGCTTTTAAAGAAAGGACATTTTTGCATGTTACTCTTAAGAAAAAAAAACATGTAAATAGCAAATGTAAAAGACAATAGATGAAGGGCCAATAGCACCCTTTGTCTGAGCCTGGGATGATAAGTGAAAAGGCAAATTTCCTGAATACCTCTATTATAGGTTATTGTTGATAGCTGTCTACAGGACATAGACATTTACCTTTCTCGTAAAAGAGTCCCCTGCCTTTAAGATCAAACTGCTTTTGTTGCTATCTCATCAACATACAACACTGTAATAACAGAACTCCCTGCTTCCTTAGAAAATGTATTTACTTGGTTCCATGTTTCTTGGTTCCATGACATTGGTCTCTAATCAACATACAGTGATATATGATAGTTTTGATAGCAATACTAATATTGTAGCTGGGATAAGCTCCGGCACAAATTTCACCCGCCCCCTAATCCGGTTCAGGAATAATTGGGTTAGAAAATGACTGACTGACTGACTATGCTTTAACCAACGATAATGTGTATAAACTATTGTTAAGTAAAGGAAATTGGTATGTGACATTGTTTAAGTAATCAACATGTTGATCTAGGCAGAGACAAAAGCAATTATATACTCTGGGCAAATCAGAATAAAATTAAGTATTTACACCTCCCATTGAAAAATTTGCAATTACCTACTTATCATGTGTCTAAATTAGTATCAGGTTTGAGCAGCTTGAACTGCCACACATTGGGATGTTCTTCATTGTTGAGTCCTACTTTTCTCTTATGACTGATGATCAGTGGATTCATACATAGAGATAACCAGTGACATAGCTGGTGGTGGGCGGAGGGAGCGGTCCGCCCCAGGCAGCACATTTCTGGGGGCGGCATTATTGGCCAAAAGGCTCAGTACAATTCGTGTGTAAGCAGCAGGGTTCGGAAAAATATCAGTCATGAATGAAAAAAGAAAAATTCTCTGATTTTTATCCACAAATGCTTCAAAAATAATTTTCAGACTGTCTTTCTGTGACGGAATCAGACACAGCAGTTGAAATTTATGAGGCAATAACAAAAATAAACATACAAATTACACCGATAATAATGTCTAAGAACATAGGCAATTAATTTACAATTTATAATTTTGTTTCGTTATCAATCCAGATGTCTTCTTGCTCTGCGCAGAAAACATCCCCACCTATCACTTGTACACTACACTGGTTATGGTTTTCACAGCGTAATTATATTAAACTAATAATTAGAACACGGCTTATCCGTGCGTCTATACTATATTCTTGTCTAGTTGATGCCTATAAATAATTATATGTGAAAATGTATTACTGTTTCTCGATATATGAATAAATCTATGCTAAATTTATCTTAATTTTTCTCTATACATCATTTTAATTTGAATTTAACCTATTTTTTTTAAATAGGTTAACATATACAGATATATTGGAGGGCGGCAAATTGAACTCTAGCTACGCCACTGGAGATGACATAGATAAAGGTGCAATCTGGATAGTACGGTTTGTAAATTTCACACTACCAAAACAAAGTGTTTCATTGTTGCGGTACAATCACCTAAAGGTGGCGAACACTATACAACGTTCAGTCGGAAAGTATTTCAAACTTAACTTGCACTGCTGGATCTTGCTGACTTGAGGATCTCAGTTTACATGACTAGGAACTGAAGCAGATGACAGATTACATGATTCCTTTGTGACTTTGCAGCACATTTTCAAATGAGCTTGTAGCATTTTGACAGCCATTTAACATGCTGCCTCATAACACCAAAGTTTGTGCAAATGTTTCATTTTGTGTTCTTGAGCTGAATACTTCTATGATTGAATTGTTAGGCATGCCACACTAAATAGCACATGTTATTTGAACATTAGAAAAGCTTTTGTTGACCACAAGCCATTTAGCCCAACAAAGCATACCTTATCCACCTAATTCCTCCAAAACAACATCAAGTCGAGTTTTGAATGTCACTAGAGTCCTAGTGTCTATCACACTACTTAGTAACTTATTTCACATGTCTTTAGTTTTCTTTGCAAAGAAAAAAACCCTAACAATTTATGTGAAATTTACCCTGAACAAGTTCCCGACTACGCCCTTGAGTTCTTCTTGAAATTGTTTTAAATTAACAGTCTCAATCCACTTGACTAATTTCTCACATAATTTTAAACGCATCAATCATGTCATGTCTTAATCTTCTTTTGTATATACTGAAAAGGTTAAACTCTTTAAATCTTTCCTCATAATGCATCCCCTGCAATCCTGGGTTCAGCCTCTGGACTTTTAGCAGTGTATGTCTGTTTTGTAGCCCAGGGATCAGAACTGCACACTGTACTCCAGGGGAGGCTTCACCAGTGCATTATAAGGATTAAGCATAACCTACACATCATGCTATATAACATAACATTCTGCTAGCCTTCTTAATGGCTTCTGAACATTGCCTGGAGGTTTTAGCCAAGCTAATCAAGGCCATGACTCACCATGATTATATAAATGAAGGCTATAACTAACGGTTGCTGTAAAAGTTTTGTAATGTTAATCCAGTTTAAAACAGGCTGACTGGACAAATACATGAAGGCAGATCCTATTACCCATTCTACAAGTAGAAGTTTTTGTCTCATATTTGCCTTGTGTATTTTCCAAGAGGATAATAACCTACCCCACATGGCTGCCACTTTCCAAGTAAAGACTTACTGTATCATGGGTGAAACATAATAGGGATATTCAAGCATGCAAAATACAATTCTCAACAAATCTCCACTTATCCATTTCTTCCGTGGATGAGCCATAGTAAATTTTCTTTATGATTGCACCGCAAGCCAGCACATATCACCTGTATGGCTGCATGGGAGTCTTGGTAGCACATGGGTTAATAATTGCCGCCTACTGGTTAACCCAGTTCAAGGTCAAAGGAAGCCAGGGCTTATACTAACATCATTTGGCTGAAGGCAAGGATCGGCACTGGATTGAGCACCAGTTCCAAACACTCACGCACATACCCATACTCATATGGGGCCAGTTTTGAGTCATCCATTAATATAATACAAATATCTTTTTTGAACAAAATCTAAAAAATTCAGTGGAAAATCCAATCATACATGAAGACAACATATAAACCCGACACAGACACACAATCCTTGATGGAGCAGTTGTAACCTCTGCAGCACTATGAAATTCTTTCATGAAATTTATTGGTTGTACAAACAATAGAGGATGATGCAGCTTTTTAATTATTATTTATGTAGATTGCTTAATATTCTGTGAATTTGCACTCTTGGGGAGTCTCTAATTAATTTAATTAACAAACAACCTTCTTCAAGTATTAGAATGCCTGTAAAAATCTTCTTCCTCCGTCCAACTTTGCAAACATAGGCTGCATTTGAAGGCAAGTAGGAATCCTGGGCTTCACAGCAGCACCACACCTCATTAGATGTAAGACGCCATTCCAGAGGAGTGTGATAAAAATGAGGAAGAGCAATGCTGTGTGATAAATCTCTTTCATTATCAGTGTGAGCTCACCCACTGAGTGAGAACACAAATGTAAATTTTATTAGCATTCTTATTTTAAACAGTCTAGGCTTGGCTCATATTTTTGTGGGGCACACTCTTGATCGGAGGCAATGTGACAGGTGTGCCTGCTGTGTACAAATATTGGCGAGGCCTCCCTTGCGTTTGTTGATTTGTGCAGCATAATTAAATAAAACATGTTCATGTAACTGCAGTCCATATTTATCCATTTCCAGAAGCATGTGGTTACAAAAACTGGCCTATTGATACAAAAAAATGAAAGAGAATTTTTAATGGCCCTTGGGGAACTGTCCAGGTGAGTTTTTACCTCATGCCTGTGGCTGCGTTAATATGTTCCATCTCACTTTTTCTCATAACTTACAAAAATGAGCAGAAGCAGAAAGCAAAATATTTGAAAGAAAAATTAAACCCAAGTGCTTTGACATGCTTTTAATACAGACGTCTATAACGGCCATATTTTTCAATCCATCTATTTTGTAAACCTTCTTATTCAATTACAGGAATGCAGGGATATTTTTCACATGAAAAATTAGATCTTTTTAGAAAGGATTTCTTACTGAGACATTGCCATTAAGACATTTTTCCTCATAATGTAATATGCTGAGTTTCAATCTAATACATTCAAATTTGGAGTATGTTTCATGCTGCTCTTTTTGTCACAGCTCTGTGTGTCTGACTTTAAATTATAAGATAAGAAGCATTGATTAGGATTAATTCATTGAACCTTGTTGTGTAGGGTTATGTATTAATCTTTTTTTGTAAATATAAAGGGGTGTCCTATTATTTCTTATAAGGGAAGAGAATGGTTGTATGTGCATGTGTAATATAAAAAGGGGATGTGATTTATCTATTTACTTATTTTTATTAGCTTAAAGTTTTACTCTGCTGGTCTAGCTCTCTAACTCAGGGGTGGGAGTTGATTTGTTTTGAACCTTTTTGGGGTTTTTTTTGTAAAACTTGAGTTATTTGTATGGAATGTTTTTATTTATTATTTGATTTTAATAACATCAATACAATTAAAAAAATAAAAATAATAAAAAAATAAAAAGGGGGTGAAGAGTTTTAGAGCAAAGTGTGTATGGAATGAGCGATAGAGAGACCAGTGTGTGAGAAAGACATAATCATTTGCGGTTGTTTCAGTTTCATTAAATAAAGTGTTCCTGTTATTCATCACCCTGAGGGAATGGTTGTATTTAGACGTATACAGAAGATAAGAATATATAACAAACCTGAAATAATTTTTAATGCAAAATTGACTGACTGATTGACTCACTCATTAACAAAAATACTATTTACCTTTTAGTTGAAAGCCTGAAATATAGCAGGATTGTACATCTAGGGCAGTAGGTATTTGCTAAGAAAGGACATGTTGATATATCAATATTTAGGGATAAAAACAATCTGTACAACAGAATAACTAAATACCTCAAAACCTGCCAAATACTTTAAAAAATTTAATTGAAATGTGATGAGGTTATAGAAAAAAGAAAATTAGGTTCCGCGTGTGTTTTTTACCTGTTAATATTTGTCGATAATAATACCGTAGCAAGCAGGCTATGGCAAAGGCATATTGTTCTTTTTTCAGATGAGTGTTGAGAAGGAATCGTGTAGAGAAAAGGGGCTTGTCGGTTTATACAAATTAAGGCAAGCAGCAGAAATAAAGTGAAAGGATGAAAACATGCAGTACTCCCTATTTTGTCAGCTTCTTATTATTCCTTTCAATGCAGTGTAAAATTCATATAAATTTGAGACGATGGGGTTTTGTCTTTCTTGGATTGTTGAGCACAAAAATATACATCAGAGAACAGGGGGTGGATTTTCCCCCTTGGTGGTAAAATAAATTCAATATTGTGGAGAACTGGAAGGGGAGTCCCCTTGCAGGTTAAACCATAATGTGCTGCTATTCTCTGATTCACAAAACAACAGGGAAACAGGGAAGTGCTGGTATGGTCTACTTCATGCCCTACATACAACACAAGCCTGGAGCAATGAAAAGCTTTGTTTAGCTTAAATGCATATGAAGCTCAGTATATGAGTTCCCCATGCATAGAACATAGAGGAGGTGGACATTGTACATTTCTTTTAACCTGCTCTTTTCTGTACAGTGATTATAATGTTCAGTTAATTTCATGAACCATGTAAATTGACAGCCTGTAAACAGTAATCTATA
>JANRMT010062861.1:51093301-51108804 GCA_026402145.1 Polypterus bichir lapradei | reverse complement strand
TAACAGAACAAGATGCAGAGGACAGAAAGATATGGAAGAAGATGATCAACTGTGGCAACCCCTAATGGAAGCAGCCTAAAGAAGAAGATATTATATTATATTATATTATATTATATTATATTATATTATATTATATTATATTATATTATATTATATTATACTAGCCATGTGCACCCAACTACGTTGCGCGTGTTAAAGTTGTCTGTGAAGGGCTCCCTGTTTAAACGCGGCTACCAGTCGTGAACTGGGCCTTTCGTCGCACAGCATTATGATTTTTTTGGAAACAAAATTACAAAAGAAAACCCTTGGACATTGATTCGATAGGAACGGCCTAATCGGAATCACTGTCCGAATAGTAATTATGTGGTGGTGTGGGAGCATTTCTGCTTTTGTTCGTTCACAGTCCGTCTCATTTTCACGACGCTATCGTTTCCTCTCACGATATCTTCTCAACCTTTCTCCAATCTCGCAGGTTGCTTTGTGGCAATCCGAAGAGTAAGGCAATATAAATGGAGCAATGGTTATAAAAGGGGGACACATAGGTATCCAGGCTCTTTAAAGCATAAATAGGGATCACTTCACTGACATGTGAGCAAGCCACGGTACAACTGTGAGACGCGAAGCACTCGCCAGCTACAATGTACCAATAATAATTTCCGGAACGTGCTGTTACGATGTCATTCATTTTACCCACTGTCTTTCTTTCATTCATATGTTACGTAGGCACGTACCTTTTATCTTCGGCAATCTCATTCTCTAACCAGGTATTTAGGAGCTAACCAGCGTAACACTGTCCACCATCACTTTCGTTATTCCGGCATATTGTTGACATCCGTGAGTAACAACAACGTACTAAACTGGAAGGTGGTCTACGCATGTGTGGAATTCACGGACAAACAAAGATCAAGATCTAAATGAAGATCTCTTTAGTCAATTTAAAGCACAACAATTTGTTTAGTTTGAATGTCTGTGTTTTGAGGTGTGACTGGAGTAGTACAGTCTTCAGTAGTATAAGCCTGGAGGAGATTCTTAATGCAATGCCTATGTTTCAGCTGTCTCTCTACTGCCATCTAGTGCTTCTTCTTCTAATTCATTCACGGACAAACAAAGATCAAGATCCAAATGAAGATTATATATAGAGATTATATTATATTATATATTTTGAATTTGTTTTAAAATTTTTAATATAAAGGGTTGAATGGTGACACAATGGTTAGTGTAGCTGCTTCAGATGTCCAGAAGCCTGAGGTTCATTCCCATAGGTGCTACTTTCTGTAAGCATTGGTGACATTCTTCCATCACCAGCATATTTTTTTTTTGTATGTTTTGTTTCTTTTTATATATTAAACATAAATGTGCTAGCTTAAATGGCAACTTTAAATTGCCTGCCCCTGGGTAAATAATGAAGGAGTGTGAGTAAGTTTGTTCTTCAGTGTTAGCATCAAATCATATATCAATTATGATAATTTATTTTTTTGGTGCAGTTGGATAGCTTCATTACTTCTGGGAGCTGAAATCTATTTTTGACTCACGTCATAAAATAAGTGCCAGTGAGTCACCTAGCTCTAACAGACTCCAACTGGAAAAGGCTATAGCCTACAATGGCTTACTGCAACCGTAGAGTCTGTTGTGACCAGGCAAGAGTTACTTGGCTAATTTGCAAGGAAATTGCAAAGACAGGAATCAAAAATAAAAGAATGAAATCAACTACTACTTAAATGATAATGACCAAAATAAGTTAAAAATGTAACAAAAATACTCAGAGAGGTAATAGCTCTTAGAAATCATCTGTATTTTGTGGTCCATGGCTGGCCTTTTATCCCGGCCAATACCCCCAGGCCGCCAGAGGAAGCCATCCCTACGACATGGAGATGCTTCAGATTCCAGCAGGGCATCATGAACTATGGAGTTTTCCTGTAAAGCCCTGCTGGATAACATCGGGACCACCAGGGGTCGCTCCAGGGAGAACCAGGGACTGCTATTTGCCCTACACCTCGGAAGTACTTCCGAGTCACATGAACGGAAGGAATGACGTACTTCCGGGGTGAAAAAAAGGACTTTTATCTGACCCGGAAGTGATAAGGAATTATGGACTGAAGGATTAGAAACACTTCTGGGTCAGGAACTATATAAGAACTTTGGGAACTCCCAGACGATGAGCTGAGCTGGGTGGAAGGAGGGCAACGCGTCTGGGAGTTGGAGGATTGGTTTATTGATTATTTAGTATTGTTTATATTGAGAATAGTGGAGTGGTGGTGCTTAGTGCACCTAATAATTATTACAATAAAGAAGAATTATTGCATTTTTACCTGGTGTTTGGCATGGTACCTGAGGGTTTAAGGGAGCACCCCCTACTGTCACAATTTCTAAAACATATTACTAAAGTACCTTTTTAAGGAAAAAGAATGAAAATGCAGGATGACAAAGCAGCACGTGAATGCCACACATTGTCTTGTATATATGCAAGAAGAGTGATTGCTAATGTGACATCACAAAAGCACAGCAATTTCAGAACCTCAAAAGAAGGCAGGGGTTGCAAGCCAGAAAGAAGGAAAAGAAAATAAATTATACATTTTTTAAAAAAATAGTGCAAAAACAGTTTTCACATTCCTTCGGGTCTGAGTGGATTTCTGTTGGGGCACTTTTCCTTTTAAAATATGCATAATAGGTTAAATGGTGACTCTAAACTGGCTCGATTTGGTTGAGTGTGGCTGTGACTTTTCTCTGTGGCAGGCTGGCATGCCAGCCAAAGTTGAGTACTGCCACACTACCAAAGACTTCAACAAAAATAACCTTGTTTGGAAGAAGAGTGTTTTGAAAATTAAGAGTTAACTTTCTTATTCATTCATTTACATTAAACATTTTTGATTGCACTTTGATGATGTCATAATTTTGCAGCATGTGGCTGTGTCACATGCACTTCTACGTGCATAATCCAAAAGTGACATTTTTATGACCTTTTTGAAAACTGCAATTAGATAATTAAAAAATCTCCAAAAAGTGCTGGTATTTACCTCTTCCTGATGAAAGTCACCACTAAAACCTAAATTGCTTCCTTTACTGTTTACTGAAATATTTGCTTGAAAATTCATTAAAAATCTGTTTTGCTCTGCAGTTTTGTTAGACTATTTGAAGATGAATTGATATTATATGAAAGCTTTAGCTTTTGTCACTGAGAAAAAAATATGTTGGAGGACAACAGCAAATTGTTTACTATTGAACAGTTCCCCCTTAGTAAGATGCTGATATCTCAACCAGGATTGATTCCTTTCATGTGCCTGATGCTGCTAAGAGGGGCTTCATCTCACTGAGACCCAGTGATGGAATAAACAAATTTACATTTTTATATCACATGTTGTAATCTTGTTTGTTGTGTGTAATATCTTTTGCAAGCTGTGAATTGTTACTCTACATCACTTCATTTTCTATTCACTTACCTGGGGAGGATCACTGTGACGATATGTCCAGTCCATCCCATGTTTAGCAAACTTTTTCAACCTCTCCTGGGCATTTCCCATACATTCCCAGGACAGGTGAGATATAATCCTTCCAATGTATCCTGGTTCTGTTTCTGCTATTCTGCCAGAGCGTTTAACTTCTTATATCTATGAAGACTGGATGAATCCCACACTTACATGTCATCCAGTGGGCATAGCACCCAACTCTCATACTTCAATTTGTGGTAGATAAAAACTTAGGATTTTTAGGCTGAGCCCATTCAGTATACATGGATCAACCAATTACCAAGCATTACCATATCCCAGTGTGCTGAAACCATGTGCCAGACAGCTCCGTGGGGTCCTACAACACCTGTTCTCCCTTTTCCTGAATTTGCAGAAGGTTCCCCTGCTGTGGAAAACATCATGTGTGGTCCAACTGCCAAAGAAAGGTAATTCAAATGATCCCAAGGACTTCAGACTAGTTGCTCTTACTTCATACATCATGAAGACCTTTAAGATGCTAATCCTAAAACAGGTACAAGCCCTAGTTTCAGAACATCTGGATCCCCTGCAGTTTGAATATTAGACACATTTAGGTTTGGAAGATGCTCTCATCTATGTGTTCCAAAGAGCTTACTCATACTTGGACAAAGCCAGCACCACAGTCAGGATAATGTTCTTTGACATTTCTTGTGCTTAATAACATTCTGCCTCACTGACTGGAGGAAAAGCTCAAGGCTTTGAATCTTGATGCCCCCACAATCTCCTGGATAATGCACTACCTTACCAACAGACAGCAGTTTGTGAGGCTGAGGGACTGTGTACCGGAAATGGTGGAGTGTAATACTGAAACATTTCAAGGAACTGTTCTGTGTCCCTTCCTGTTGACCCTTTACACAAAAGATTTCCAGCATAGTACCAGTGCATGCCATTTAAAGAATTTTTTAGATGACACCTCCATCATAGGCTACATTAATAATGGAGATGAGTCAATGTATAAGAAGGATGTGGAGGGACAACAACTTACAACTCAACATCAGCAAAAGAAAAAGAGCTGGTGGTGGACTTCAGGCATGACAAAAAGCCTCTGAGACCAGTCACCATCCAGGGGGAGGATATTGAAGTGGTGCAGAGCTACAAGTACTTGGGGACCCATATAAACAACAAACTGGACTGGTCTGGCTCTGTACAAGAACGGCCAGAGCAGACTGCACTTGCTAAACAGACTCAGGTCTTTTGATGTGTGCAGCAAGCTCCTAGAAGTGTTCTATTAGTCCATAATGGCCAGTGTGGCATTCTACGCTGCAGTCTTCTGAGGAAATAGCTTGAGCTCAACACAATACCTGAATAAACTTCTCAGGAAAGTCTGCTCCATCACAGGGCAAACCCTGGACACACTGGAAGCTGTCTTAGAACAGAGGATGGTGGCAAAATTGGATGCTATGATGAAAAATACACTCCATCCCCTCCTGGAGGTGCTCTCTTGGATCACTTTTAGCCACAGGCTCATTCCACCACAATGTGCTGTGTCTCTGGGGGTCTTTTCTGCCCACTGCTATCAGGCAATTCACTGCATCCTCCAGGGGCACTCATTAAGTTCATTTTTGAAGTACCATTTTGAAACATCTGCACAATATTGATTGGCTGCATTATTTGTCCTGTGAGTCTGTATCTTTGCTTTTATGTTTCTGCTGCTGTATGCATCTGAATTTCCCCATGGGATTAATAAAGTTTATCTGATCTAATTAATTGCTGGCTGACATCAACCCCAGACTTGGCTGCACATCTCTTCTGGGTGTTGTTCTCTTAGATATATTGAGACCTACCATGATAGGAATATGTTTGTATTATTCTTTGTCTGGTCAGTCCCTTCAAATCACCTTGCTATGGGTTACCCTGTCTGTTACATGTATCTCTAGACAAATAAAGTTTTCAGGGCTGTTAATGAAGCTTTATAAAATGAAGATGACTGCTTGGTGGACTGTGGCATTGATTTTTTATGTGACTGATTGATTGGATGTAAGATAAATTAAACTGTAAATTCTATTTTAATGGCTACATATCGCAAAATAAGTTCACCCTAAAATGCTTTGATAATAACAACCCAATTATCTGAATAAAACAAATTAATTCCTAATTACGAAAATGTCATAAACAAAACTGAGTGAAGTACATGGGTTTCTGAATTCAGTGAGGGTTTTTGTGGCTTTTAAAAAATTGACCTATTTTACCTATCATTACATTTTATTTGTATGTGGGGACTGAAATCCGTTTGTGGTTGGGAATGTTGTTGGTGTGGATATGCTAACATTTACACTGTGCTGTTAGAAGGTTTGTTTGTTTCAGGTTTTAATTGAAATCCTGGAATATGGAATAATTACTGCAAGCTTCCTTTAAGTTTCTTCTTCCTTTAGTATATAGTATGTTAAAGGGTTATTCTTTCATAAAAAGGAGGGTTTAGACTACAAAATATTTTATCCCTAAGAGAAGAGGTGTATGACACTTGTCCCTTTCCTTTCCAATAACGATTGTTATTAATAAAACCTTTATTTCATAATTGCTTTATTCTCCAGTTTAATTTTCTTCTAATATTACTTTCTCTGTGAAGTATGCATGATTGCCCCATGTTGAATGATTTCCCTCTGTAGATTGTAGTGTCTTTTCATAGTTTAGTGACCTGCTATATGGATACCTTTTAACAATATTATTTTTTTAATAGTAATGATATTTTAATAAGGATATAATCACCTTATTTAATCCTCAACTGTTTAGGCACAAGGAAGACACCATTCCATTACAGGGCACACAATCACACCAATAAGTATGAAGTTTCAGTTTAATCTAACACAAATATCTTTTGCGGTATAAGGGAAAAAATGCTAACAGAGGGCACAGGGGGAGTGTGGCAACTATACACAGATTGTGATTGGGCCAGGGATTTGAGTCTAGCCTATTGAAGGCATTAAAAAAGTAGTAATAACTGTGCCACTAGGCTGCCCTTTGCTTGTTGAAAGTACTTAAATGAGCTTATCAATTTTTGTATTTTGTGCAGTATGCCATTCCAAAATGTTTATATAGACAATTTGACATTGGACCAAGGCTCTGGTCTCTCACAATGTGTAAGTTTGTATCCCACTACCACCACCATCAGAGTTAGCTGTAATTGGTCTAGGGATATGATTTTCTTCTCAGGTGTAAGAGGTCCTGGGTTCAAATCCTGGACAAACCTTTCTTAGTTTTAACAATGACTCAAGGACACCAGTGGAAATGAAGGAAAAGTGCATTTAGAACTGAAAAGCCAGACAGCACTTTTAAAGAATTATGGGAATCTGGAACAAACTACTAAGCCATGCAGTTGAAGCAGAAGCAGAAAATAAGTCAACCTCTAAGAAGTATCTGGATGAGATACTGGGAAAGAGTAGATATTAGCTAAACAAATGATCCTGATGGGTTGAATTGTCTCCTCTCATTTGTCTAATTTCTTATAATTTATGTTCTTATAACACAGCTCATATATGGATATATCACTCTATTATAATGAAAAATCTTGGGAGACGAGACTTTTTATCCTGCAACGAGACGTGATCTTTTGAACAGATACACTTGCATGTCCCGTGAGACGAGACTTTGTGCCAAGAGATTTAACCACGCCCAGGGCCAGAAATAAAAGACAAAGAGTAGATGACAAAGTAGAATGTTGTAAAGAATTCCAAAACATTGGCGCGATACGCATGCAGAGCAGGTTAGAGATAATGGAAGTACGAAAATTCGACAGTCTCAAAAAAATGATAGTAAAGATCGTATTAGCGCAAACAAACGGAAATTATTACTCAGTGAAATAATGGAACAACAAAAACAGATCGAATATATTGTTCAGATTTAAAGTTTAAGTTGGAGACTTGTAGATCGTCTAATTCGTGGTGCCATCAGGGAAAAGTAGTGTTTCTTCCCAATGAAGAGGAGTATCCGTGAAGATTAAAAAATTGGTTGTTTGGTGAAAGTGAAATCCCGCAAGACTAAATTTATGCTAGACAAGACTTTATGGAAAGAGATTTGGAAAAGTCCCGCCCACAGCTAAAAGATTTACAACCATGCACCCGGTTCAATCATTTCTCATTTGTGTGAATGCTACTGTCAGACACAGTTTATGTAGAGAGAAAGAAACGATATTCACTCACAGGCAGTTATAAATTGCGTTGTCACGATGTAATTCCAAACATGGAATCAAAATTCAATGCGATATTGATGAAAAGGTAAAAGCGAAAAAAGATTGAATATATGGACATAGGTGATATGACAAAAGTATGTAGATATTGTTTGGATTTAAACTTTAAGTCATAGACTTGTAGATTATCTAATTCATGGTTCAATAAGGGAAAGTAATGTTTCTTCCCAATGAAGAGGCCTATCCACGAGAATTAAAAGTTTTGTTGTTTGCAAGTGGAAGAGATGTGAAGTTGCTGGTGCGTAGCTCAGGCAGGGGGGTTGGTGAGCAAAGCGAGCAGGGGGTGAAGCCCCCTAGTTTAAGTAATTTTTATAGTTATTATTCAATTCAGCTATCATCTTAAAGAAACATGTGTTACAGCCACCTATAATTTGTTATTTAATCAAGTTAAATAAAGTAACATCCATCCATCCATTATCTAACCCGCTGAATCCGAACACAGGATCACAGGGGTCTGCTGGAGCCAATCCCAGCCAACACAGGGCACATTTATTTAAACTATTACTGTAGATTAATATGGAAAGAAAATATAGTCTAGTGTTAAAGAAATTCTCCTTAAATGACAGTCAAGATCACCATTCTAATGTTTCCATTGTTATTACAATAAGCCAGAGGAAGCCCAGCCATGTGCACAGCTCAGTTCATTATGACAAGACTGAATAAAATATGGAAGAGCTACCACTTATGAAAGTAGGACAATTTCCATAACACCCATATGATAGACATCAATTTACATCAATCAACATACAGATAAATAGAATAATCCATAGTGCACTATACATCTTTATTGATCTTTGGGTCCCAAAATAGATAGATGAAAAGTCTTTATCAAATGTATTATTATTAAATAGGAACTTCTTAAAATAAATGGTACAGAAAGTAGAGAAAAGGCCAACTCAGAAGCACACTAATTCACATAAAAATGTTTCCCTAACATTAGCCTGAAGAAATGTTGTAAAATAAATGCACCTATTAATACTAAACTAAAATACCTCAGAAATAAACTAGAGGACTAAAAAATAAAGCTTTTGTTGAAAGCTCTCATGCTAATAGGGGAATGTGTTGAAGTGGATAATGGTCAGAGGTAGTCTGCATTTTTAAAATAAAAAACAGTGCAGTCAGGTTCAGGTGTGCTGTAGCATAGCATAGCCATGCTTTCCCAGGATGTTTAATGGAGAAATTGGCTAATTCACATTCATGTGCGGGTGCAACCAGTTCGGCCAGTTTTTTAATTGACAGCTCCATTGGGCATAATCAAGGCATCCTGCACCCACAATATCTTAAAAGGAGCCAGAGGTGATAAGATCAGTTCAAGAGCAAATGTTTCAGGAATATGAGATAGTGTGGTAGAAGGAAGGTGGTTCCAGGGGTGGGACACTCTCGCTGATTATTCTGGAGGAACAGGTGCAATCGAGTGCTCCAGAGGTCCTGCTGGGCCAATAGCAGGTGGCAGAACAATGGAGGTCCGGCTCCAAGTGCCCCAGCGGGTACTGCCTAAGATGGCTGGGATTAGAGCCATAGAGAAGAACTGCAGCTATTGGCATGTCAGCTCAGCTGCAAGACCCAAGAAGGGTGAGCTGGAGATATAATGGTACATATAAAGATACATTGCACTCATGTTGAAAGAAAGTTTGAACAGACGGTGATGGTGAGCAATGAAGGTGCGAATATAAAAGGATGCACTGAGGTTTACGGTTTCAATGAATGGACCCAGACTGTGTTTGAATCGTCAGTGTTATCCTTGATTTTAATAGATTATTTTTTGATGAAACAGCTGAGGAATAGTTTTATATTAAAAAATAGTAATATCTGTAGCTTGTATTTTCACTATTTTGCTAAATGAGGCACATTTGATGAAATATTCTTAATTCTGACCAACAGGAGGCACACTTTTGTGAAACGATAATATTTTGTTTCTGAAGTGCTGGTTGACACTGAAGAAATCAGATGCAATTTGTGAATTCAACTGAGTCATGTTGCCATCTTTCAGTGCAGAAATATAATTTGTTAAATGGAAAGGAAATGGGGCGAGGATTAAGTGACTTCCACTCATGCAACAGTAACTTATTGACATGTCAATTGTGCCAGCCGCACTGAGAGAAAAAGTTTGATTAATTCATTCAATAATAGCTTTTTCTTAACAATTTTACTGATTCTTGCATTTGTCATATTTTAATGTATTATTTTGCTCAGTGAATGAATCCTTTGCCTTTAATTATACCTTCTGCTTGAAAAAGGAAATTATAAAACCTTAACAAATGAAAGATTTTGCTCTGCTCTGCTTTGTTTTGCTAGTGAAGTAAACTAAATGTATCTACAGTATTATAATGCCTTCCATAATACTTGGGACAAAGACACGTTTTCTTGATTTACCCCTCTGCTTTGTTTAAAATTACAAACCAAAACAATTCAGATATGATTAAAGTGTACATTGCAGACTTTCATTTAAGGGTATCACTTTTGGTCATTTTGGTCACAAAATGTAGAAATGACATCACTTTTTCTACACTGACCCTCATTTCAGGGCACCATAATGCTTGGACATAACAATGGCAAGTATATTAAAGTAGCTATATCTAGTACTTTGTTGTATATTCATTGGATGCAATGATTGCTTGAAGTCTGTGATTCATTGAAGCCACCAGGTGCTGAGTATCTTATCTGGTGATGCTCTACCAAGCCTCTAATGTGGCCATCTTCAGCCCCTCCTTGTTTCAGGGGCTTGGCTCCTTATGTTTTCTCTTCAGCACATGCAAGGGATGTTCAGCTGGATTTAAATCGGGTGACTGGCTTGCCCATTCAAGAATATTCAATGTTTTAGCTTTGGAAAACCCATGCATTGCCCTGGCAGTACGTTTGGGGTCATTATCTTTCTGGATTAAGCACTATCCAATGTGTTTGAAAGCATTTACTGGAACTTAAGCAGATCGGATGTTTCTATACATCCCAGAATTCATTGCACCACTACCATTAGCAGTTCCATCATCAATGAAGATAAAGTGCGCGAGTACCTGTGGCAGCCTTACGTGCCCAATCCATAACACCCCCACCACTGTGTTTAACAGATGAGGAAGTATGCTTTGGATATTGGACAATTCCTTTTTGTCTCCACACTTTGCCCTTCACAAAAGGCTCATTTTTGTCTCTTCTTTCCACAAGACTTTTCTCCAGAATTTTTAAGTACTTTTCGCAAGCTATAATCTGGCCATCCTGTTTATGTAGCTAACTAGTGGTTGGCATCTTGCAGTGTGGCCTCTGTATTTCTGTTCATGAAGTCTTCTGCATCCTTTCTGATCTATCGTACAACGTTTGGGGCTTTTTTTTTTACCATAGTGGGGATTCTTCAGTCATCAGCAGTGGAGGTCTTCCTTGGCCTACCATTCCCTTTACAATTACTGAGTTAACAGTGTGTTCTTTCTTCCAGACAGTTGATTTTGGTAATCCCAAGATTTTACCGATGCCCCAAATGATTTTATTCTTGTTTTTCAGCCTCATAATTGCGTCTTTGCTATTCATTGACACACCTCTTATCCTCATGTTGAACAATGGCAACTACAATCTCCAAAGGATAGAAGCAAGCCTAGGTATCTGACCAATGCCTGTGACGCTGATTGTCCCAAACATTATAGTACCCCAAAAGCCTAGGGGGGTGTATAAAAAGTATTGTCATTTCTACATGGTGTGACCAAAATGTATGCCAATACCCTTAAATGAAATTCTGCATGTGTACTTTAATGTGTCTCAATTATTTGATTTGTAATGTTAAACTGTGTAGCAGAGGGGTAACTCAAAGAAAAATGTGTCTTTATCCCAAACATTATGAAGGGCACTGTATATATTGTGCCTTTAATGGCATATAACTTACTAAGGCACATGTGCAATACATATTTATTATTGCAGTCTCAGAACATATTTTAAATTAGAAGAAAAGTCTCATACAGTATGGCAATTTGTACTAAGTTCAAAGTACAAAATTGTTACTGCTGACAGCCTGTAACTTATTTGCCTGTTCTTACGTTGCATTGTCCCAAACTGGACAATTGTTGAACCCTTTTAAAAAGAAGTATTAGCTTATGTGGGCTGCTATTTTTTTAGGCAACTTTCAAAATAACTCTATCTTAGGGCTATTTCGTAAGGTCAAAATGTATAAAAAGGAAAACAAAAACATATACAATAGAATATAATATGATACAATTTGTTTTTGTATAGCCCAAAATCACACAAGAAGTGCTGCAATGGCCTTTAACAGGCAAGTACAGAGCAGAATTTAACAGTAGATGATATCACATATTATGATTTGGATTTGTTTAGAGTCCTTGAGACCTCAGCCATCAAGCTGCCTCCCCCAATTGGCTGGTCCACAGCTGAGACAGCGCTGGGCCAGCCAATCCGATAAAAGGACCCCTCTACCCGACGATTCCTGTGATCCTCTATCAGAGATGGCTTTACCTTAGGCAGGTAAAACAACGTGGCTGGTGGGCAGTGGCACCAAGTGCCACATTTGAGTACTGAGAAGAGAAACAGAATGGATGAGGGTTAGTAACAAATTATAACTTATCATATTAGCACTACATATGTTTTAGTGCTAATGACTAACAACATAGATGCAGTCTATACAGTTAATCTGCAGCTCTAGTCAGGATTTGCTAAACTGAAGTAGTGAGTCTTCAGCCAGGATTTGAAAGCTGAGACTGAAGGGGCATCTCTTATAGTAGCAGGCAGACCATTCCACAGTTTAGGGGCCCTGTAACTAAAAGCTAGACCTCCTACTGTCATTTTATTAATCCTTGGAATCATAAGCAGACCAGCATCTTGAGATCTTAATGTGCACTCTGGTTTGTAAGTCATGATAAGTTCAGACAAGTAAGCCGGACCTTGGCTATTTAAGGCTTTATATGTTAGAAGGAGGATTTTGAAATCTGCCCTAAACTTAACCTGGAGCCAGTGTAAGGATTTAAGAACTGGAGTTATGTGTTCATATTTTCTTGTTCTTCTAATAATTCTTGCAGCAGCATTTTGGAGTAACTGGAAGCTGTATAAAGAACAATTTGACCATCCAGTAAACACAGCATTGCATTAGTCAATCCAAATAGAAATAAATGCATGAATTAATTTCTCAGAATCCTGTTTATTTAGAAAGCGCCTTAATTTCCCATCATTTTTAAGATGGAAGAAACATGATTTGGACAACTTTGTAATGTGCACTTTAAATGATATGCTAGAGTCAAAGATAACACCTAGATTGTGGGCTGATTCAATAACACTAAAGGTGAGTTAAATGATGAGAAAATATTGTTTCGATCAGCATCATTCCCTCTTTAATAATTAACCTCTTTGTTTTAATGGTGTAACTTATATTATGTAAAATAATGTCATTTGTATTAAACAATAACTAACACCCCTTTCCACAAAAATATGTGCTAAAGATCTCCTCTATTTGTAAACACAGAAAAAGATCAAGTATGTTCACTTATTCTTGGCAACCACGGTGTTTTAAGATGTCTTGGGCTGTTTTTGGATCCTCCCACTTAATCTTCTTCTAAAGGTTTTCCTCCTCCTGTGTGTCTGGAGCTCTCATCTGATTGGCCACTGCCTGTGTCTTGTCTGGAAAAACAAAAGCCAAACTCTCCGATCACACAATGCACCTGTACCCAGCCTGAATGCTAATAAGCAAGTATTTAAATAAAGCAGAAACCTTCAAACTGCCATATAGTTACTCACTGTGGTTTGTCTATTTACATGATACTTTTCACATTCTTGAATTTATATACTGTATTGTTTGTAAATTTTTGTTATTGCTAGTGAATGTAACTTTTCCATAATTTGGGAAATACAGTATTATGATGGTTGGGCATAAGATATTCAAATCAATCTTCCTGAGCTCCAACTATGAAAATTACTTATCCAACTCTTGTGTGCAGACACCTCCATGAAGAGTAAGTCTGCCAAAGATTGCTCACATCAGGGCCAACAACCTTTCTCAGACACTCATATTCCCCACCAAGAGTGGGACTCAAATTTAGGTTCTTCTAACTACAGAACAGCTTTCTCATCCAGGTGCTCTAAAGGAGAACTCCTTCGGACCAATGTCCAGTCAGGCTCCTGTCAGAGAAGATGCCTCCTAAACAACAGCAGGCACTTGCATAGCCTGACTCTGCTTGGCACTCCCATTACACATCTAAATGCAAATACAAGTTTAATTGTGTTACTGTTTCAGAGCACCTCATTTACGTTAACTTTTTCACCAACAACTCCACACGTTAGCCAGTAAAATGTTCAGCAAACCAGCACTGCTGGCTGTAGTTGCTCATAAGTTCCATAGAGGAACAACTTAGCCCATAACAGTAAATGCCCCAGTAAGCCATTAGTGTTGGACCCTTCTGTGGGGCACTAGTGTTACACTGTAGCTTTGTTCATAATGGACCCTTTATGCATTTTAAGCTGTACATGAGATGTAATTGAATGTTTAGGCTGCAAACTTACATGAGCATTATTAAACTTTGTTTACATTGGATGCATTGTCTGTCACAGAGAAATAATAATTTAGCTATCCCTAAAAGTATTTAACTCTTCCACTTCATCCAAATAAGTCTGTTATATTCCTCTCATTGTTCTTAATATGGGATAGATGAAAAAACATAATCCTGCAGTTGTCTGTAGCAATTGATAGATGGTTAAAAAAAATCTTTTTTTTTTTGTCTGAAAACAAGACATATGGAAGAGCATGCTCCTCTGCATCTGACTCCCTCATCATCCCCACACAGTCCAGTCCCCTACTTGATCCTCTGCATCACCCTTGCGTTCTGATGCCCTGTGGCTGACCTTCTCCAGACGTCTTAATCATCTTCCCCCTCATTTCTCCTTATCACATGCTCCATTCATTTTAGTATAGCATCTCTATTTTTCTCTTGACCACTCATGCTCATCTTCAAACATCCTCATTCCTCATTTTCTCCCAATGAAAATCACACTAAACCAACCTCAGTATTTTCATTTTAGTTCTTTGAAGTCTTTTTTCCTTACTGCTCATGTCTCTGCATCATACATTAATGCTGGCCTTATATATAGAGCTAAATATATCTTTATCTTTATTTTCCTTGGCATCATTTTATGATATAAAACATCAGACACCTCCTGCCATTTATTCCATGATGTCTTTATTCCTTCACCTATTTCTGCTTCATAGCCACCCCCTTGGGTGATAACTGACCCCAAGTAATTACATTTGTCTACCTTCTTAAGATTTAAGAATCTCTCACCTCTCATCCTGCTATTAACCCTGACCTCTGATTTTCCAACATTCAGTTTTAAATGTCATTGTTACAAGGCCTCCTGTCACTCAATTACACTCCTCTGCCATTTCTCTTCTGACTCTGCCGTGATCACAAGGTCATCAACATAGTAACAATTTTCTGAATTCACCATTCAGCACTTTCGCTAAGCACATCCACCACAACGACAAAGAGAAATGTGCTAAAAGTTGAACCCTGTTGTAAACTTATTTGTACATTAGTCATTCCTGTGTCTGCAGTTCTTACTGTTGTCACAGATCCCTTATGTGCATTTCTACCAGATATATTAGCTTTTCTAGAACTTTCCTATTTCTTATACATCAGAACAGTACTTAGGATAATAGTCCCTTTCCATACCTATGAATGCATAATACATGTCCTGTCATTGCACCCAACATTAAATAAAATTATGTATCTGTACCTACCAAGATATGGAGAAAGGTAAGATAATTTCCTCAAACATCTGCAATTTCTATATAATCCTGGAGCATACCTTAGCGATAGATAGATAGATAGATAGATAGATAGATAGATAGATAGATAGAT
>JANRMT010062861.1:51056680-51093291 GCA_026402145.1 Polypterus bichir lapradei | reverse complement strand
GATAGATAGATAGATAGATAGATAGATAGATAGATAGATAGATAGATAGATAGATAGATGATTGATTGATTGATTACGTAGATAATGTTGTATCTGTTTCTAACAGGTGCTGAACATGTAAGTTACATTCTATCACCATCCTTAAGAAACAGTAAATAAATAAAAGAGATAACTCTCACAAAAACATAGTGTTGTAACTGTTCATGAAAAGCACTATTTAAAAATATACAGCTCTTCTTAATAGTTCTTACCAAAAAAAGTACAAAACAAAATGCTGTAGTGGTTCTTAACAAGCAAAAAGAAAAATGTGTGGATTAAGACTTCTAGATGTTCCTGACAAGCTATAGATTCAACATAGCATTTGTTTCAAACAATTGAAAGAGCCATGTTTATAGTTGTCTCTAAAAAAACAATAAATGAAACCCTCGAGCTGCCTAAACTAAACCATAGAATGTATCTAATCACTAAAATTATTAAAGATTGTCTCCTGTATATGTTACAACTTACAGAATAAATATTTCCAACTATTGGCAAATAAAATACTATAACTGTCCCTAACTAGTAAAAGGAAAACCTGCAGATAAAGAGGATCTTGTGGTTATCTCTGTCAAGCAAATGATGAAGTATTCTAGATGTTTGCAGGTATTAAAAGCAAACTATAAATCAAATAATACCAGATGTCCCCACCAAGCTGCAGGGAACATAAATGTCCTTAAGTCATTCTTTATTTATTTATTTATTTTTAAGACTTCATCTTAGAGGAATTGACCCAGTGAGTGTCCCGGTAGGTTGGGGTATCTACTTTATTTAAGTATCCAAGGTGGCTGTACAGGACTTTGATCCGGCAGTGGTGGTGGCACCACCACAGAAGAACTGGAAAAGAAAACAGAGAAAATTAAAGATTAATAAAGGCTGAAGGTCTATTGAAGCGTATGATAATTCTATGTATATGTTTTATTAAGGGTAAAATTAAAATGTAGCTACGAAAAAGTGAAATTAAAAAAGTGGGTTTTTAGGAGTTTTTTAAAAATGATCTATAGTGTTAGCCTGGCATATCTCTATTGGTAAAGGTTTCTAGATTTTTGTTGTATAACAGAAAGAGGTTGCCTCACCACTTCTTTAATGCTTTGGCTTTTGGAAAAATAAGCAGACCGCTATTAGAAGATTTAAAGTAACAACTTGGAATGTAGGGGGATAGGAACTTTGAAATATAGTAAAGAGTAAGATTATTTAAAGCTTTATATACCATTAGTAGTATTTTAAAATCAGTTCTAAAAGACACAGGTAACCAATGCAACTGCTGAGATGTATTTAGAGTTTCTATTTCTGCTAAGAATCTTTTTCCATTCTGGACTAATTGCTATGGCTTGATGTCTTTCTTCAGTAAACCAGTTAAGAGTGCATTACAGTAATCTAACTGACTAAAAAAACCAAAAGTGTGAATTAATTTCTCAGCATCTTGCAGTGTTATAAAAGATCTAACTTTTTCAATGTTCTTCTAACAGAAAAATGTCATTTTAGTGATGTAGTTAATATGTGATTTAAAGCTTAGGTCAGAATCCATGATTATACCTAAATTCTTTGCTTCCACCTTGACTTTTGATGCTGATGGATCAAGTTCAATTCTAATACCTTCATTATTCTTGAGCAATTTTTAAAAAATAGTAAACAATAAACAATCAAAGTAAACAATAAAATATTAAAACAAAAGTAAAGAATAAAATCCAATATCTCTTCCTAAAAAGGTACAGAAAAAAACACATAGCTGCCCTTAACAAGGCCTAGGTTGATATTATTACAGGGTCACCTGTGACACTGAGAACCTGTTTCAGCATGAGTGGGTGTTGAAAGTGGGAAAGAAAAATCGTTATTAAGCTATAATATTGTATGTATTAATGTACTAATAATCAATAAGTCATTGTTTAAACTGCCTCTGCTAAATACATGTAAGCTAAAAAAGTAACTTGCAATATTTCTGTCAAACTGCTGACCTTTTAGTCTGTACTCAGGAAACTGTTAATCTTAATAAACATCTAGGATTGTAAAATCAACAGCAACAGACTTTTTCACTTCATCTTTAGTGGTTGAACAAATGTGTTGTAATTTTTGGACATATTACTGAATCCCCCCAAAGAATTGTGTAATCTTGTCACAGGCTATCTCTGTAAGATGTAAAAATTTCTGTTATAAAAAAGAAACTTTTTGGGGGGGCCCCCCCCCCCAAGATTGGGCTAATGCTGGTGACTGTCATTGATACTAACTGACAGGGCTGGAGTAGTCTCCCTGCCATCAAGAATAAAGAAATTGCTTTTTACTTTACATTGGCTGTCTGCCTGCTGTTTGCCCCGAACCTTCGTCCACAAAAGCCATGGGAGAGGTCTATACGGCCTGATTGGCTCCAGAATCAGACCACTGATGGCCAGGATTTCCTCAAGTGTAGGATTTCTCAGATGTCAATAAAGATGCATTAATCTGGTTAAACAGGTAGACATTGAGCAATACAGCCTCCTTCCTACGCGTGCAGGGGCAAAAACCATTAGAAGGTGAACCTTCAAATGGGAGGAGCTCTGTAATACCTCATAGTATTCCTAAAAGAGAAGGCTATAAATAATTCATATGGATGGTTTAAGGATATAAGTGCAGGATCTGTTCTAAAATTTTAAAAAGGGGTAAATATTAGTGTACAAAATGTGATGGCCGGAGGATTTTTATGCTAAAACTCAGACTGAACTTTGCTGTCCCCTTTCCACCTGCCATATTCTCAGTGTGGTTGACCCCAATCAAACAATCTGCAAGATAGCTGACTGAATGATTAAATGATACTAGAAAGAGCAGCCAAAAAAGAGAAGAGCACTACGGTAAGTTGGCACTCCAAACAAAGTGGTGCCCCAGAGGAACACTTTTAAGAGACTAGTGTTTATTTCCTGGTGTTTATGAAGTTCCCAGTTATTGTACATAAGCACTAGGGGCAAGTGAGAGATCAGCTGCTTTTCTGTGTGTTAAATGAGAAGTTGCAATGAAAACACTGACCTAAGGAAATAGGTAATTTAAAAAGATTTGCAAGCTGAACTGAAAAGGCACATAGTGCCTAGTGTTAATCATATGCAGTTCTGCCTCATTGCCTTCACCTCTGCTGGTTGTCTTATACAAGCTTTTGGCACTAGCTTTTTTAGGAGTTTTTCCATTTTTTCAGGAAAAATCACTTATCATTCATAATATTTCCATACAACTATATTCTGGCCCCATATTTTCTCCATTTCAGGGACACAAGGAGTAGGAAGCTGTTGTAGCAGCACAAGAAAAAAAACGTAGGATTCAACACTGAATAGGATGTTAGTCCATTATAGCATACATAAATATGCACATCTGTTCACTAACATAGAATCACTTATACTTCACATTCATATATTTAAAAAATAATAAAAAAAATAATGCAGACATGTCAGGATTGTGGATTGGACGCAGGCCCCTGGAACTGTGAAGAAGCAGCAGTACTAATTACTGAACCAAAATGAAATACTTATATGTCACAAATAAAATCAATTATCAATTACTGTGTATCCAGCAGGGAGATTACTGGCCTGGATATATGTTATTAGAAAACTGTAGCTCTTTTGAGACCTCTAAATTGCTTTCACCAGTATTCTTAATAACTTGAAGTTGTCATCCTTTTCTGATAATCAGATAATAAGCTGTCTATTAATTTATTTGTTGTAATATAATGGAAGAGACCCTGTAGTTGGGATATAGTGGGTTGGATAATGGATGGAGGGAAGCAATATTCACATGTAAGTCTTCCACCAGGCTAAGTAGTAGAAGCAAATACAATCTTCCTTTGATTGAGTTCAGGCTATCTCTTGATTACTTGTTTTTGGATATTGATAATCCTCTAGGCAAAGGAGTTCTCTGTTCCTTCTGCCCTAGTTTTTTTTTCCAACTCTCATCATATCCCAAGCACAAATGTCTAATACATTTTTCCAAACTATATACATATCTGATTTTTATTTATTTCTGTATTCAACATAAAACATTCCAATACTCACCTAATTCAATTCAGGGTCACAGGGGGGTGGAAACAATCCAGCAGCATGAAACCACACTGCATAAGGTGCTGTCCATGGCCCACCCATGCACACTCCCACAAAAAGTGGATATGGAACAGTCATTTAGACAAACCTAAACAACTTTGGGGAAGTGGCATGAAGCCATGCAAACATAGGGATTGCATACACGCTCTACACAGACAACACCCAGGTGCTAGATGTGAACCTGAGATGCTGGATCTGCAAAGCGGCAGCAATTACCATTGTGCTACCATGCCACCCTATTCATGAACTGAATATTTTTTTTTTATTTTAGAAAAGGTAACACTTTTTTGAAATTTGTGCTTGCTGTGTCATTTGTCAATGTGTTTTATTTTCACATCATGTTTCTACACTATTGAGGCTAACAATAAATACCTGTCATTGTTCTGTAAGGCAGTCATGTCAAACTCACTACCATTGGTGGGCCGCTTCGACTGCCATACGTGCGTCAGCGGGCCGCACTGTAACAAATACTATTATACTATTATACAAAGTTACTGTAGCTTTCTTTCCAATACAGGAAACTTTAAAAAATGTAACACTTAAAGTTTAAAGAAAAGCAATTTATTTCCATACAATCTCCGTACAACAGCGTACAATTAGAGTCTTAGCCTCTTAGCTAGGTCCTTATATTATTATATTATATTCATTATATTATATTCATTGCTTATCTAGGAGTCTTACAGTGTGAGATTTATTTCTTTTGTCCCGACACTTGGCATCTCTTTTTAGTAACCAGTTTGTCAATATCAGACATGAAATCTTGTGCAGCTGCAACTTTTATGAGGGATGAAAGGTGCTCTGCAGTAAGTCTTGAGCGATGTGGGGTTTTGGTAGCTTTCATTAACGAAAACAATTGTTCACAAAGGTAAGTGCTTCCAAACATAGACAGTACTCTCGATGCCAACTTATGGATCAGCACATACGAGGGTGGCAGGTAAGCATACAAGCCTTGTACACCAACTTCATTGTATTTTGCCATCAGAATAGAATCTGACTGCAGTTCAATCAATTCCATTTGGATATTCTCAGGCGCATTCTCAACGTTGTACGAGTATGGTGACGTAAACAGCACAAAGCCCTGTTCGTGTGAACTGAAATCGCGAAAACGCTCACTGAATTCATTGCTCAGTAATACATGTTGGAAAACAAATCCTCCAAAAAGTCAAATTTTACTTTACTAAGTTTACTTCAAAGTTAATATTGTAAAATAAGCCGATATGCAAAAAGCCCCCTGACCTACACTAATTATACAAACTCAAAATCACAAAAATCTGTTAATAAACAACTCACCAACCTATCGCGTCCACTTCAGCTGTAGTCTGCACTAACTGTTTGTTACAATGCTAGCACAAAATTACATAAAACAAGAGCAAAAAAAATGTGAAAATATGCGAGCTATTACTGCTCGTGATGGTCAGTTCTGCCCAGTGGCTAGTCTCAGCAGCCCAGCCAGTAGTGTAGCCCAGTGGTCCGCAACCTGTTGGACACCAAGGACCGCTTTACTAGAAGCAAATTTTTCCAGGGACGGGTGGGTTGTTGGAGGCTGGAGTTTGTGGGTTGATTATGGGAGGGTTCGTAGGGCAGTTTTATACACAATTTACCTTACATTTTTATTATTATTAAGTTATAATATAGTAATAGGAATTATACAGCTTACCATAATGCAGAATCAGTGAGAGCCCTGAGCTTGTTTTCCTGCAACCAGACAATCCCATCTGGGGAGGATGGAAGACAGTGACACGTGAAGTGTGCTGCTTATGTTCAGTCTACTCCGTAATCTCGTTTTGGTTGCTGTCACTGCAGAAAACGTGCATCACAAAGATAGGATGTTGGAAATGGAAGCAGCTTCAATAGCTTCTTTCGCGTTAGTTTAATCTTCTCCTATCTACAAGTTATGCTGACGAGAATTTTTCTTAGCATTTCATTGCGATAATACACTTTCAGGGTGCGAATGATGCCCAATTCCAATAGCTGAAGCACTGCCGTGCAATTGGGTGGGAGGAATTCAACGTGTACATTATCTAAATGTGGAAGCATGTTGTGGTCAGCACAGTTATCCTTTTCTTCTTCTTCATATTGTGAGGTTTCTGAACTCTTTTGGGATCTGGGATTCCCCCCCACCCAAAGGGAATGACACGCTGAAGTGCATCCCGAAGTGCTATTGCCACGTGTGAGATTGTTTGTCCGGGTCCCAAGAGAGTTTAAAAACCTCATATTTTCTTAAATGAGTGCCGCATTAATAGGAATGTTTCTTGAACAAGCATCACTGCAACCACAAAAAAACGGCTTTTTCGGTGTCTTCAAATGCAGCAGTTCACATACGTTTGCAACCCAAGATTTTTCTTATTTTTTGCATATAGCAATTATGCCGTTTCTATAGAAGGGTGACAATGAGTTAAATTCCAATGGATGATTTCAAATGTTGACGAGCAATAAGGAAAAGGTATCACTTAAAACCACACAAAACAAAAACCGCAAAAAAACAGTACAAGGAATGTTTGAAGAAAGAACATTTTTTTGCAATGTTTCTGTTTGGGGATCGTTGTGCAAATGTCCACAACTGAGCTGTGACCACAGAACTAACTGCTCTGTGGATGATTCATTCAAGCATTTCACGGTCACTTCGTTGTAATGAAAGTATCTGCTGCTGAATGTACTTCGTAGTAATGAGATTTCTGTGGACTTGTGTCATATGGGGAAACTGTAGAAACATAAAAATACTTCGTTATAATACTCTCTCACCGCGGTCTCTCCTCTCTCTGCGCAGCTGCAAAGCCCCGCCCTCCTAGCGTTCTAAAAAGTGTCCTCAGTGAAGGGGGCAGCCTTTTTGCTGTAGCCCTTCACTGAGTGAGTCTCCATTGCTAGCAGTTCTCTCGCGGCTTGGTAGTGGGCCGAGACCGCAGTCTAGCACTTTAGTTGCGACTTCGCGGCTGCAACTATACTAGCAGATGACGTTTCCGGTACCGTAATGCCATGGGAAAACATGATTTTGTCAGAAGGCAGAAGTAAGAAAAGTCAATGAGTAACGCCAAAGATGCAGAATGATTCAGTCACAAATGATAATAATCATTTTGTACAAGTTTAGTGCTAACTAGGATCTGTCATGCGGGCCGCACAGATTTCTGTTGCAGGCCGCATGTGGCCTGGGGCCCGTGTGTTTGACATGCCTATAAGGTATAATAACTACAAATTGAATTCAATTAGACTGAATTGAATACTTATGAACTACACTCCCAACACTGCTTTGGCAAAAACACTGCATATTATCTTGTTTTTATTCATGCTCCACAGTAGTCAGTCATGTGATACATCTTTAAATCTCTCTCGTCATTTCATATGTCTTTAAATCTCTTGTAAAAAAAGGCCTCTCTTGTTTTGGAGAGACTAGAAATGCAGCCAATGCTGCAGCTTTTCAATTAAACTGGCTCTGGCATTCATATGATCTGTAGGATTTTCTTTACTTTTGTTTATTGATTTCAGAATCAGTACCCAGAGAACTGTGGGGACTTTTTGTGTCCCAAATGTATTTTAAAGGGTGCCATATAACTCACTAGTTATCATTCATACCTCATAGCTTCAGGCACCAATAATTGATTCAACATACTGTATGTAAGGAGTATTTACATTTTCTGTTCTCTGTTTATGCTTTTCCAGGTATTGTGGTTTTGTCTAACAATTATCATTCTCCACATTGGTCTATTATGAGTGAGGGTGTGGAAGTTTGTAGTGATGGATAGTAGGCTCCTCAAGCGATGGCTCCTGCCTTGGAGTTTAAGCAGCCTGAGTAGGCTACATTGGAAAATTCAGAATGAAAAAAATAGGTGAATGGACAAGTAGACACTGGCATTGGTGGTAAGCTACTTGACTGCACAAATTTCAAATAAAAATGACAAAAACATTTTAATTTCATGTTGTCAGAAATAGGTGTAAATAAATAAGATGAGAAGCAAATCTTTACATATTCATTCCCAATAAAAACTTACAAGAAGCTAATTATTATTTTCCTGGCCGTGTACATACAGTAAGTGTCTTAGAAAAAATATTTCTATTAAATGGATCACTTCCTGGAGTGGGGACATGGCAACTTCACAGAAGGGAAGAATTTATTGAACTTCATTTACAAGAGTGTACAATGTACAGTTGTGCTTGAAAGTTTATGAACCCTTAAGAATTTTCTGTATTTCTGCATAAATATGACCTAGCAGATTTTTACTCAAGTCCTAAAAGTAGATAAAGAGAAACCAGTTAAACAAATAAGACAAAAATATTATACTTGGTAATTTATTTATTAAGGAAAATGATTGAATATTACATATTTGTGAGTGACAAAAGTATGTGAACCTTTAATTTCAGTATCTGGTGTGACCCCCCCCTTTGCAACTAAACATTTCCGGTAACTTTTGATCATTCCTGCACACCGGCTTGGAGGAATTTTAGCCCATTCATCCATATAGAACAGCTTCAACTCTGTGATGTTGGTGGGTTTCCTCACATTAACTGCTGGCTTCAGGTCCTTCCACAACATTTCGATTGGATTAAGGTCAGGACTTTGACTTGGCCATTCCAGAACATTAACTTTATTCTTCTTTAACCATTCTTTGGTAGAACAACTTGTGTGCTTAGGGTCATTGTCTTGCTGCACGACCCACCTTCTCTTGAGATTCAGTTCATGGACAGATGTCCTGACATTTTCCTTTAGAATTCTCTGATATAATTCAGAATTCATTGTTCCATCAATGAAGGCAAGCCGTTCTGGCCCAGATACAGCAAAACAGGCCCAAACCATGATACTACCACCACCATATTTCACAGATGGGATAAGGTTCTTATGCTGGAATGCAGTGTTTTCCTTTCTCCAAACATAACGCTTTTCATTTAAACCAAAAAGTTCTATTTTGGTCTCATCGGTCCACAGATCATTCTTCCAATAGCCTTCTGGTTTCTCCACGTGATCTTTAGCAAACTGCAGACATGCAGCAATGTTTTTTTTTGATGAGCAGTGGCTTTCTCCTTGCAACCCTGCTATGCATACCATTTCTGTTCAGTGTTCTCCTGATGGTGGACTCATGAACATGAACATTAGCCAATGTGAGAGAGGCCTTCAGTTGCTTAGAAGTTACCCTGGGGTCCTCTGTAACCTCGCCGACTATTACACGCCTTGCTCTAGGAGTGATCTGTGTTGGTCGACCACTCCTGGGTAGGGTAACAATGGTCTTGAATTTCCTCCATTTGTACACAATCTGTCTGACTGTGGATTGGTGGTGTCCAAACTCTTTAGAGATGGTTTTGTAACCTTTTCCAGCCTGATGAGCATCAACAACTCTTTTTCTGAAGTCCTCAGAAATCTCATTTGTTCGTGCCATGATACACTTCCAGAAATATGTGTTGTGAAGAGCAGACTTTGACAGATCCCTGTTCTTTAAATAACACAGGGTGCCCACTCACACCTGATTGTCATCCCATTGATTGAAAACACATGACTCTAATTTCACCTTCAAACTAACTGCTAATTCTAGAGGTTCACATACTTTTGCCACTCACAAATATGTAATATTCGATCATTTTCCTCAATAAATAAATGACCAAGTATAATATTTTTGTCTCATTTGTTTAACTGGTTTCTCTTTATCTACTTTTAGGACTTGAGTGAAAATCTGATGATGTTTTAGGTCATATTTATGCAGAAATATAGAAAATTCTAAAGGGTTTGCAAACTTTCAAGCACAACTGTATAATGTTCTGCATTTCTTTGGAAAAAATCTAATTTTTAGGAATGCAAAGAAATTAACAACTGGCAAGAGATTGTGTAGGATAGGATAGTACCTGGAAGGACAAAACAGCAAAAAACTATTTAAAAAGCCCCAAACTTGCAAAATGACAAGCTCTTCTTGTCAGTGTGGAAAGACAAAGAACCCTGGAGGAGAAAGAAAGAGTTATTTCACGATCACTGACAAAGAGATTCTAGATTGAGAGAGAAGCCATTAAGTTCAAGCAGGAGGCAGCAGACGACCTCCTGCCTGCTAAAAGTCCTATGTGTATGGACACCCTGTGTCCAGAGATATTAGAAACAGAAAAACGAGATCAAATAAAACTATTAGCAGCAGGAACAAATCTTTGCCAAAAAGGTCAGGAAAGTCAGAGAGAACAGATTGCCAAAGCCAGAAACACAAACACAAAATTATAGTGAAAATACACACTATACGATGTCCTAACTGTTGCTCACATTTCTTATTCTTCACTCTAACTAGATGTAGTTGTTTTAAGATGCAAATCCAAAAGACTGGATATCTGAAGCTGTGCGCAGACATCTTAAAAAGGCCGGGAGTGATGACATGAAGTGACACATGACTGGCAACGATCCTAGGAACAATTAATAACATACTAACATCCATGCAAGAATCTAAACAAAATGGTGGTAAGCACGCCAAAGCCAAAAGACAAAATCATGTTACCAGAATAATAATAAAAATTATAACCCACTACAAAAACTAATTTAATAATTAAAAAAATAAAAATAAAATTGACAATTGAGAAGGAATAAGTAAGATTCATTACAATATTGTCCTTCGTGGGAAAGATTTAGCCATGCTTTCCTTTTAAGAGAAAGGGGAGCGCTTCTGTGCAACCTGGGCAATAAAGGAATGATTATGTCTACTGAATGGTGATTCACTGGATGCCTCTACATGCACTTCTTGTCTGATACCCCTGCAGCCAAAGAAGGCCACCATTACTCATGAAGAAGGGTAACTGGCCAAGACTCTCCAGGCATTAAAAAGTTAAAAGCATGTGAAGGAAAGCCCAGAGTGTCACCAGTGTTCTATTCTTCAAGAACTTCAAGTTCACTCTTTGTGTGACCCGCTCTTGTCTGTTTCATATAAAAATGAGCTGAGGTACCTGCTCTTCAAACAAATTTTGTAAAACTATATAAAAAACACAATGAATGAATTCTTGATTTAATTACATTTTTTATTTAAATCATGTTTAAATAAGTATTATAGTGCTAGGCATTTTGACATTTTGGCAACAGAGTATAGAAACACAATGTCTTTCTCACACTTTAGATACTGTTAAATTATGGACTATATGTAATGTATAAAGTATTGCATTTAAGAGCTCTTAAAATCCTGTTTGGCTCATTAGTGCTGACAGCAGATCAGATGCTGACAAGAAAACAGTAATGTCTGAACTAGAAATGTGAAGAAAATATAGCAAAGTGCATGATAATGCATTTTAGAGTGTCTTAAAAAATCTACTGCATTCCTCCACGACGATGTAAACAAGAGGCATAAACAGGATTGATTTTGGTGATGTGGTATGGATTGCATGCTTTATGTAGCTGCAGAAAAGAACACATGCATGAACATGGCTTTAGAGAGCTGTATTGCTTCTTTTCCATCCATAAAGAAAAACCTTTAAAACTCCAATAAACCTTTTTAGTGATCGGCACATTCCACAATTGGAAAATTGACTGCAAAACAAATTTTTAGTGTCAGTTTTACAAGACTGTACGTAACTCAAAACTTGCCTATTTTTCTCACGTCACACATGCGCGTCTCTGGACCACTCCCTTGTTCCCACCACAGCACAGAGAAAACACCTAGTGAGGGCAACTGACTCTTTTCTAATCCTAGAGCTATAAATCCCATTGCTGATGGGAGAAGGTGTTCAGTCTTGCACTAAATCCAAGACAGGATGGAGTTCTTTCTGTAGAAATTTTGCAATTACATAGCTTGAAGGCAATCTTCTTTAGAAGCTTTTCTGTTGTCATGCTTTGAAGCCCTAATTTTTGTTTGTTTTAAAGCGAATATTTGGTTGCAATTAAACAGGACAACCAGTTTGGCACCCCAACAGTTTCCAATGGTGACTTGAAATTCCTTCACTTGACCACACTCATCACTAGTCACTACAATCAAATTCTATAGGACTTAATTTGGGAACTAGGTTTATATTTGCTGTAGTTTTTAGGCATAATCCTGTTTCTCCTTCCTAGTGGTTTTTATTTATTATCTCCTACAACATTATCTGAAGGTGCAAGGTTTTCAAACACCCAATAACCTGTTTGCTAATTTTCTTTTTTACATTGTGCATCATTGTAAATTCCTGGTCATCATTTTGTTAAAGATAGTGAACAAAAATAGCCTATACTGAGGTATTATATAAATGATTCCCAGATTTGATAAAATCTATGCGATTGGCTCTGCATGTAGAAGAAACAAACAGACCCTCTTGTTTTGTATTTATGTACTTGAGCACACACCATTTTTGACATCTTCTGCATCCTTGGCAATATACTGACTGTGGAGGATGCCATATGGGCACACTCTTGTTACAGATTTTTGTGTTTAACTTCTTATAATTGACTTGGCTTGGGGAAACTCTTTATAGTTTGAAAACCATGCTGTGAAATGCAATTTAATCCATGTTATCTAAATTACCTCTGTTGGTTTCGATACCAGAATATTCTGAAATACATTTTGTGTGTTGTATGATACTTTTATTTGTTCTAATGTTTGATGACCCTGCGGTCAATAGTCTACCATGGTTTTTAATTTCTCTGAGTTATTTTCAGAATCTTCTAATTGTTCTATCTGAACACTGATATGTACTTTAATAGAAGATAAATAGAGATAAATAAGAGCAATTCCTTATTTACTATATTCAGCTCCAGTTGTTGTCTCCAAATGCTGGAAGCAGTTCCTTGAGAGAGCAGGCTTACATGCTTTTGGAAACTGTTGGCTTTTGGCTCCACCAAGTGGATTTTTAAAAAATGTGTCAGAGACCAGTTATTATATAGTATTGTAACGTGCAGGCAATGCTTTCTAGCCTTGTCTGAGGGCGAAGGAGGACTGGAAGGGGAGGTTTCTAATTGGGAGGGGCAGACACCTTGTGGGGGGTGTGTTTTCTTGTTTTGGGGGTGTGTTGGGAGTGAGTGGATTTCTGGAGTCAAGGAGTTTGCCCCATTACTTTTGTATACGACCAATTTAACTAAAATAAAACTGAAGAGGCCCTGACAGCTGCGAGTGCTCCTGTTATTATTTACCCAGAGCGCTACAGTATTATTATTTATCATCCACAAAAGTTTGCTTAAACTGTTAAAATCTGTCATTAATTCAGATGAATCTAGATGAATGTAACATTAGATAGATAGATAGATAGATAGATAGATAGATAGATAGATAGATAGATAAAGGTATCACGTCCTAGTTAGCTAAATGACTTCCGGCCTGTTGCTCTGACATCACATGTGATGGAGACCACGGAGCGGCTGCTGCTTCACGACCTGAGGCCACAGGTCCACCACCCCCTCGACCCTCTGCAGTTCACATACCAGGAGAAGGTGGGAGCGGAGGATGCCGTCATCTATATGCTACACCGATCCCTCTCCCACTTGGACAGAGGCAGTGGTGCTGTAAGAATTATGTTTTTGGACTTCTCTAGCGCCTTCAACACCATCCAACCTCTGCTCCTTAGGGACAAGCTGATAGAGATGGGAGTAGATTCACACCTGGTGGCATGGATCGTGGACTGTCTTACAGATAGACCTCAGTATGTGCGTCTCGGGAACTGCAGGTGTGACATTGTGGTCAGCAAAACAGGATAAAATCTGGATAAAAATGAAATGTCACAGACCACCCATTCCCCAACCATATATATATACATAGATACAGTGCCAGTAATTAGAAAAATAACACTAAACCCCCCATCCTCCCTCATCCTAAATATAATGCCATTAGTTTTGAAATGAACAACAACCAAATTCACAGAAAGTCCAACATAGAACATGGTTATTATAGAAGATGAAAGAGGTAAAATGCCAGCAAGCCCTTGAAATAAAAATGGGTGAACCAGTTCAAACAAGGTACTCTAAAAAGTAAAGCAAAATAACCTCACTAGCGAGTCCTAAAATTAAACTAATTAATAACTTATTTATATACATATTGTCAGGAACAGGTAGCAGGCCACCTGCTCTATTACTTGGGAGGGCTTGTTTTCTTGTGGCCGTAGCCACTACCCTACCTTTGCCCATAAGGACCAGGCTTGTTGAGGGGTCGGCCGCACTGGGTCGAACCTCCAGGTTTTCATTTTATTCACCTGCCAGTCTGGGGCACCCCTAGGTGGAAATCGGGGCTCTGGCTTCACACGGAGGCGGGCACTCTCCTCCGAGATAGCATAAACAGCCCTCTCAACCACCCTTTACCAAAGTCAGAGTCTATTATTTTGGCCCCTTCCTAATAAAAAGCGGGCGAAGCCTGATTAAGAAATATGAATTTTCACTTGCCTAACAACAAAAGCCATACAAATAGAAACTGCATATAGTTGGGACACTGATTCTTGTATCAGTTCCATATGCTGATTTATGTGCAGAAGAGGGCACGTTAAAATCATACACTCAGATAATGAAACAAATTTTATCGGAGTGGAAAGAGAGCTATGAGAAGCAGCTAAAAATCTTGACCAGGAAAAAATTTGCAATGCCATGATGAAGAAAGAAATCAAATGGATTTTTAATCCACTGATGGCCTCCCACAAAGGCGGTGTAAGGGAAAGACAAATCAGAAGCCTAAGAAAGATCGGAAACCCCTCTTAAACGGTGATACATTGGGAAACAAGTAATAGTTGTTTTTTTTTACCTCCTCTTTGCTCAATCAGCTGCTGTGCCGCGTGATCTGCATTTTGTGCTGTGTTTCGAACATTTGAAAGCCTGCCTGTACAGCACCTGAATATTCAATCTCTTTTTTGCAGTTTCGTTATTTCACTTAGTAAATTTTCAGTTTGGTTGTGCTAATGCAATCTTTACTCTCATTTTTTTGAGACTTTTGAATTTTCCTACTTCCATTATGTTTAACCTGCTCTGCATGGGTATCACGGGACTTGCTTCCAAACGTTGTAAGTATGATGTGACTTGTCTGTCTTGTGGGAAGTGAAAGTGTCTCTCTGTTTCTCTTCAGGCTTGCTGCTGCTGCCATGCCATGTGACCTGAACTTTGCTTGTATACCCCACCCCCCCCAGCGCTACACACCATTGTGAAGAGGGGGGCTAAACGCACACTAAGGAGAAGCGGTCGCTCCTCTGAAACTCCTCTTAAATGGTGATAACCTTGGGAAACAAGTAACAGTTTTTTTTTTTACCTCCTCTTTGCTCGATCAGCTGCTGGATTGCTGTAGCTGCTGTGCTGTGTGATCTGCATTTTGTGTGGATCTTCAGATGTTTAAAAGCCTATACAGCACCTGAATACTCAATCTTCTTTCGCTGTTCCATTATTTCACAGAGTAATATTTTCAGTTTGTATGCGCTAAAGCGATCTTTACTCTCATTTTAGAGACTTTCGAATTTTCCTACTTCCATTATCTCTAACCTGCTCTGCATATGTATCACAGGACTTGCTTCTGAAGGTTGTAAGTATGACGTAACTTGTCCATCTCGCAGGAAGTGAAAGTGTCTCTCTGTCTCTCTTCAAAAGATCTCTCTTCAAAAGATCACGTCTCATTGCAGGAAAAAAGTCTTGTATCGTCACAACACTTTTTTTTATAATAGATATACATATATATACAGTACATACAGTATATATAGTCATATAAATGAGTCCAAGACATTATAAAGGTTTGGGACAGCCACTCGTATATTGTTTTTCCCAGCTGCAAAAGGGTATTCTTAATCAAATACACAATGTGCATATCACAGAGTGTAAAACAGAACTGGCTATAGTAGCCTAAGATGGAGACTTTAAAGGTCTTGAGAGGAACTGATGTCATCAAAGGGGCCGGAACCAGAAGTGACGTCATCAAAGGGGCCAGAACCAGAAGTGATGTCATCAAAGGGGCTGGCTTTGGAAGTGACGTCATCAAAGGGGCTGGCTTCAGAAGTGACGTCTTCAGAGGGGCCAGAACCTTGCAGGATTTCCCGGGGAAGGTCTGTAGGGAACTGAGAAAGACAGTCAACGCACTCTGCCGCCCTCTGGTCGGATGTTTTATTACAATTACTCAAACCCTTTAGCTGCCTCCTACTCGCACGTGTGTGACAAGTAAGCCCAGACCCATCGGGTGGGGCGTCCTGCACTGAAAGGTTGTGGGCACGAGAGAGAGCATCAGTGTTGGCATGGAGAGAACCCTTATGATGAATAAGCGAAAACTTGTAAGGTTGAAGGTCAAGAAACCACCTAGTGACCCGTGGATTCGACTCCTTGTAAAGGGCCATCCACTGTAAAGGAGCATGATCCGTCACTAGAGTGAACTCTCGGCCCAAGAGGTAGTACCTCAACTGCGTAATCGCCCATTTGATCGTGAGGGCCTCCCTTTCCACTGCTGCATACCTGGTCTCTCGATCCAACAGTTTCCAGCTCAGGTACATGATGGGGTGTTCAACACCATCAACGCTTTGGCTCAGCACGACACCCAGGCCTGTGTCCAAAGTCTCCGTCTGGAGAAAGGTAGAGAAAAATTAGGAGCTTTTAATATTGGTGCTGATGTAAGAGCCTGTTTTAAGTCACTAAATGCAGCATCCGCCCTGTCAGTCCATACCACATGATTAGGAGCCCTCTTCTTTGTAAGGTCGGTCAAGGGCGCCGCTCTCTCTGAAAACCGAGGTACAAACCGGCGGTAGTACCTGGCCAACCCGAGAAAGGCTTGGACTTGCCTCTTGGTTCGCAGATGGGACCATTTAACAATGGCATCTATTTTTGAACACTGTAGTTTCACAGTACCCCGACCCACCAGGTAGCCCAAATATTTAGCCTCTTTCAATCCAAAGAAACATTTCTTGGGATTAATACGAAGCCCGGCTTCTCCTAGTGTCCGCAATACCGCAGTGACCTGCTGTACGTGTTCCTTCCATGTGCTGGAATAGATGACGACGTCATCCAGATAGGCAGCACTATATGCATTATGGGGTTGGAGCACTTTGTCCACCAGACGCTGGAAAGTCGCAGGAGCTCCGTGTAACCCGAATGGAAGAACATGATACTGCCAGTGTCCGCTAGGAGTGCTGAACGCGGTCTTGACCTTCGCGGAGTCCGTTAAAGGAATCTGCCAGTACCCTTTTGTCATGTCAAGCGTGGTCAAAATTCAGCTTGTCCAAGTCTCTCGAGGAGGTCATCCACGCGAGGCATGGGATAAGCATCAAAAAGGGAGACCTGGTTAAGCCGACGAAAGTCATTGCAAAACCTCCAACTGTCAGGCCGTCAGGCTTACTAACCAAGACAACTGGGCTGGACCAGGGACTATAACTTTCCTCAATCACTCCTAGTTCCAGCATCCACTTGATTTCCAGCTCCACTTCTGTTTTCTTTGCCTCAGGAAGTCTATGGGAGCACTCTTGAACTATAACCCCTGGTTCAGTCACTATGTCGTGCGCAATCAGATAGGCCCTTCCGGGTTTTTCACTCACCACCTCTGAGACGGACAGGATAGCTGATTCCAGCTCCCGTCTTTGTCTATAAGTTAATTCCTCGCCGAAATTAAGGGTGTCTATGTGAGCAAAAAATGAGCAGGGCTGAGCAGAGGAGGGATCTGGTTCCCTCTCCTTCCATAGCTTCAGCAAGTTCACATGATAAACCCGCTCAGTTGGTCTACGATTGGGTTGTTTCACCAAATAGTCGACCAATCCTTTTCTCTCCTTAATTTCATAAGGGCCTTGCCAATGGGCGAGCAATTTAGAATGAGAGGTGGGAATTAATACCATGACACAATCTCCAGGCTGGAATTCTCGGAGTGTCTTGCAACGATCGTAATAACGGGCCTATGCTGCTTGTGCCTCTTCCATATGACTTTTGAAAATAGGTCGAATTTTCTCAAATCTATCGCGTAACTGTGCGATATATTCCAAAATATTTGTAGAGGGAAGAGCCTCTACCTTCTTTCAAAATATCCAATATACCTCAGGGTTGTCGTCCGTATAACAATTCAAAAGGAGAGAACCCTGTAGAGGCTTGTGGGACTTCCCGATAGGCAAAGAGAACGAGGGGGAGGAGTTGATCCCAATTCCTCCCATCCCCGCTGACCACCTTGCGAAGCATCTGCTTGAGAGTCTGATTAAATCTCTCCACTAGACCGTCGGTTTGAGGATGGTACACCGTGGTCTTTAAGTGCTTTATTTTCAGTAACTTGCTTTATTTTCAGTAACTTGGCCGTTTCCCTGAACGTCTCCGAGGTAAAAGGTTCCTTGGACTGTTAGGACATCTTTAGGAATACCTACACGTGCAAATACTCCTACTAGTTCCCGTGAGATTGCTTTAGATGTAGCTGAGTGCAAGCCAACAGCTTCTGGATATCGGGTCGCATAATCCACGAGGACTAATATATATTTATGTCCTCGGGATGAGGGCTCCAAGGGTCCTACAATATCAACCCTGATTCGTTCAAAGGGGACATCAATTAAGGGAAGGGGAACAAGAGGAGCATGGTCCCTTCTAGGAATTTGCCGCAACTGACATTCTGGGCATGTGCTAATTGACAAACCTGCCGCTGGTAGGTTCATGGAATTAACAACAGTTTCCGAACCTCCGCCCCATGTTCCGCGACCCGATATAATAAATCATTTTCTATTACAAAGTGAGGTCCTTGTGGCATGGGCTGGTGTGTGCTTTGGCCGTTGACAAGGACTACTGCATTTTTTGCAAATTTTAGGGAGTCATCATTCCACTGCTCCCTTTTAAAAGAAGCCGGTGTTTGTTTAAACTGAAAGTAAATGTCAGAGAGAGGGTCCGGTGTGACCTCAAGGGAAGGGGATTCCTCCTGAATCGTCGAGGCGCGGGTGGATGACGTATTCGACTGCGACAGACCAGGAATCTCCCCTTCCTCCTCATGGGCTTCCGTATCTCTCTCCGCCGGCTGTGTACACGGCGTGGAGACAGCTTGAGAAGAGTTATCCCCATCTATAATGAGGCCTAAGTTTTTATCAGGAGTAGTCAATAGCTTACCGCATTTATTTTCTGACCAGTCCCGCCCTAGAATCGCTGAGAAGGGAGGATTAGGGTGGACCACCATGGGAAATTTTTAGTGATCCTCCCTGACTCACGAAACACAGGGCGGTGTTGTACATTCGGATGTCTCTGTGAATATCTTTAATACTGGTCTTTTTTTTAATTCTCTGTCGTGGTAAAACATATCGGCAATCAACAATGGAAACGTTGCTGCCGGAATCAAACAGGGCAAGGAGTTTATAATCATTAATGACTACTGATCCTGTATTTGAACACATCAGGGGGTTGGCAAGAGCACACAAACTATCTCCCCCCTTCCACCTACATTCCGCCTCGCTCCCAGGTAGGTAGCACGCCCGGTGGCCCGGGAACTCAGAAACAGGCTCCAATGTATGTGTAAGAGATGGCACTCGGTTTTCCCCTTATTTAATTGGAATCCTGCTGCCTTGGAAAACTCCTCTACTTCATCTAAGGCCTTCCTTACCTATAGGCAGTCTCTGCTGATTAGGGTGATATCGTCCATTTACACTGTACATTTTGCGGACTGTCCCCCACTTCCTGGTATCTCCAATCCTTTTATCTTTGGATTGTCTCTTATTTTCTTTACCAGGTGCTCAATAACTGATACAAATAAAATGGCTGAGAGAGGGCAGCCCTGTCTAATACCTCTTTCAATACTGATCTCCTTTGTTGGGTTCCCGTTTAAGAGAACCCTCCCTGTCGTTCCTAAATAACATCTTTTGATTGCTTTCCTCAACCTTGCTGGGATTTCTACCCTTTTAAGCGTTTTCCACATAAACTCATGATTTACAGAGTCGTAAGCCTTTTCCAGGTCTAAGTAGACCAATCCTATGGAGATTCCCCTGTTTCTTGCGTACTCACATATGTCCCTTATAAGAATATGGTGGTGCGCTATAGTTCTCCCTGGCACTGCACACACTTGTTCCATTCCGATGATTTGATCTAAAAAACCCTTCATTCGGTCTGCAATTATTTTTCCCCATATCTTATAATCTTGGCACAGGATGGTTATTGGTCTCCAGTCGAATATATTTTCCAACTCCTCTTTCTTCGGGATTAGTGTTATAATTCCTTTCTTCCAAGTTTCTGGGACATCGCTCCCCTCCATAATTTCCTTATAGAGGTCTTCCAAATCTTCCTCAATTATATCCAGAAAGGTTTTGTAATATTCGTGGGGCAATCCATCTATGCCTGGCGTTTTCCCCTTCTTTCCCTGTTTTATGGCTCCTCGGATTTCTGTTATTGTAATTTTTTCCGCCATTCTCCTCTGGTCCTCTACATCCACCTTACTGCCTACGTTTTTTAGGGCCTCCTCCTGACACGCCGGATCTATACTCCGTTTCTGATATAGCATTTGATAATAGTCCTCTACAACCTTTATTTTTTCCTCCTCCTTCTCTTTGAAGTTTCCCTCCGGATCCTTCAACCTTTTAATGAAACTCCTCCTCTTTCTCTCCTTGATTTTTTTGAAGAAAAAAAATGAGAACATTTCTCATTCTCCTCAATTTCTTGGACCCTGCTTTGAAATTTTATTTTCTCTTCTTTCTTTTTATAGATCTTGGCCATCTTTTTCTTTGTCTCTATTATCTGCCTTTCCGTTTCCATGTCCTCGTTCCCTTCCTCGTAGAGGCCTTCTAATTCATCTTGCAGGGCTTCTAGTTCTTCTCTTTCTTGTTTCCTTTCTTCTCTTCCTTTCTTTTGAAAGAACTTACGCGTTCTAAATTTAACTATTTCCCACCATTCTCCCACCGTTGCACATGCTTCCTTCAGGGTCTTCCACTTCTCATATTTTTCCCTGTATTCTTTCCTTACTAATTCCCCCTCTAACAAGGTTACATTAAGCTTCCAGAAACCTGCACCTCTTTCCTGCTTTTGTCCTCCCTCGATCTCTACTTACAGAAGGAGGTGGTCCGAGAAAAATACAGGGGTCAATTTAAAATTCTTTGTTTTAAAAACCCTCTCTGTGAAAATATAGTCAATTCTGGAAGTTCGTCCTTTCCACCCTTTCTAAGTATATTTCTTTCCGATCCCTTTCCCTCGGTTCCCATTGTCTTTCAAACGGTGCTTCTTCTTACCTTTGTCTATTTTACAATTAAAATCTCCTACAATGACCTTGTCCCCTCTCTCACCACACAGCAAATTTATTTTATTTAAGAGCTTGAACCTGTCATTCTTTTCACAGGGGGCATAAACGTTAATAATATTACACATTTGACCCTCTTGTTCGATTTTTAGGACAGCCAAGTGACCTCTGATTACCTCCTCGAAACCCTTAACCTTAATGTCTTCATTTTTTTATCAAAAAGCCAATCTCGCTGTTTCTGTTGTCATTGGACCCTGAAAAAAAGGCCTTACCTTCCCATCCCTTCCCTAGATGTGTATATGATTGTAGTCCTGGTATCCCGCATTCCTGTATGCAGATGATATCTAGTCTTCTATTCCGTAAGAACCTGAATACTATTTGTCTTCTTGTTCTTCCTTTTATCATCCTCACGTTTACCGAGGCGATTCTCATCAGTTGTTTTTTGGTTGGGGATCTCTCTCCTCGATCTTTTTCTTCTTTTATTTTTCCCCTTTTGTTTCCCGGTTCCTTTTTTTTCCCCTGCTCCTTCACTTCCATGACCCTTGACAGGGCTTCAATGGGGTGTTCTTTTAAAAAAGTATTACTTATTATATAAGAGTTACTGTCAAATTCTTCGCTGCCCTCTTCCAAAATTGTTAAGGCTCTTGCCTCACAGTTTTCACTTTCCCATGTCCTCTCATGCCAGCTTTCCTTTGTTCCTGCCCTGTTCTCCTCTGCTCCTGGGGTTCTTAAAGAGGGGGCATTGCTCAGTAATTCTTTTTATCTCCTCCAGCTCCAGAGTTGTCCTCCTAATGTTGTCCTCAATCCTTTCCCCTATTTCTTGTTGCACTCCTTCAGCGGGTCGTTCATCTTTCTTTTTTTCCTCTACTCCTCCTCCTGCCTCTCTAACATTTTCTATCCTTACATTTTTTATTGTCCGGACCATTTCCATTTTCTCCTTTTCTCTGGCGCCTCCCCCTACTGGGGTTCGAAAAAGGTTTGGGCTACCTTCTTCCTCCTCTCTCTCTCCCTCCTCTTCATTCTCAGACTCTTCGGCGCTATCTATTTTAATAGTTATTGGCTTGACTGTGCTTCCTTAGTGTACGACTTTGGGCACAACTTGTAGCCGTGATTTTCTTCACCGCACAAATGGCATTGGATGTTTTGGGTGCATTTCCTTGCCAGATGTCCCATATTTCCACAGTTTCTGCATCTCCCCACCATGCACTGTGAGGCTACATGCTCCTCTTGTTCGCACTTACGACAAATTTTGGGTTGTCCAAAAAATTAAGCCTCTTGTGCCTCCAATCTGGATTGTAGGCGGGAGGTGTTTTAACTCAAACCTTTTCGTTTCTTGGGAGTTTTACAAGGAAACTGTAGTACCCCACCTTAATTCCAAATTCATCCCTTCCTATAGTACCACGCTGAACCACGCAAAACCTCTCTATCCATTGGAGGATCTGTTCATATTTGATCCTCTCTGAGAACATCACCACATTAACGGATTTTAAATCTCATTGTGCAAGAGGTTGCATCGTCACCTTTCCTAGCGCTCTATCAGTTTGGGCCTTTTCATTAAAAGTCTTTATGCATTTTTCCATTAAAAAGTTACTAGTGAAGACTACTTCAAAAGTTTCTCTATTATGAAAGGCAAAAACAAAATCTACCTGACAAGCAGTGAAGCCCAAACTTCCAAAACGGATCGAGGCTACAAAAGTCTTTCAGTCCATTTTTTCCCCTTGAGCGAGTTGAAAGCGGACAGCATTCTTCCTTTCCTCTTCGGAGACCATCTTTGAAGTCCTGCAGCAAAAACACAAAGGGGAAGAAAGGATACCACCCCTGAAAAAACTACTTATTCCTCCTTCTTCTTCTTCTGTACAGCTCCCAGCACCTCTGGATACCTAAAAAAGCTATAAAACAAAAAAAACTTTCAACCACCGCGTCCTAGTGAAAGCCAGACAGTGGTGAACCTGCCAGCCTACTGCCCTTTATTCTAAGGCCGTGAGGCGTTCCCTATACCAAACAGGAGAGATGGTATCTCCCCCGCCAGGTAAGCATTCTTAATCAAATACACGATGTGCATATCACAGAGTCCAAAACAGAACTGGCTATAGTAGCCTAAGATGGCGACTTTAAAGGTCTTGAGAGGAACTGATGTCATCAAAGGGGCCGGAACCAGAAGTGACGTCATCAAAGGGCCCGGAACCAGAAGTGACGTCATCAAAGGGGCCGGCTTCGGAAGTGACGTCTTCAGAAGCGCCAGAACCTTGCAGGATTTCCCGAGAAGGGTCTGTAGGGAACTGAGAAAGACAGTCAGTGCACTCTGCCGCCCCCTGGTCGGATGTTTTATTACAATTACTCAAGCCCTTTAGCTGCCTCCTACTTGCACGTGTGTGACAATATATATATATATATAATGTCACAAACTCGACAAAGAGTCATACAAAGGTTTGGGGCAGCCACCCATATAATTGGTTTCCTGGCTGCAAAGTTGCTTAAATGGGTACAGCACTGATGTGCACAAAACCAAGTCCAAAACAGAACTGAGGGAATAGGAAAAAGGTGGAGGCTTTTAAAGGGGAAGACAGGAAGTGAAGTCAAAGGGGTCGGGTTCATGAAGGTCTTCAGCCATTGGTTCCAGCCCGGGTGTGACATCACAGGGGCTGGAGCCGTCAAGGTCTCCTTCCATAGGCTCGGTCCCGGAAGTGACATCAAGATGACCAGGTGGAATCTCTTGTGAATGGTCTGCAGGCAAGGGAGAAAAAGAGTCGGTGCACTCCGTCACATCCCGGTATGTCTCAGAACTGCCCTTACTCAAGCCCTTTAGCTGCCTACCATGTGCACATGTGTGACAATATATATATATATATATATATATATATATATATATATATATATATAGTCCTGTATATGTATATATAAAACACATTGTGTTAATCTAGTGCTAATGAATGATTTTAATATTCACATTGATGTGGAAAATCAGTGGGGGCTTGCCATATTGAGAGTTCCTTGGACTTCACTGCAGGACTTTTGTCCTAACACGAAGTGTGACTTGTGAGACCTTATATACACAGGTGTGTGCCTTTCTAAACTATATCCATTCCATTCAGTTCACCAAAGGTGGACTCTAATCTAGTTTGAGACAGATCTAAAGGGGAATTAATGCAAGCAGAATGCACCTTACTTCATTTGGATTGTCATAGCACAAGTGTCAGAATGCTTATTAAATATCAAAAACTGAAACATTATTTAAATTTGCAAATCTCTCTGAAAACATGTTTAACTTAATCTTTCCAATATGATATTATTGTTTTTTAAGAGGATGCTTTGTAGATTAAATCATTATGCTCCATGAATTCAACTTCCAAATGCAACCTTATTTCATTAATAGTAGCTGATGAGCATATTTTAAAATTTATTTCCACATACATTCATATTTTCTTGGAAACCAATACATTTTCAGAAATGTATGTAGGAATACCCTGGAAAATGCTTGAGGCAGTTTTAGAAGAACAAATTATCTTTCTATATAATACACTACCGTGGCTGTTCATTTGTCTGTCTAGGATTTTAAATCACCTGTCGCTCGCAAACCGTTTGACCGGTTGACCTGAAATTTAGTACACAAATACTACGTGACATCTGCTGTCTGCTTTCGGGGTGATTATTGACCTCCAAGGTTATTCCTCTTTTGTATTTTTATTTTATTGTAGACATAACTCTCGGCAACGGCCAGCAGGGCGGCCATGTGGCACATGCGTAGGGGCGCTGTTCTCATCCCTACCACCTTCGCCATCACTTCCCCTACCTCTTCATATTTTAAATCATTCTTGAGGCAGACTGAAGACTTAAGTGCCAGCTTAAGTGAAAAATGAAAGAAAAACATAAGTAATTGCAACACAAACACTGACAATCAGTTTTAACGTAAAAAGATGCCAACAAAAGAAGAGAAGAAGTGGGCCTTTAGGGTAGAGAAAAGAAGAGCTGCTCATGAAGCAGTAAGTGCATTAACGTCTGAGCAAATGAATGCTAAACGTACAGAGAAAGAGGATGAAAACTAGGAATACTCCAGTCAAGTGTATTCACTGCATGTTATTGTGCAGTGCACCGTTACTGGTCTTTTATATTTCACATAAAAGTAAATTGTAGACTAGAAGGGCATCAGAGCTGATTGCTGAGATTTCTATAATTGATCAGGAATATGCAAGATGACGAACTGATGTCTTCTATAGAATAAGGCTGTCTCTACGTGCAAATCCTTATTGTTATGGATAAATGTAAATGGACAATAAGATTTTAGCTGAATGCATAAATATGAAGATTTGAACATAATAGTACAGATTAATAATGTAGCAGGAAATAAAATCAGGGCGCACAATGAAATAACTAATACATTTAATGGGTATTCTAGGTCCTTATTTTCCTAGTAGTGCAAAGGCAGTGAGATTTGAAACAAGGACTTCTTGGATAAAATACCAATGCTACAGGCCAACAACCTCTGCACAGAGAAGCTTGAAAAACATTTGAAGTTCTGTGATTTTTCAAGATGCCACAAACATAAAAATTCACTGCAAAGAAGGTGTAGGTGCCAGGGAGGAAGGACAGGCAACATGGTTGGGATAAAGGATGGATTTATACCCAGTCAGGAGTCCATAATGGATGGACTTGACGAATGGGATTACCGGGAGAAGATTATTCTCCCACATGACAGGTTGCAATGTTCATCAGGGCTAAACCCAATCAGGACACCTGCAGGGTGGCATGGGAGCTGGATTCTGGAAACACAACCCTCTCTTTGGGGACAACCACAGGGCACTGCTGTGGGAGGACTGCCCTTGTTTCTTCACAACCCAGAAATGCTTCAGTTGACTTGGACAGGAAACCAGAAGCAATTTCTGGGTCTGGTTTAAAAGAAAGCCTGCTGCCTCATTTAAATCAAGTCAGAGTTGAGGGGCAGTGGGCAAAGTTGTTTTGAAGGAGGAAGGAGGAGATGTGAATGGTTTATTTTCCTGTTGATTGTATGTGGAAGGTGTTTTGTTGAATAAAAATCATTTATTTGAACCTGGAATTGTGTTGGGTATTGTTGTCTGTGGTTTGGGGCTCAGTGGCGCCACCTAGTGATTAGACAGGAAACCTGCCAAGCTAGGTGGATCATTTCTGTTTTCATTAACAATGTTTACTGAAGCTGGAGACAATAATATTCCACTGATAAAATTATTCTGAGCATCAGTTACCATTTCTCTAAATATAATAAAAACTTGTGCTCTTATGCATTATATACATGAATATCATTTTTCAATCTCTATATATAATCTTCATTTGGATCTTGATCTTTGTTTGTCCACGAATGAATTAGAAGAAGAAGCACTAGATGGCAGTAGAGAGACAGCTAAAACATAGGCATTGCATTAAGAATCTCCTCCAGGCTTATACTACTGAAGACTGTAGTACTCCAGTCACACCTCAAAACACAGACATTCAAACTAAACAAATTGTTGTGCTTTAATTTAACTAAAGAGATCTTCATTTAGAGCTTGATCTTTGTTTGTCCGCAAATTCCACTCATGTGTAGACCACCTTCCAGTTTAGTACGTTGTTGTTACTTATGGATGTCAACAATGTGCCGGAATAACGAAAGGGGTGGTAGACAGTGTTACACTGGTTAGCTCCTGAGGCCTGGTTAGAGAATGAGATTGCCGAAGATAAAAGGTACGTTCCTGCATAACATATGAATGAAAGAAAGACAGTAGGTAAAATGAATGACAACGTAACAGCACGTTCCGGAAATTATTATTGTTACGTTGTAGCCGGCGAGTGCTGCGCGTCTCACAGTTGTACCGTGCCTTGCTCACATGTCAGTGAAGTGATCCCTATTTATGCTTTAAAGAGCCTGGATACCTATGTGTCCCCCTTTTATAACCATTGCTCCGTGCATATTGCCTTACTCTTTGGATTGCCACAAAGCAACCTGCAAGATTGGAGAAAAGTTGAGAAGACATCGTGAGAGGAAACGATAGCGTTGTGAAAACGAGACAGACTGTGAACGGAAAGAAGCAGAAATGCTCCTACACCACCACATAATTACTATTCGGACAGTGATTCCGAGTAGGCCGTTCCTATCGAATCAATGTCCAAGGGTTTTCTTTTGTAATTTTGTTTCCCTTATAAAAAATCATAATGCTGTGTGACAAAGGGCCCAGTTCACAACTGGCAGCCGCGTTTAAACAGGCAGCCCTTCACAGACAACTTTAACACGCACAACGTAGTTGGGCGCACATGGCTAGTAATAATATTAAGTTCCTGGCAAAAAATTTACCTAACAGAATCAAGAAAGTGCTCCTCTCCATAATATTTCTAGATCAAATCAAATTTAATAAAGATATATACTTAGTATCCAATCTAAAGTGCTTGTTTAACGTAATACATATTCTGTCACAGGATCTAAATTTCTAGAAGTCTTAAAATGTAAGGATGCAAGAAAAGCCTTTGAATGGAAATAAGTTTACTGCATTGCACAAATACAGGTATAGTCACAATACTGTATATTCTCAAAGAATAAATTGTACACTACTATTACTAGACAAGGGTTGTCCGTTATCACTTATTGAATCCTTATCCATCAACAAAATCAGTCTGAGATGAAATAAATTATAAGTGAAAGGCTTCAAAAAATACTGTCAGAGTTTTTATCAATACAATCAGGATGCTACAATGAACACGGAGGAATACTATCACCAACATATCACACGTGTTCACCAGTTGTTTCAGGGTACTTCCAGTTTTGATGAGATTGTCAGTTATCATCTTTGTTATTGATTGTATGTTTTATTTTAGCTGTATCCCCGGGTCCTGCAATTCCATACTAATCTATACTATTCTCTGCTGTCTTTTCTGGTTCTTCTGTGGTAGTGATCTGATCTAGGTACCATGCTGCCCCTGTGTTTATGGATAGAATGTCAGGGGTCCCAGAAGTCTACATGACCACCATCATCTTCAATTTTTTCCACGTGAAGTCTGAAAACCATAAACACTGATTTAGAACATCTATGTAAGGTAAAATGCACTGTGAGGGCTGGATGGTCTTTTAGATTTGGAACCCCTGCAGATTTTTTTCTCCAGCCTAACTGGAGTTTTTTTGTTTTTGTTTTTGTTTTCTCTGTCCTCCTGGCCTTTTGACATTATTGCCTAATTTTGGTTGCTTATCCATCCATCCATCCTCTTCCACTTATCCGAGATCGAGTCGCGGGGGCAGCAGCTTGAGCAGAGATACCCAGACTTCCCAGCCACTTCTTCTAGCTCTTCCGGGGGAATCCCGAGGTGTTCACAGGCCAGCCAGGAGACATAGTCCCTCCAGCGTGTCCTGGGTCTTCCCCGGGGCCTCCTCCCGGTTAGACGTGCCCGGAACACCTCGCCAGGGAGGCGTCCAGGAGGCATCCTGATCAGATGCCCGAGCCACCTCATCTGACTCCTCTCGATGCGGAGGAGAAGCGGCTCTACTCTGAGCCCCTCTTGGATGACTGAGCTTCTCACCCTAATTTTAAGGGAAAGACACCCTGCGGAGGAAACTCATTTCAGCCGCTTATATTCACGATCTCGTTCTTTCGGTCACTACCCACAGCTCATGATCATAGGTGAGGGCAGGAACATAGATTGAACGGTAAATTGAGAGCTTTGCCTTACAGCTCAGCTCCTTTTTCACCATGACAGACCGCACGGACATCGCACCAATCCGCCTGTCGATCTCACGCTCCATTCTTCCCTCACTCGTGAACAAGACCCAGAGATACTTGAACTCCTGCATTTGGGGAAGGATCTCGCTCCCAACCCTGAGAGGGCACTCCACCCTTTTCCAGCTGAGGATCATGGTCTTGGATTTGGAGGTGCTGATTCCCATCTCAGCCGCTTCACACTCAGCTGTGAACCAATCCAGAGAGAGCTGAAGATCACGGCCTGATGAAGCAAACAGGACAACATCATCTGCAAAAAGCAGTGACCCAATCCTGAGTCCACCAAACTGGACCCCCTCAACACCCTGGCTGCGTCTAGAAATTCTGTCCATAAAAGTTATGAACAGAATCAGTGACAAAGGGCAGCCCTGGCGGAGTCCAACTCTCACTGGAAACGGGTTCAACTTACTGCCGGCAATGCGGACCAAGCTTTGACACCGATCGTACAGGGACCCCATACTCTCGGAGCACCCCCCACAAGATTCCCCAAGGGACACGGTCAAATGCCTTTTCCAGGTCTACAAAACACATGTAGACTGGTTGGGCAAACTCCCATGCACCCTCCAGGACCCTGCTAAGGATGTAGAGCTGATCCACTGTTCCGCGACCAGGACGAAAACCACACTGTTCCTCCTGAATCTGAGATTCGAGTATCTGACGGACCCTCCTCTCCAGGACCCCCGAATAGACTTTTCCAGGGAGGCTGAGGGTGTGATCCCTCTGTAGTTGGAACACACCCTCCGGTCCCCCTTCTTAAAGAGGGGGACAACCACCTGTGAACATTGCCCCGAATACAGATAGGCAGACACGTTAGTATTACCCCACACACATTTATTTTCCATCGTTCTTTACAACAGTCAACGCACACTAGCCCCAATACCCCTTAGTCCAGGTCAACACAATGCCTTCTTTCTCTTTTCTTCTTCAGGCACCTTGTTCACTCTTCCACCCCACTCTTGTCCCCCTCTGAAAGGAGGCAGCCCCTTTAAATAAGCACCCGGATGTGCTCCAGGTGTGTTTCCGGCAATCTCCCATAGATACGCCCCAGTGTGGCGGAAGTGCCGGCTGTCTCCCCAGAAGCACACCGGTTGTCCCTGTTCCTCTTCTCCCCAGCACTTCCTGGTGTGGCGGAAGTGCTGAGGTCCAGGGTCTTCCAGGTATTGAGGTCCCCCTGGCAGTAACCTCGGGTCCCTACTGGGTCGAGCTTCCCAGCTCTTTACCCGCGGCCCCCAGGGTGGTTGCCCCCTCGAGGTCTGGAGGAGGCACAAGCCCTCCTCCTGTCTTCTCGGGCGTCCCGGCTGGGTACCACCTCCATCCGGGTACTGCACTGTCCCTGATGTCCATGTGATGATGCAGAGGCATGTCAACCAAAACAGTCCTACAACATCCAGAGCCTTAAGGGACTCCGGGTGTATCTCATCCACCCCTGGGGCCCTGCCACAAAGGAGTTTTTTGACCCCTTCTGTGACCTCAGTCCCAGAGATGGGAGAGCCCACCTCTGAGTCCCCAGGCTCTGCTTCCTCATTGGAAGGCATGTTAATGGGATTGAGGATGTCTTCGAAGTACACCCCCCACAAACCCACAACGTCCTGAGTCAAGGTCAGCAGCGCACCATCCCCACCATATACAGTGTTGACATTGCACTGCTTCCCCCTCCTGAGACGCCGTATTGTGGACCAGAATCTCCTCGAAGCCATCCAAAAGTTGTTCTCCATGGCCTCCCCAGCCTGGGTTTTTGCCTCAGCAACCACCGAAGCCACATTCCGTTTGGCCTGCCAGTACCTATCAGCTGCCTCCAGAGTCCCACAGGACAAAAGAGTCCTGTAGGATTCCTTCTTCAGCTTGACGGCATCCCTCACTGCCGGTGTCCACCAACGGGTTCAGGGATTGCAGCCACGACAGGCACTGACCACCTTACGGCCACAGCTCCAGTCAGCCGCCTCAACAATAGAGGCACGGAACATGGCCCATTCGGAATCAATGTCCCCCATCTCCCTCGAGACATGGTCGAAGTTCTGCCAGAGGTGGGAGTTGAAGCTACTTCTAACAGGGGACTCTGCCAGACGTTCCCAGCAGACCCTCACGACATGTTTGGACCTACCAGGCCTGACCGGCATCCTCCACCCACCATCGAAGCCAACTCACCACCAGGTGGTGATCAGTTGACAGCTCCGCCCCTCTCTTCACCCGAGTGTCCAAGACATGTGGCCGCAGGTCCGAAGACACGACCACAAAGTCGATCATCAAACTGAGGCCTAGGGTGTCCTGGTGCAAATATGAACACCCCTATGCTTAAAGAAGGTTGAGAAGCTCAGTCATCCGGGAGGGGCTCAGAGTAGAGCCACTGCTCCTCCGCATCGGGAGTAGTCAGATGAGGTGGCTCGGACATCTGATCAGGATGCCTCCTGGACACCTCCCTGGCGAGGTGTTCCGGGCACATCCAACCAGGAGGAGGTCCTGGAGAAGACCCAGGACTATGCTTGAACATGGTATTCATTATGGACAATTATGGACAATCCACGACAAGCACAGAAGTCCAATAACAAAACACCGGTTGTTTATGGTTTATATTAACTTCCTTTTATTTCATTTTGTAAAGCACTTAGAGCTACATTGATTGTATGAAATAAGCATTGTTGTTGTTGTTACTGTTGTTCGGTTATCATTTTAGTTCCGTTATCTGTTTATTTGCACCTTTAGCAATTGTGACCAAAAGTGGGTGCCCCAGAGCCTCTGACTCCAAATACAAATGCACAAACACATGCAAGAGTAAAAATATAATGCATGTATTTTACTAAATACCTTCCACAGGTTCTTCTTTCAACATAAATCACAATCTCAATCCAATATAATAATTCCTGCACTCTCATCTAGGTAAGCCTTGTCCTCTACCTCCCAACTCCAACTCATAGAGGGAGGCGAAACACTTCATTTTTTCTTAGACTCAGGAGTACTTCCAGTACCACAGCATTGCATGACAAATGCACTTCTGGGTCACATGAATGCTGCCTGTTGCAGGAATGTCCTCTCCTCCACCCAAGGACCTCAACATGGCTATACTTCTAATACCAGGCAACCCTGCCAGTGTCCAAACTGGAATTGGTCAATGGAGCACTGCCAACTTTTATCCTAGGGGATGAACTGTCCATTCATTAATTGTTCTTCCTGAATGGAATAAAAATGTAAGATCATCCTGGCCAGGTTGTGCCACCATTCGTGCACTCCTTCCATTATAGCCTCCCAGCTGGGTAGAGACGTTGCCCAGGTGGAACGCCAGTCCACCCCCTTCCACTCTTACAGAATGAAAATATTTAAAAAATTTTTCTAGTATATAATTTTAGCCATGAGCTGGCACGTTAGAGTGAGAAAGCTAATTAATTAAGACATTGAGAAAAAATAACTTCCAAGCAAGAAAAATGGAAAATACGTAGGAGATCTAAGTGTTGAATATGGTATGACTAAATCAACAATCAGTACAATTTAAAAAAAAACAAGAAAGAAATAAAAAGTACACAGTTCACAAAAGAAAATGTGCACAGTTATGTATGATTTTTTTATGCTTTTATTATGAAATTTTGATAATTGTTTATCCTTATTATGTACATTAAATTGTCTGTTTTTACATTTATGTTTTTAATTCTATATTAAATTTTTCCTGTTTAAATGGTTATGTTGGATGATAACTTTGCTCTAGGCTGTGGACCTGGAACAGATTACTCCTAAATACTTATATTTCAATGTACTGTATGCTAGAATGAACAGATGTTATAACCAATGAAGTTCAAGAACCAATTAAGTTTGGTTCCAGGATGAAATCCTCAGAGTCACCACCAAACCTTAACACTGGTGCAGTGGGCTGTTGGGTCCTCCTGGTGTGGGACAATGGCTGGCTTCATGTAGCCAGAGGGCAGAGTGTGTAGGCAGTTTCTGGATGATGAAGGCATTGAGGCCATTGACTGGCCCACACATTCCCCAGACCTGAATCTAACTGAGAACCTCTGGGATGTTATGTATTGGTGCATCCAATGCTGCTAAGTAGCGACACAACCTGTCCAGGGGCTCACTGATGCCCTGATCCTGGTCTGAGAGGAGATCATCCAGGACACCATACGCCGTCTCATCAGGAGCATTTCCAGACATTGTCAGGAGTGCATAAAGGTGCGTGGGGGTCATACACACTACTGAGTTGTATTACGAGCTGTCATGATGAAATTTATGCAAGTTGGATCAGCTTGTGATTTCAATTTTTGACTGTGATTTTCAGTGTATTGGTGAATCCAACCCTGAATAGGTTGGTGATTTGGTTAATGTTGAAATTTGTTTCATCATTTTGTTCTCAACAAATTATACAGTAATACTAAGAAAAGATTTTCCACTTGAATATTTCTGTCATTGAGAAACTATGTGTGATTTAAGAGTTCCCTTAATTTTTTTAAACAGTGTATTTTATGAATGTTTTTTTTCCATTCCTTTTATCTAATTTTAATTGAATGATCCATTTGCCATTGTTCCATAAGATCATGAAGGTGAACATTCCTTGAAATGTGTTGATATATTTTTGAGATTCTGTCTACTATTTAATTCAAACTAGGCAGCATTAACTTAGGAAAACATACGGATGAAACATAACTGGGAAGATCTTTTAGTAACGTTTTTAAATTGCATATACTGTAAAAGAAAAGTGTGCCACAGGAAATTTAAAGTTGGAGCATAATAGTATGTTATCAATGTAGAGATCTCTAAGATTCATGATACCTTGTGACTTTTAAAACTATACAGGTTAATGAAGGCTGGAATAAATGATTATCACATATAGTATGGGATTTTTAGTTAATATATATTATCTTTTACAAAGTATTACAAGTATATACTTAAATTAAGTTGTAACAATAAATTATTAAAACATAAGGAAAAGGACAGAATGTAACTCAAGGGCTAACTAAACTTAGCTTAAACCTTGAGCATGTGAGGTCTGCCTCACTTTAGTGAAACCAGCAACTTCAATTTCCAAGGTTAAAATGAGGAAAATGAGTAATGAGTAATGAACACCCCTCTTGTAATCAAGGATAAACAAATGGGAAAGCCCAAACACCCCTCCTATGAAACAACGCGAAGATCAATAGGAGAGTCTACAGAACACTCCTATCAACAAAGCATCAATTAGATAAATGGGAGATTCGAGAGGAGTCAGAAAATACTGGTGGCACTAGTTGGTTGGATGGAATAATAAAGTTCTCCATATTATGCATATTAAGAGACAGGTAATGTGATGTATTAAATGAGGCAATGGTAATATAAAAGTATATAAGCAAATGAATTGTTTAACTAATTGCTCACTCCATGGACTGAGTCATTTGCGCATACTCTATGCAAATAATGTTATATTCTGCATTCTCATCTGGGCTCTGTGACTGCTGTCTTTGAAGGCAGAGGAATGTTCTTTTTCCATAACAACAGGAGCCTTAAAATGTGTCCTACATTGGTTCCATAACTTTAATGAATAGCGAACCATTGGATTTCTGGAAAATTGATGGTAATTACTGTTGACTGGAACACAGAGCTGTTATGATTAGAGAAGATTGATATCTAAGGACAGCTTTTAGCACCTGCTGTTGTCTTTCTCATCTTTCATAAGGTGTTATTTCGTACTCTACCTCTCCTCTTATATATTTAATCTGCTTTTATCTTTTCAGCCACACACCTGATGTTGGCTATGCAGAAGAAACATTGTGTCTTTTTCTTCAGCATTTTTTTTTTTTTTTTTGCAAATGTATGCTCATGCTGCCCTTTACAAAATGCAGAGAAAGAATAAACATGAGGACAGGGCTAAAACATATTCATAAAGGTGCCAGTAGCATTAGACTTACAAGCAAAACAAAAAGGATCAGATGAAAGTTCCCTGACATACTAAAGAAAAGTCATCAACTATAACCTATAAATCAACAGAAAGTCTGTGTTTTAGAAATAAATTTAAGAAAGGGGTTTATTAGGCAACAAGTCTAGAAAAGGATAGTCATAAAACATTAATAAAGATCAAAATTGTAATAAAAGAAAAAATGAGGATGTGGAAGCACTATATATAACAGATAATTCCTGGATCATTCAGAGGTCATACACATCATAAACATTCTTTAAGATACTGCAAACACAGCGTAACCAGTGAGGGGATAAACAACAGCACCTCACTCACTTACAAAGAGCTGTTATTAAAAACAGAAGTTTAGTCTTGTGCCAAACTGTCTTCATAAGACACCATACCAAATGTGCATAAGACATTATTGTTTTGAAACAAAATCAGGCTGATTTTAATCAGATTTTAATGAATGAAGCCAGACTGTATGGGGCTTTCTAGGAAAATGAAAAAAAGACAAAAAAATCAATGCAACATCTAATAGGCCAAACTACAAAGGCTATAGATCAGGGAAGGATATACCAGTCCTACCCTGGAGATGAACAAAAATTGCATTAGAGGTTTTTGTTTCTTCCCCATAAGTTTAGATAGTGGGGGATATTACCTCAAAATAGTACAAAGAAGGCAAGGCAAGGGAGAACTATGGAGCTGATAAAACTAGCACGAGGAACAGTGTTCATTGTAAGAACAGCTAAACAAGATTACAAGTCATACTTAGACCAATAGTCCATCTGGGATTTCTTCACCTCCAGAAGTATACAATCATAATCTAGAATGGCAATCATGTTAGGAGATACATCAATCTCAACCCAGGGTATCTGAATTTTTTGGTAGATGGAATGGAATGAATACAAATGATTGGCTGACAGAAGTAATTCACAGAAAATAGAACAGATTTGGCCAAATTATTTTCATCCAAATGTGCCTCACCAAGATTTTAGGCATACATTGAATGATGGAGAGAAGAAATTATTAGTAGCAATAGGGTGAAAATAAAATTAACTATAAGCTGTTATAACTAAAGTCTCTAAAAAAATATCAAATAATACTAGAGACAATGGACAACACTGCCTTTTAAGTGTCTCGTGCAATCAAAATAATAGAGAAATGTCACTGTTCGTGAGAACTACTACAGAATGAATAGCATATAGTGCTCTAAATATACCAGTAAATTCCAAGCCAAAAGTTATCTAATACAGTAAACTCCAAGGATATAACCAATATAATCTACCAAGTACTTTTACAGAAGCAAGTAATCTACAGCTGATGAGTGAAATGAAGGTGTAACAAGCTATGGAAATTTTTAGAAGTAAAGCAGGACTTGATAAATCCATTTAATCCAGGTGGATCTCTTTTGTTTTCAGTCTTAGGGCAAACAGCTTAGCTAGTAATTTGACATCTTTAGTGATTAGAGACAAAGACTTGTATTTAGATCACAGGTGAAGATTAGGGTTAACTATTATATTAGGACTTAATGTGGAAGAGGAAACAGCAAAACACAGAATTTGCATAAAGTAATAACAGGTAATCCATTAAGCTAGGTTGCCTTAGCAGTGTAGATACTAAATGCATTTAGCTATCTCTCAAGTTCAGTCACAGTAACAAGGGCAACTAACCAAAAAACTTTTGTATTTTTGGTTGATGTAAAAAATTCCTCAGCATCAGTTGTAGAAGAAATAAAGCTATCAGAACAAAATTTAGTTCCAAGTAATAGTCCATTGCCACTGCCACTATGTTAAACAGAATAGTTTTTGCTTAGAATTAACTACATTTATCTGTAAATAGAAACAGTTATGTCAAGAAATAGATGCATTATGGTCAGAGGTGTGACCAGAACATCATGTGTGGGTGGGCATTTGGCTTGTCTGGGGAGGGGGGGGGG
>JANRMT010062861.1:51033681-51050863 GCA_026402145.1 Polypterus bichir lapradei | reverse complement strand
TTCTATTTAAATTTTAAATAGAAGGAATTTTTATTTAGTCGACAGAATATTATTCCGGAATAAATCAACTCAAACCTTAAATAACTTATAATATTTTGCTCTCCATAAAAATATGTCCTGTCTAAATTATACAAGTTAGAAATAAAGTAAATGTTAAAAGAACAAACATTCAAATTTCTTTACTCTTATGTAATTTTATATAAAAAATAAACTTAAATTTTAAATATCCCAAAAGATTTTGCTCTCCATAAAAATATATCCTGTCAAAATTATACAAATTCAAATATGAACATGGTGCATAACAAAACTTGGAAACATTAATAAAATTTGTTCTTTTCAGCAATAACAAATCAAATCATTCAGTTGTCTTTGCTCTTATGTCATTTTATCAGATTTGGAAGCCTGGCATCTTTTTTTGGCAACAAGTTCGTTTATGTTTGGTGTGAGGTTCTGTGTTGTGGAGATTCTTAGGATGGACTGCAGGTGCTCATCAGTGAGGCGACTCCTGTGTGCTGTTTTGTTAGTCTTCATGACTGAGAAGAGCTTCTCACACAGATATGTGCTACCAAACATGCACAAGGTTCGAGCCGTATGTAGACAGAGCTGGAGCATTTGTGCGGGAATTGAGTGAATAAACTGTGCGGGCCGTGCAGTATCGTACTTTGCCTTCAGTGTGCCATTACACTGCAGCTCAATCACCTCCATCTGAATCTGCACAGGTGCAGTTTCCACATCGACAGCAAATGGGTTGCGAAACAACTCAAAATTCTTTTTTTGTTCTTCAAAGTCACCAAAGCGCTGTGCGAACTCAGTGCGCAGTGCGCTCAGTTTATGAACAAAGTGCGTATTTGGGAACACTATAGTGTCGACTTGGTTCAACATTACTTGGCAACAGGGAAAGTGGGGCAAATTGCACTGGTGCATTTGTGTCTCCCATAAAAGCAGCTTCACTTGAAATCACTTTGTGATTTTGCACGGGTAAAAACGTCTGCTGAAGTGTCAGATTCTTCTTTAACTCTTCTGCTTTCTGTATCTTGTGCATTGCATTCAGGTCTTTCAGGTTATCCTGATGTTTTGTCTCATAGTGCCGTCTTAGATTAAATTCTGTAATTACACCCACATTTGCTCCAGAAATGAGACACACGGGTTTACCGGCAATGTCAGTAAACATATACTCAGCCTCCCATTGGTTTTTAAAGGCTCTATGTTCAGAATCACCTTTTCTCTTCGGCATCGTGTGGGCTAGCTTCGCAATAACTTGCAGCATCATAAGCTAGACTTGATTAACGCGGTAAGTGTTCGGCAAGGCAGCTGAAGCGCTGCATTATGGGATCTGTAGTTTATTGTGTTACCAGCGCTTCATATCCCCGGGCCATTAATAACAATAATACAGTATATAAAATGATCTCGCGGGCCGGATATAATTACACGCCAGGCCGGATGTGGCCTGCGGGCCTTGAGTTTGACACATATGGACTAAATAGAACTTGAAAAGATATATTTTTTCAAATGTGATCGCGCAATTCAGATAGAGTTGACGCGCACTACAGTACATCGAGCCTGCGTGCTATTGTGGTTTTGCCTGCATGCCTCAATAAGTCATCCTCCCCTCACTCTTACTTTTTTACCGTTCATCTAATGAATACACTGAGTATGGCTTTACCAAAACAATCATTGATGGCGAATTAAGTATCTATTATTCAAGTATGTAGATCGGGGTATATCCATCCATCCATCCATCCATTTTCCAACCCGCTGAATCCGAACACAGGGTCACGGGGGTCTGCTGGAGCCAATCCCAGCCAACACAGGGCACAAGGCAGGAACCAATCCTGGGCAGGGTGCCAACCCACCGCAGGACACACACAAACACATCCACACACCAAGCACACACTAGGGCCAATTTAGAATCGCCAATCCACCTAACCTGCATGTCTTTGGACTGTGGGAGGAAACCGGAGCGCCCGGAGGAAACCCACGCAGACACGGGGAGAACATGCAAACTCCACGCAGGGAGGACCCGGGAAGCAAACCCAGGTCTCCTAACTGCGAGGCAGCAGCGCTACCACTGCGCCACCGTGGTGCCCCATCGGGGTATATATATACATATATATATACCCGCGTATCGCAGCGGAGAAGTAGTGTGTTAAAGAAGCTATGAAAAAGAAAAGGGAACATTTTAAAAATAACGTAACATGACTGTCAATATACAGTAATTGTTTTGTGAGTGTTACTGAGTGTTGCTGTCATCAAGGATTTGATTATCATTATTTCTTTCAATCAGGTTCGTATTTGTAGGATGTGTTGTGTTCAAGTTACATTCCATGTTTGTCAATCGTTGTAAAGATGACAGGTTTCATTCATCGATTCTTTTCTTACTGCATCAATAATGCTCGTCTTCTTCTTTATCTGAGACCTGACACACTGCATGCACGGGTTTTTTTTTACACTGTGTACCTTTAGCGGGACATTGACTTTTTCCACAGTGTGCTTTGTTTCCGCAGTAGCTGCATTTATGAATATGCTTGTATGTATCAGACGCTTCATATTTTTTTGCTGCCTTTTCAATTGTGTAATTCGGTTTTTGTTCAGCGATCTTTGGAACTGTTGCTTTTTGTCTGTGCACTGCGTCAGTTCACGTGAGCCGCTCGGTGTACCTGCATCGAAGATTCCTAGCTGTGCTGGTGCCATGTCGTGCTATGTCCATGGCTGTATCTAATGTTACTGAAGTCCCGGCACTTAAAACTTTCTCTCGCAGTTTCGCTGAGTTTGTGCCAAACACCACCCTGACTATCTCATCTTCCTCTGCATAAGCACAGTCCTTCACCCGTGAATATTTAGTGGCAGTGTTTCTATTGGATTGCCGCTAACGGACGGCCTTATATGGGCAGGCACTAAATTACAAACGCCAGCGGCAGCCTGTCTATGAACTTAATTTAAAGTTTAGGTTTACATCGTGCTTTGTTTCCGAAGTAGCAGAACTCATGAATATGGCTGTATATGTCACTTGCGCGCTTCTTATTGATTCGCTGCCTTCTCAATTATATAATGCATGTTTTCTTGAGCGCTTTTTGGGGCTCTTCCTGGTTTTCTACGTACTGCGTGATTACGTTGGAGGCGTGATGATGTCACACAAAACTCCGCCCCCACTGCTTTCAAGCTCATCTCCATTACAGTAAATGGAGAAAAACAGCTTCCAGTTATGACCATTACGCGTAGAATTTCGAAATGAAACCTGCCCAACTTTTGTAAGGAAGCTGTAAGGAATCAACCTGCCAAATTTCAGCCTTCCACCTACACGGGAAGTTGGAGAATTAGTGATGAGTCAGTGAGTGAGTGAGTGAGTGAGTGAGGGCTTTGCCTTTTATTAGTATAGATGAAAGCAAAACTTGTGGCATAAATCATAACCTATTGTTCAATAAAATTAACAATGGAGGCAATGGAACTTGTATTATTTTTTGTGAACAAATATAGAACTACATCTACAAGGTAAATATCAATAAAGTCAAATGTATACAACATATGAGAGCAAGAACAGAAATGTGGCTGATTGTAGTCATTAGGGAGGCTATAGGATATCAGTTTCCAGTGTTTAACCTGGATATTATCTACAGGACCAGTCTGCAGTTACTCTTGGCAAATTCTGAAATAAATTAATTAATGTCTAGATTTTCTGTGATGTTTTTCTCATGTGCCAGAATGAGTAAATTTCTCTTCCTTGAATGCAGCATTGTTTGACGGAGTGGAGTGAGAATGCGGTTCAAAGTAGAGAAAGAGCTTTTATATGCAGCTGAAGACCCACCAATGATGAGTGCTGTGACATATAGTGAATGCAACATAAGGAAGGCCTCTTTGTACTGCTGAATGCATTTGCATGCTTCAGAGAGATTAGCATCAGCTGGCAGTTTATTTATCAGCATTGATTTTGCCACAGCAATTTTATTTTGCAAGCTCATGCTGTTTTGCTCTGTGTCTGCAAGTTCCTGAAGTGGTTTCAGGAGAGAATGATCAAGAAATAATTCTGATTTTGGCAGGAGAAGCGATGTGGCCCTCAATAATTCAACATTTCTCTGAGAGAATCTTGTCTCCATTTCCACAATAACTCTATCAAGAATGCTAAACATAGCCCTTTTAAAAGTCTGATTAGGAGCAATTTATTCATCAGAGTCACCATGCCCAAGCTGTGAATTAACTTTCTGTTTCCTTTGAGCGAATTGGTAGGCCTACTTTCACACTGAGAGAAATGCTCCTCCCAGAATGAGTCACATCTCATCTCCTTCAGTGTGGCCAGTGAAGCTGTCACCCCCTCCCCAGCAGTGCACAAATCCACTGCATGTGCCTGTAGAATTGCATTGGCTGATTTCGACACAACAAGCACATGAAGGAGGAATTTTCCTGTATTGAAGAAATTCTGCTTTTTTAATTGGGTCAGAAGACCACATGCCTCTATGCAAATGTTAAAAGGGGCAGTGTCAGCCTCTGCTACCTCTGAGAGAAGCCCCCTTATAGCTTCCTCATTGTTGACAATGGTCTTTGTGACATCATAATGACTGGTCCATCGTATTTCTAGAAGTCTTTTCAGTGTGGGTGTATTGTATGTGTGTGAAACATGTCTGACAAAATGTGTTCAATGAATTTTACCAGTCAAAGAACTTCTTAGCCAGAGGTTCTGATTCCATTGCATGTATCACTGCTACATGGAGCTGGTGGTTGCAGCAGTGTACATATGGAATGTACTTACCAGCTTTGTTTTGTAACAAAGCATGGACACCACCCCTTGCCCCAGACATGACAGAAGCACCATCAAAACACTGACACACTAAATTGTATGGGCTGTAACCTAGCTCAGAGAGATGTGACAGAATTTGGTTACAAATATATTCAGCATCAAGCTGATTCAGTTCAATTAAGCCAATCAGGTGTTCTTCAGGGATGGACTTCTGGACAAATCTAATCACTACAGACAAATTCTCAATGTTACAGCGATCCCTGGTACCATCACTTTTAATGCTAAGTCCAGTAGAGTCAGCTTTTTCATATTTGGTCCTGATATCTTTTACCACCATTTTGGCAAGAGTCTCAATTATTTAATTTTGAATTACATTGGATGTGCATTTTGCATTGTCTGGGATGTATTTTACAATTTCTGCAAGTTTGGCATCTTTTTTGATTGTGTAATCAAAGAACTTAAGGAAAAGTCCCTCCTCACCTTTGTGATTGTGACCACGCAGAGCCAGTTCATTGACTGCAAGGAACTGAATGGCCTCACCAATGCTTTTCACATAATATCTATTCTTTTCTATCTGGGTTGGACCCAGTAGTTGAACTATGCTTTCACCCGTCTCTGCCCGGTGCCAATACTCTTGCCATGCAGACATGGCTCTGACATGCGGGATACTAGACTCGTGTTTATGGAAGCCGCCACCATCTTTTTCTAGAGCTTTTTTCCAATTAGTGTAGCCATGTTTGGTGAATATGTCCTCGCGATCCGAATTGAAAACACTAAATTTGCGGCAGGCAAAGCAAAAGCTGGCATCACGGACAACAGAATATTCAAGCCATGGTCGAGACTGATACCAGCTTGCACTAAAACATCTGAGTGTCTTTCCGAATGCGCGCTTGGGATAATTAATTAAAATGGGCTGGGATGGGCTATCCATATTTAAGTCAGGCAGACCGGACTGTACTGTATATTTTGTTGAAGACAGAGGTTTGGAGTACCCAACACGGGCGCAGAGCTGAAGGATTGTGTAAGCTTATCTACATCTTTTGGAGTTTCAGTTCCCGACGTGGGTGCGCTGTGGTCTGTGTTGGTAGCAGCGGTTCTGGGCTCAATCGTGGAGCCAGCAGCTTGCGGAGGGACTGAGGTTGAAGATATCTGCTTTTTAATAAGCCACCTATGCATAGCCTTTGGTGTTACCAACCAGGAAATAAAAGAACAATGGAACGTATACGCTGTTTTAATTAAAGAATGTGGTCAACAGGTTTAAAATGTGCTGCAAAATGTGCAGCGAAGTGAACTGTGAGCGGCACGGTGCCTGTCTAGTGCAGGAGGCACTGACGGATACGCCCCAAATTCAAATAGGCCAATTGGAAAGCAATTGAGTTTTGAAAATCAAATGTTATTCTTCTCCAGAGTTTTCATTGGACAGACAGAGCATTTCACAGGGTGGGCATGGCTTGTCTCTGGGGGTGCAGTGCCCACCCCAGCCCCCTCCGTGGTCATGCCTCTGATTATGGTACAGTTTTAATATTTATAATTCTTAATAGTTTCAGCTTTCTGATTATCTGCAAGGTCTGTCTGCACTTGCTTTTTAGACAAGACTGTCTTTTACTTGCACTTTTATTGAAGGTTAAAATAGGCTTCTTATCATGTATACAGTCTTGCCTCTGTCTTTTTCTGCTGTTATTTAATGCTTTGTAGGGACTTCTTTTACCGGAGTACCCATTTAGTTTTTGGTGCTCTCCACCTGTGTTTTACCTGTTTTTAATTTTTCCATATAAACAGTGCATCAGTCTTCAGAAGCTCTTGAAAATTCAACAATAGCTTGTATAGAACTCAGACCCAATAAAGAGAATAAAAAGAGTTTTCCCATTAAAGACCCAAACTCTTCCTCGTCTGTATGTCTTTAATATATACAGGCATGTGCAATGCCATAATATTATGAATTTAATGTTTTTAATAGTATTTGTGATATTTATTACTTGGTATCCTTTTCCCACAAGCCCATTTTGTGCACTGCTTTGTGGTCATGGCCATATTGTTTCCAGCAATTGCAATGGTTGCCAGGCATTTGATATTTCAGTGTGTTGAATCTGACATCATTACATTAAAACATATTTAAAAAGGAACTACACACTGTCCTGAATCCAAGCTTTTAATAATCTCTGCTGGTGCAATCTGCAATAATAGTTATGGAAAGAATATCTCATTTTGCTTTTGTTTAATTGCTTCTCCCTCATTAGACTTAAATAACTATTCTTACTGGCGTGTGCTTCTAAATCTTCTAAACATAGACTGTATTTTAAAAAAAAAAAGTTCTCTCCTCAGGCTCAACCCAGCCCACAGAGGATCTTGAGACAACTGGCAGAGCAAGTTGTAGCGGCCTTGGGGTATTGCAGCCTTGGTTATACAGTGAGGCATATTTATCTATTTCTGAAAGAACATATCACTGTTATCATTTGACAAAAGAACACTGGACACATATTCTTGCTCTGTTTATTTTTGTCTAAATAAATTATCCACTCCGAATTCTGAAGATGAAAAAAAAGATCCTGGCCAGGTATGGTGCAACACCAGCAATATGGACAAAAAACATGTGTGACTTGATCTATGGTTCAGACAGACCATTAAGAGCTTAATGTTTTAAATTGTTGCTTTGGGTCATAAAGTGATTACAACTAGTGTCAACTTAGACAACCAGATGACTGAGTTGGTAGTTTTGAAACATTGGTTTAATCTTCCAAAGTCTCTCTGTCTGTCACTCTCTCACTTGCTCTCTCCAACTGTATGCAGCAACATTCCTAGAGGACAGTCAAAAAACTTATTGGCTATCATTGTACTGTGTTCCAGAATCTGAAAGTGGATATGACAATATCAGGACTACAACAAACAAAGAATATCTGAGCCACCAAGCACATCTCAGCTGTCCTGGACATCAAACAAGTTTGATGACATAGATCAGACTGCCCAGGCATATCTGCATCTAGTTTGCTCCACCAAACTTCTGTTTCCATTTTCTATTGCATATCCAGTCTGAGTTCGCAGAGGCAGCAGTCTATGCAAAGATATCCAATCATCCCTTCTCCCTAACACCTTTTACAACTCCTTTGGGGGAATACAAAGGTATTTCCAGGACAGCTGACAGGTATAATCTCTCCAGCATACCCTAGGTCTGCCAGTTAAACACACTTGAAAAAGATACAGAAGGCATCCTCTTCTGATGCCTGAACTACCTCAACTGGGTCCTTTTAATTAGCTCTATGTTCAGCTCCTCCCAAATGTCTGCTCTCCTCACCCTATCTCTAAGGCTGATCCCAGACACTCTGCATAGTAAGTTCAATTCCAGCACTTGCATCTGCAATCTAGTTTTTTCTGCAATTACCCAAAGCTAGTGGCCATAGGTTAGTGTAGGAATGTAGATCAACCAGTAAATCAAGTGTTTTGCCTTTGGCTCAACTCTCTCTTCACTGACCGGTACAACATCTGCATAACTGCTGATGCCACTCTGATCTGGTTGTTGATCTTTTTGATCCCTTCTTCCTTCACCCATGAAGAAGACCCCAAGATACTTAAACTTCACCATTTGAGGAAGCACTTTCTCCCCAACCAGGCGAGGCCACTCCACCCTTTTCTGGCTGAGAACCATGACCACAGACTTGAAGGTGCTGATGCTCAACCTGACAGCTCATGCTTAGCTGCAAACTGTCGCTGAAGTCATCACTTGAAGAAGCCAACAGGAACAAATTATCTGGAAAATAGTAGAGATGCAATCCTGAGGTCTCCAAACTAAACCTCACCCACCACCCCTTGGCTGCACCTTGACATTCTGTCCATAAAAATTATAAACTGTAAATTATAAGGCAACACACAGATGAAGAGTCAGAGCACAAGACATATGCAATAATGAAAACAAACAAGTGAGAAACGTCTTTCCAGACACAAGTCCATAAGAAGACTGTCGATTAGATGTTGTCATAGCCATTATATAGGTTTGTCTCCCAGGAGGGGTGGGATTTCCTGTGGAAATAACATGGAAGCTTCTAGTCTGCAGATAAATGGGAGAAGTTGTGAATGACAGTGCCCTCTCACAAGTGGTATTGCAATTTGTACACAAACCCCGAGAATGCCATTTCTCAGGCATGTGTGGCACAACAAAATCAGGACAAAGGGCCCCATATTCTCAAAGCACCCAGCACAGGACACTGCAAGAGACACAGCTATATGCCTTTTCCTTAAATCATACAGTATGTAGACTGGTTGTGCATACTCTTATGAATCGATAGTTTGCCAGAATAATTCCAAAGCCAACCAAAAGCAATTTTCTGTTGCCTCGCTAAACTCTTCTCATGCCTGAGTTTTTGCTTCTGCACCTGTCATTGCTGCATTCCACATGGCTTGTTTTATCTGTCTGCTGCCTCCAATGTCCCAGAAGATAGACAAGCTCAGAAGTCCTCTCTCTTCCACCTGATAGCTGCCTTTACCTTTAGCGTCCAACAAAAGGTTTGGGGATTGCTGCCGTGACTGGCACCAATGACCTTATCTGCCACAGCAATAAAGGCTAGGAGTATGGCCCATTAGTATTCAATGTCCCCAGCCCCTCTCAGGATGCAAGAGAAAGTTGTCCAAAGTGTGAGTTAAAGAACTTCACAAGCCAGTACTACTCTTCTCAAAATGGAGGTGCCTAAAAACTGCAGATGGACCAAAAACAGTCACTTTCATGCACTTTTTGGTTGTACAACCTCCAGGTATATTTTAGATTAAATGGCCAAAAGTGTACAGTTCTTATTGAATTTACAAAGAACTTTACAATTGTTGATATGTACCAAGTTCCTTTTAACCTAACAAATCACATGTGTGCAAGAAGATATAAAACTCTGGTGCACAGCTGTCATAACACTTACCTATAAGGGTATACAACCACATTTATTTCTATAGCACATATCCATACACATAATTTAACTCAGTGTGTTTTACAAGATATGAAAGAAATAGTTACAAGAAAAGAAAAACAATTTAAATTTGGAAAGAACAAAAATGATTAAGTAATAAAAATAAACCAATACTAGCTTAAATAACATAGATATATATATAGTTATAGTAGAAAAGTATAGCCCTTATATATAATGTCACATTCTAAATCTCAAAGATAAGTACAATGATAAAGTCAGATGGTTGAGAGGACAGAAAAAAACAAAAAACTTCAGTTAACCTGGAGAAAAAACAAAATCTAAGGCTAAAAGACTGACCTGCCCCCAAATGGACATTCTTCCAAGCATAAATATTCTCAAGTCATTCCTCATTGCTTCCAGGCTTTGTCCCAGAGGATTGAAGCAGTAGGTCTAGTGGAGAGGTAGGACACCCATCTTCCTTCAAGCATAAAAAAAAAATCAGTATATCATTGCACTCACTATACGATGAAACAGCTTTGGGTCCTGATTGCCAACGACCTAGAAATGACCATCTATCTGCCGCAGCCAGGTGTTACATGGATGTCCCCTTGTCTTGATCCAGTCACTCAGATCTTCAACAATGAGGATCCTGTGAGCTGGATCACCCTCAGGGAAACGTGCCACATGACCATACTGCTCGTAACTGATGCCACCTCATAATGCAGGTAATGTGCCTCATTTGACACTCCATGAGCAACTGCTCATTCAACACCAAGTCAAACCAGCGGTATCCAAGGATTCTCTGAAGAGACACAGCAACAAAGGAGTCCAGTCTTTGTCTCAGGTCAATAGATAAGGTCCATGTCTTGCAACCATATAGCAAAACAGGAAGTACCAGGACTCTAAAGACTTGGATCTTCATCTCTTTGCAAAGATATCGGGAGCACCACACACTCCTTTCCAGCGACCTCATGATCCCCACCATGCTCTCCCAATCCATCTACTGACTTCACAGGTAGAGGCACCAGAGACATGAATTTAACTGCCAAGGTAAGTACATCTCTCGACGAGGTCAACATTATCTCCACAGACAGACAAACTACTGATGGCTGTGCTCAAGAAGTCTTTTATCCAAGACACTAGTAAGCCCAGACACTGAGCCTCCTGGCTCAGTCTCTCGAGAGTCCCGATCAGAGCCTCCGTTGACTCTGCGAAGATCACATCATGATTGGCAAAGTCAAAATCAGTGAATCTTTCTTCACCAACAGATGCCCCTATGACCCTGCCCAACACTTAGTCCATGCAAGCATTGAGCAGAGTAGGAGCAAGAACACACCCCTGACAAACCCTAGAATCAACTGGGAAAAACACAGAGGTTCTGCCACTACTCTGCACAGCATTCACAGTACCAGTGTACAGTCTGGTCATGATATCCAGCAACTTTGGGGGGATCATGCAAAGTTTCAGAATGTCCCACAGGGTAGCTGAGTGAAATGGTTCGGTGGCACCTGGGCGACAGTCAACTTGGCAAAAAGACAACTAGGCGAAAGACAACCTGGCAAAAAGACAACTAGGTGAAAGACAACTTGGTGAAATACAACTCATTGACATCCTTTACCAGTTAGGGAGTAGGTTTAAAGACATTTTTTAATTATATTTAAATTACAACGTGGTTTAAAATGTTAAAAATAAATGTATGTAATTGACGAACAAACTTTATTCTGGAAATGGAACAAACTCTGTCTTACATTATCTTCTGCAACGAAAAGTGCTAATCCTTTATATAAATTGCATTGATTGTAATCATATGATAACGATATTTAGAATACAAAAGGTGACCTGCGAGTACGGCTTAAGGAATATTTTTACTCTCAACATTTATAAATTTATTTTCAACATTTTAAATCACATTGTCATTTAAATATCATTAAAAAATCTCTTTGAACCTAACTATTACCTAACTGGTAAAGGATGTCACTGAGTTGTCTTTTCGCCAAGTTGTCTTTTGTTGAGTTGTCTTTTTGCCGAATTGTCTTTCTCCGAGTTGTCTTTTTGCCAAGTTGTCTGTCGCCAAGTTGTCTTTTAGCCGAGTTGTCTGTTGCCCAGCTGCCCCTGTACGGAGTCAAACACTTTGTGAAAATCAAGAAATGCTGCAAAGAAAATCTGTCAATTTTCATGTTTGCGATCCATGAGAACTCTCTGTGTCAGGATGCGGTCAATGGAAGACTTCTTAGGCGTTAAACGAGTCCGCTCCAGTCGCTGGTAGGTGAACAAGTGATCACAGATTCTATTGAGGATGACCCTAACAAGGATCTTACCCGGCACCGAGAGCAGTGTTATCCCCCTGTGGTTACCACAATCCAGGTGATTTCCCTTCCCTTTCCAGATAGGGATGACAACTTCTGTTTTCAAGTCTGTTGGGATGGCACCAATCTCCCAAATGGAAGCAAAGATTGCTTGCAATTCTAGGAGGACAGCCACCAGCCTGGAGAAGTTCACCCTGGATACCACAGATCCCTGCCGTCTTTACTTCACTCAGCTGCTTCACCAGTGAGATTGGGTGGTTCACAGTTAATTGGAGGATCAGCCTCAAGAACCGTGAACCCAGACATATCCAATATCCTAGCCAGTGGATTAGCTTTAAACAGCTGCTCAAAGTAGCCAGCCCAGTGGGTCACAATTACAGCGTTATCTGTAAGGACCATTCCATCACCTGTCCTGACTACACCTCTCTGAGAAACACATTTGTATGTGTATCATTTTTTGATTCCTCTGTAAGCAGGATGTGGGTCACTAGACCATAGATGGTGTGTCACTTGCTCACAGATCCCTTTAACAAAGCAAAAAGCCATCACAGAAAAAATGGAAAATAAAGCAGAGAAAAGTAGAGATTCGTAACGATTCAAATGCCTGAATAATATAATAATTCCATAAATGTATAGTCTATTAGGAGTACAACTAAAATGTATGTAGCTACAAAAAAGACAAATTAAAAAAGTGTGCTTTTAGAAATGTTTTAAAATGGTCCACAGTGTTAGCTTGGCATGTCTCTGTGGTAAAGTATTCCATATTTTTGGTGCATAACAGCAAAATGCTGCCTCACCACCTCTTTCATGCTTATCTCCTGGAATAATAAGCAGATCACTATTGCAGGATCCAAGGTTATGACTTGGAATGTAGGGGGACAGGAACTCCAAAATATAGGAAGGAATAAGATTATTTAAATCTTTATATACCATTTTATGCCATTTTCTGTGTTTTAGATTCTTGCTGCTGCATTCTGCACTAATTAAAATTGTTTGATGTCTTTCTTAGGTATTTCTGAAAGGGAGTGAATTACAGTAATCAAGTCGACTAAAAAGAAAAACATGAATTAATTTCTCCGCATCTTGCCTTGTTATAAGTGGTCTAACTTTTTCAATGTTCCTTAAGTGAAAAATGCAGTTCTCATAATATGGTTAATGTAAGATTTTAAGTTTAGTTCAGAGTCCATGATTACAACTAAATTCTTTACCTCGACTTTTAATGCTTAGGAAAGCAAGTTTATTTCAAATTCCCTTATTTCCATTTTTGTAAACCATTAAGATTTCTGTTTTTTTTTCTTATTTAGCTTGAGAAAGATGCTATCCATCCATTCAGAAATACACTGGATCAGACAGGTCAGAGCATCAGGGTTATGAGATGCTATAGATAAATAAAGCATTGTGTCATCTACACAGCTGTTGTAGTTCATCTTTTATTTTGATATCATTTGGCCTATTGGATGCATGTAGATTGAAAAAAGCAGTGGACCCAGAATAGTTCATTGTGGTATACATAATACAATAGTACATACAATATTATGTACCTCTGAATTGTAGAAAAACTTTTTTCTAGAATTTTTCTTAAAGAAGGAAGGTTAGAAATACATGAACTGCTTTGTTACGTTTAGTTTTATGTGCCATCATTATTTCATAGTGGACGGTTAGTTTGGTTTTCTGCCATTTACGCACAGCTCTCAGACATTTGTTTTTAGTTGAGAGTCTTTAAAGGTGTTTTAGTACTAAAGGATTTCTTAACAATAACACAGCACCTTCAAGACACTTTTTATGCCATGAATATTGATTAATACCTGCCACAAAATAAAATTAATATTGTTACATTTGGTGTTACTCAGGGTGCTCCATAACAAGAAAATTCTCTTAGTTTGCTTTAGCACAAACACAGATTCAGTGAAAGGTGCATTGTTAATGGTTAGCAGGGAAACTGAAGCTCAAGGCAGTTGTTGTCCAATGTAAGCTTCTGCCACCCGGCAATGTAACTTTGGGTATTCCTTTGCCAGCTGCTGGTGCCACTTTATTGATGTCAGAGTCAGGGGAAATTGTTAGAGTTGACAATAATGTAGATAAGACTACTGTGGAGCAGTGGTTCAGTGAAGCATACAGAAAGCACAGTTGTCTCCGCTAATGGTCATGAATAGCAGGAAACCATACATCAATGACCTTGTTTCATATTTGAAAACAATTTACTGCATTAGGGTATAACTAGTGATGAGCGAGCACCGAAGTGTTCGGGTGTTCGATCCGAACACATCACGATGTTCGTGTGCTCTACCAAGCACCCGAGTATAATGTAAGTCAATGGGAGACAACCACGCTCCCCCTGCTCTGAAGAGGGGAGGGTGCCTGGTCTATTGGAAAAGGTCAGAAAGTGATAGAAACACTACCCAAATGGACCGGGAACAGCATGGGGGCGATGTCTGGATGCATCTTGGACTCCCAAGTCGCTGCTGGGAACCAGTTTGTCCGAGTTGTACGCCACTTTTACAAACTGACAAAAACACGTCCAAAACCCCCCAAAAAATCAATTTTACAGGAAAAATGACGCTCTAAAACATTATATACCAGTGCCTGCAGGTGAGCTGATGCTCTATAACATGACGTGCTCCGGCCAGCCAATCACTGTGATGCCAGCACCTGACATGGCTACTGGCATTACAGTGAGGGCAGTACTTACCTGCCCCTTGATTGGCTGTCTCCAACCTGCGAAACGTGCGGGGTGGAGACTCGAGCATGGTGCACGAGCACATGTGGTGCTCGTTCGAGTAGCGCCATGCTCCGAGCATAGTGATGCAAATGTTCGGCCTAGCATGCTCGCTCATCACTAGGTATAACACATAAATGCATTATTGTATTTTAGTTCACTGGGCCTATTGTTACTGCATCTTCCTACTGCCTTGGTTTAAAAGAGAATGATGGAATGATGTTTCAATGAATCATGTACAAAATGCAATTGTCTGGATTAGTAATCATGCACACCAGGGGAGTCACCCTTGCTGTAGCTGACCTGCTCTGCCTGCTTCTGCTGATCGATTCGGCTCACTGACCCCTGGCTCCGGTAGGCTCCACCAAACAGCGACTTGAGCTTCCCAGCGACCAGGGCACACATGCTGGGGCTTTCACATCCCAAGTCCCGACTCCCACTGCCTTCCACGGCCTTACACGGCGAGCCATTTTTCTTCTGGTCACTGCCACTTCTCCATAAAATGCTCAGCGGGAGCGAGCATTACCAACTGCCCTAGGTGTTGGCCAAACACCCTGCTAGGGCACACTACCCAGCTGCGTGCAAGCCTGGGCGCCTGCTCTCGCTCTCCTGCACCGGCTTTCTCCTCCTGCTTCCTCTCCTTCTAACCTCTGTCCGTCATTTCTCTTTTTTTTTTCTCTCCCACCTAGCCGCCTCGCACATCTATTTATTATGGGGATGTGGATCAGCTGTGGCAATCAGCAGACCCCGGGAACAATTATGGATGCGGAGGACTCCTTATCTGTGCACTTAAGCAATGTTCACCCGCGTCATGAATTTCCCGGGAACCGATCCGCCACACACACCACGCCCCCTCGCTAAGCCGCGAGTGCAGAAATTATTTATTTAAAAAGTGGCTTTTTTCATGTGAGCTGTGGACCCGCTACACCACATTCCACCCCCAATAAGTCCCAAATGCATGGGAAAGCTCCATGCCACTACCAACAATGTGCAGCTGGCGGCCCAGGTCCACAGCTCAGCCACACTACCACTGCACTAACATCAATAAAAGCACTAAACAATCCCATGATAAAACCAACCCAAGCCCCCCTTATAAAAACAGGACATTAAAAGAATAAGAACTTTTAAAAGACAATAAAAGCAAATAAATAAATGTCCATTAAAAAACTCAGTCCTTTAAAATGTCCTCCTCCGGCTTGGGTCCGTGGGTTCTTGACAAAAGTCTGGCACCAATCCCGCTTGTTGCTCTGTCTCCAGTTCTTCTGTCCCCACTGCCAGCTCATCCAACCATTGCCACCAAATGTGATGATGCGGGCTCACTCCATGCTCCCATTCAGCTTCAGTAAATGCTGGACAAGTAAAAAAAAATAAGCAGCAAGTACAAGATTAACTAGGGTTTGCACGGTATAATTGGGAAAAGAAAGTGAGCCTCTTACTGAACTGCCATTAAAGAGCGCTACAAATAATGTGAATTTTCAGTCTAGGTCTGCTTTTAGGGACTCAAGACAGGCCTTGTATATGGCATCTATTCCAGCTGCCCCTAATGTTTATCTTCCTTTCACTCTCCAAACAGGTAAGCTTAAAACAGAATAGGCAGAAATTATCTATCAGATCAGTGGTGAAGAGGAGTACCCCATTTAGATCTTGAATAGAAGGCTATTTAGTCAGACTTAGAGGTATACTGCTATGGCGAGAGAAGCTCTCTCTCTCTCTGTCAAGTGGGCCATCTCACAGCTATTGTACTTTTTTGTGAAAACATTTTATAAAGCATACAAGTACAAGTACAATAAAAATATCAATTAGTTTTTTTAGAATTTAAACTGTTTCATTTGTATACTTTTAATTAATTTATACGATACTGTAGTAAACATTAGGAGATAGTGCTTCAGGGAAAGGCTTCAGCCACATGACCCTGAAAATGTTTTACATTATTTTTTATTACTATGATGATAAGAAATGCTGTTATTTGTTTTAGAATTGTTTATCTTTCTGAAGGGACATGATATGCACTCCAAACTGGGTATAAATGGAATACTTTCTCTTTCTTTTTAATGAGACATCAAATATTTATCAGGCACTATATGCAAATAGTGACAAAAAGCTCCTCAAAGTAAGCCTGGCTGCCACAGGTATATGCTGTAAGTTATGTAAATGTGATTTGAATTCAGTTTTAATTTAAGACAAAATGATAAAGTTCCTAATAACTGCAGTAAATACAGATAAGTGCTAGGTCTGGTAGTTGACTTTGTTATGCATTATGGGAAAATTCAAAGAAACAGCAACTCATAGTTAACCTACTGTTTATGTACAAGGTATATAAAGACTTTTTAAATACATTAAGAATTCAGGTATGCATTTACACCTAGTTATAAATATTGTCAATTGCTATCTGAACATGATCAAATCACAAAAATCTCTGCTAGATATAAACAGGTCCAGGGGGTAGTTGAGGAAGAGAGACTGTTAATTTCTAGGAGATTCCAGAGAGAAAGTAATCACTTATAGATAGATAGATAGATAGATAGATAGATAGATAGATAGATAGATA
>JANRMT010062861.1:51009966-51033671 GCA_026402145.1 Polypterus bichir lapradei | reverse complement strand
ATAGATAGATAGATAGATAGATAGATAGATAGATAGATAGATAGATAGATAGATAGATAGATAGATAGATAGATAGATAGATAGATAGATACTTCATTAATCCCAAAGTAAATTGCAGTGTTACAGCAGCAGGCAAAAAAGTCACAAATACACATATAACAAGAATTATAATAATCTTAAGTATACTAGCATGGTATAAATATACCTGTATCATGAATTATCTACAGTATATGTAAATTTACAAAGTATAGGTAAACGTGTAATGTGTAAAATGATTAGAACTGCATATACATGTAAGTTACAAAGGTTTCACAGTACAGGATGTCAGTCATTGACACAGTATATTGCACGTAGCATCATTATTAATACTGTACATCTGCTAGACCAGCTCAGTACCAATCACCAGACAATGAACAATATCTTCTTGTCTGAGGAGTAACTCATTATAGAGCTTGATGGCTTAGGGTATGAACGGCTTTACAAAAACTCCTCAGAGCAGTGCTGTTATGTGTTATGCAGTGTGTTATGCAATGCGCTTCTCTGTTTACTCAAAACCTTATACTGGGGGTAAGAGTCATTGATGAGGATAATAAGTAGCTTCCTGAGAGACCACTGTTCTACCATTTCCTCCTGAGAGTCCAGCATGACTCCCAAAATTGAACTAACCTTTTTAATTCATTTATTTAGTCTGTTGGCATTTCCCATACAAATGCCATTTGCCCAGCAAACTACCACATAAAAAATATACTGGCCACTACAGACTGATAGAAAACATGTAAGAGTGGCCTGCATACACCAAACAACATCCTCCTCAGACTCTGGCCCTTCCTGTATGTCGTCTCAGTGTTGGTATCTGAATGTCCTCACCACCTTCACATCTTCATCATCAAACAGAGGACTGGGGGAAGAGTGAGCTTGACCCTCCCAAAGTTTATGATTATGCCCTTTGTTTTACTAATGTTGAGGTGCAGGTGGTTCAATATGAAAAATTCAAAAAAGTCCCTCACTAGTGCCCAGTATTCATACTCCTGCCTACCGCTAATACTCTAAATCATGGCCGTTTCATTGGAAAATTTTTGTAGATGATGATTCAATATTGTATAAGTCTGAGGTGTACAGGGTAAACAGGAATAGAGTCAGTACAGTTGCCTGTGGAGTCTCTGCACTACTCATGACTAACAGACACATAGTTCTTAAGCCTGACAAAATGTGGTCTACAGTGGTAGAATCAACCCTCATAGACTGGAGCTTCTCTGTCACAAGAATGTAAGTTTAATGTCACTGTGCTCTGTACAAGAAATTATTTTATAAATTCAATCACATGTGCAGGCCAAAGTTAACACGCAGGGGCTAGTCAGCATTTAGAAACCACTAGTCTAGCAGTTTGGAAAATGAAGGGGACAATTGCAAAAATAGGCATGGTACTATTCCTGTATGTTAGAGATGAAATTGAATCCTTTCCTTTCCTTGTTTGGAAACCAAAGAAGGGCCTACACGTGGAGAAGACAGTATAAATACGTGGACAAGCAGTCAAACACTTCGAAGCCGAAGGATGGAAGATTATGTCATCCGTCCAGAAAATCCTTTCAGCACAGTGACAAAAAATGGCAGGCTGTATTTATCAAGATCCCACCTTCATAAAGTTTCTCATGGCTTCCCGTCTGTAATGCCGCGTAAATCATCATTAAAGAAAGCTAAGTTATTTTTCTCTTATGTGATTTTTACCGCCTCATCACTATGGGAGGGATATTGCCTTTTACATTATATCTATATAATTTCTGGTTACTTAAAACGGCGCAATTTCAAATAACTTATTCCAATTAGGGAGATATTGCCCCTAAAGGAAACATTCTCCTTCACTAGTTTGGACTGTATAGTGCTAAATGCACTAGAGAAGTCACAAAAACAACAACCTCACCCTGCTACCCTGTTTCTCCAAGTGGGAGTAGGCTCTTTTCAGCAGATTGATGACAGTATCATACACCTTAATGTGGTACTGGTAGACAAACTGCAGAATAGCTGTAACAGTAGCAGAAAGCGAGAAGTGGAATAAACATTTTTAGGTTCCTCTTGGCCCTGACAGTAGGGAATTTCATACAGGGCCGCAGAGGTTGGACAGCAACTTGATTGTTAAAAAAGAATAAATACATTAGTCCATTATGCACTGAATGTATTTTTGTTATATCTGACCAATTTAAGCGTCACTTTACTTAAACACAAAGACTGACTTAACCTTGTGGACCACATTTTTAGAACCATTGCTGCATTACTTTTCAGCTTACAAATCAGCATGGGTTGTGCATTAATAATATTTTTTAATATTTTCTTTACCACATTAAAATTGGAACATTTTAACAGATGTAAATCCACTAGTCTTTTTCTAGACATTTTACACAGAAGGTATAACTGCACAATTTGCTTACTTTTTTCATTTTAACAGACTTCCAAAGGGTTAACTAATGTTAAAAAATCTCAAAATGTGTATGTTATTGACAGAAAGGAAATATTTCTGAAAATTGTTTTGACAGTATATAGAAGGGCATGATGAAATCAGAATCAGAGAAGGCACAGGTCAAAAACAGAGAAGTCACAAAAAATCGCTAATGGGCAAAGCAATAAACATTAAAATGTCAAAAGAAACATCTAATTGAAAAGAACCTGATACTAACTACAAATTCTTTTCACAAACGAACTACCTAAGGTTTTTTTTTTAACATGTCTTCAATCAACTTTTAAGGTGGAAAGTAATGAATTACATTTACTTTCATTATTGTACCTGAGTAGATTGTGCAGGTAATTGCACTTTTTAAAGCAAATATGTTTACTGTTTAAAATGTTTATTTGTTTAGAAATAATCCTTTTTCATTTAATTTTGAGGCAGGTTGTCATAAAGTACAGCTGATTGTCTATATTCAAAATCCAGAGTTCACAGTGGCCAATTTTAATAAAACTATATGCAAAACATTTGGGATTGCAGGTCATGATCTGTAAGTGTGAAGTATTTTAGTAAATGATGTAATGGCTGTGCAGTTTTCTCATTTCCATTAGCTCAGTTAGTTGATGCATCTCAGTATTCTGGCCAAGAACTGACTACTCACTAGAAATGTTACTAATTTGTGTCACAAAATTTCACAATTCAAAAACACGATGAAATGTATCATGCATATATAAAGGTTGATCACAGTGACATGGAATTTGTTTCTGTAAGCCAGACCTGGGCATTGTATGGCCCGCAGGCTGAATGCAGCCTGTAGTCTGGTTCTGTCTGGTCAGTGGAAGGTGCAAAAGGCAAGTACTTGCCTGGGCGTGTCAGTCTGCATCACAGCTAGATGTGACTGTGTAGACATTTTTGGTACACTGAGTGGTTCCATTTCTCTCTTAGGCAAAGGAACACGTAAATATTACATTTAAAACACAGCAGATGAAGAGGCAATAGGCACCCATTGTTGGGACTGGGGTGAGAAGTTAAAAGGCAAATTTCGTGGGTTATCCTGTTACTGAGTATTGTCATGGCTGTCTGCAGGATATAGGTATTTGCTGTCTTGCAAAAGAATCACTGCTTTGAAGTTTTAACTGGTTAAATATACAAACTATACAAAATTGTGATGAACTGCTCCTTCCTTGGAAAATGTTTGTATTTACCTGACTTGGAAATTAACATGTCTGAGAATATTGGTTTCTAATCAGTATATGTATACTCATTGATAGTTGGTAACAATACATTTTGTTAACTTGTGTTTACACTATTTGTTAAACCCAGGAAATTTGAACGTGCCATTGTTTAATCCATCGTGCTGTTAACTGAAAGACATTTAAACTTCTGGGCAGGAGAAGGCAGGGTGAGGGACAGTCCACTGAGAACGCTGCCAAGACACTTGCACAGAGCACAGGGGATCGCAGGCAGCTGAGAGTACGTGGCTGGTTACGACAAGAGGCATAAGGACGGCAACACTTACCTCCAGGAAGGAAGAGACAGCTCCACAAGGAGATACTGGTTGTGGGTCCAGCGAGAGAGTGAAGCCACATGAAAGGACCAAGCAAAGCTGGCAGACAAGAAATAAGGCGTGCCTAGGTCACAGCAACACAATGAGCCCAGAGTGGAAAAAAAGGAACGACGAAGAGACACTGACAGGGATTCAACGATTTGACAAAACTTCTGTTGGGAAACAAGTGTCTGGTGAACAGACTGCATCCGTGGACAGTTGGACAATTATTTGTTGGGGTAACACAGTGCGCAAATTGGACTCTGCACCACTAAAGGTTGTACCCTCCACTTCATGTTTTTAATGGACTTTTAGAGTGTGGACTGTATGCTTTCCTTTTAAAAAAGTCATTTAGTTTCTGATATTGTTAGATTTTTTTTTTTTATATTCATTTGGCTTTTTTATTTACTTTATATTGTCTTGTGTAATAGAAGTTACTGTTGCTTTTCCTGAAATTACTGTTGTGTCTTTCATTGTGTGTTTAATCATCACCCACTGTGCTATTATCGGTAAATCTCAAGAGTTCCCAGTCTCCTAATAAAACTGGGTGGCGTAGTCAGATATTTTAATGGTGTCTAAGTTAGATTACCTGTGAGTGTTGCCAGACACCCGTCACACGCAGATCAAAATTGATATGTAAGGGAAACTGATTGTTTCACAAAAGAAGGGATATAAAAGAGGGAAACCATGGGAGACTGCATCAGAGAAAAGGGTGATACAGAGATTGTTCCTGTTATCTCCAGTACCGCCGCTCCCTATACGCAGAGTACGCAGTCTGCATAGGGCACCAACTCCCAGGGGGGCACCATCCCAGCTGCTCAAAAAAATCGTTTTTATATATTATAATAATAAATTAATATTAGTAATATACAAATAAACAAAAATATAAACGTATATATTGCATTTTACGGTGAACGCAGAGTAGGCTAAGCACACGTGATGACGCGCGCGCCCTCACCTCTGTTACGGCTGCCTATTTAGCCAAAAATGATAATAATTGAACAATATGCCTGCTCCTGGAAAGAGACATCATCAGTCTGGCGCCGAGAAACGAAAGAAAAAAAAAGCCCAAGATGAAGCCCGTGCATGTACCCAAATCTTTGGATTGCTCTGCGCATAGCAGTGACGCTCCCTGTAACTGTTGCCTCTGCTGACCGAAGTTTTTCTAAAATGAAGCTCAACAAAACATACTTGCACTCATCTATGGCACAAGAGCGCACGAGTGGTCTGGCAATTGTCAGCATCAACTCTGAATTAGCAAAGGCTTTATCATATGAAGAGCTCATTTACGACTTTGCCTAAAGAAAAAGCAGAAGTGTGCCTTTGTAAATTTTGAACTTTGGAAAGCTCCAGCAGATGACAGTGTTGATTTTATTCCAGTTTATTATTGTTTATTTTATTTATTATAAATGTTTTATTTAAAGTGTAATTTTAGTTTGTATTTTTTGCTGTAGAGCTACAATTGTAATTTATAAATGATACAATTTATTTATGTTTTTACTTTTATTTGAATAAAGTTCTATTTTGGCCCCTATAGTAGGTGTTTTTTTTATTATTTTATTTTTACTTCCGTAATATTTAGGGGAGGGGGCACAAAAGTAAATTTCTGCTTAGGGCACCCATTTGGCCAGCAGCGGCCCTGGTTATCTCTATATATAATCTTCATTTGGATCTTGATCTTTGTTTGTCCGTGAATTAATTAGAAGAAGAAGCACTAGATGGCAGTAGAGAGACAGCTAAAACATAGGTATTGCATTAAGAATCTCCTCCAGGCTTATACTACTGAAGACTGTAGTACACCAGTCACACCTCAAAACACAGACATTCAAACTAAACAAATTGTTGTGCTTTAAATTAACTAAAGAGATCTTCATTTAGATCTTGATCTTTGTTTGTCCGTGAATTCCACGCATGCGTAGACCACCTTCCAGTTTAGTACGTTGTTGTTACTCACGGATGTCAACAATGTGCTGGAATAACGAAAGCGGTGGTGGACAGTGTTACGCTGGTTAGCTCCTGAGGCCTGGTTAGAGAATGAGATTGCCAAAGATAAAAGGTACGTGCCTACGTAACATATGAATGAAAGAAAGACAGTGGGTAAAATGAATGACAACGTAACAGCACATTCTGGAAATTATTATTGTTACATTGTAGCCAGCGAGTGCTGCACATCTCAGAGTTGTACCATGGCTTGCTCACATGTCAGTGAAGTGATCCCTATTTATGCTTTAAAGAGCCTGGATACCTATGTGTCCCCCTTTAATAACCATTGGTCCGTGTATATTGCCTTACTCTTTGGATTGCCACAAAGCAACCTGCGAGATTGGAGAAAGGTTGAGAAGAGATCCTGAGAGGAAACGACAGTGTCATGAAAATGAGATGGACTGTGAACGGACAGAAGCAGAAATGCTCCTACACCACCACATAATTACGATTTGGACAGTGATTCTGAGTAGGCCGTTCCTATCGAATCAATATCCAAGGGTTTTCTTTTGTAATTTTGTTTCCTTTATAAAAAATCATAATGCTGTGCGATGAAGGGCCCAGTTCACGACTGGCAGCCGCGTTTAAACAGGGAGCCTTTCACAGACAACTTTAACACGCGCAACGTAGTTGGGCGCACATGGCTAGTATTGAATAAAAGAAGACGACACCTGTTGTTAATCGGTTCCGTCTGCATTTTGTGCAAAGACACAACAAAAATGAGTGGTATAAAATTAAAAGTTGATGTGTAAAACAGATCATTCAACAAATCCTGTATTCCTAAGTATTTTTTCACAGAGGTTAGAGGTAAAACAATCTGTTTGGTATGCAAAGAGCACATTGCTGCATTTAAAGACTACAATGTCAGCTGTCACTTCAAGACCAAACATGCTGAAAAAAACAAAAATTTATCTGAAGAGGAGAAGGTGAGGACTACAAAGGAAATGTTAGCTAAACTGCAAAAACAGCAAACTCTTTTTACAATGCTTCACACAGCAAATGAAGGAACAATATAAAATAGCTATATATTAGCTCACAAAATTGCCAGAAGAAGCAAAGCATTTTTTGATGGAGAATTTGTTAAAGAGTGCTTATTGGAGTGGATGGCATCCCTCTGTCCAGAGAAGAAGAATGTGTTTGAACATCTGTCCCTCTCACGATGAACAGTTGCAAGATGGATTGAAGAAATTGCAGAGGATCTGGTACTGCAGTTGAAGCAGTCAATGTCTTCTCCTTGGCCTTGGATGAAAGGTGAGATGTTCATGACACAGTGCAGCTGCTGATTTTTGCAAAAAGAGTAACAAAAGACTTTGAAGTGACAGAGGAACTGGCTTCTGTGCAGTCAATGAAAGGGACAACAACCGGTAATGATTTATTTACTGAAGTCAGTATGTGCATGCAAAAGTTAGGACTGCAGTGGGAAAAGTTATTTAGTACGACAACTGAGGATTCTCATAATTTGACAGGCACAAATGTTGGATTTTTAAAAAAGGATGCAGGAAAAAGTGGCTGAGATTAAGCCAGTCCAAAAACTCATATTTTTACATTGTATTATTCACCAAGAACTGCTATGTAAATCAGTGCTGAAAATTAATCATGGGGTTGATGTTGCAATAAATACTTTAAATTTCATCAGGGTTAGGGCATTAAATCACAGATAGTTTGTTATGCAGTTGGAGGGGCATGAGACTGATCACACTGATCTTGACTACCACACATCTGTAAGGTGGTTAAGCTTGGGCAAAGTGCTCAAACAGATCTGGGACTTGAAATCAGAGATTCGGGTGTTTTGTCAAATGAAAGGAAAACCCATTGCTGAACTAAGCAGCACTGAGTGGCTAACTGATTTAGCATTTGCTGTTAAGGTGACTGCACTTATGAATGAACAGAATACAAAACAGTAAGGCTAATGTCTTCTTGCACATGATATGCTCAGCTTAATCAAGGCCTTCATGAGGAAGCTGCTGCTTCTCTCTCAACAAGTAGAGAGGAACACATTGATTCCTCCACTGACAGGGAGGAATCTATCTGTTGATCAGCTTAACAGATATATAGATATGTTCCAGGCACTGCATGGCAAGGTTTCCAGGCAATCTGAAGACTTCAAAGCAGTAGAAGCTGATATGTTCATCAACTCTCCTCCTCCTACATGTGATGTGGACAGTGGACCCTTTGAGATACAACTTGAACTTATAGACTTGCAGTGTGATACATTTCTAGCAGAACACTTCTATGCAGTTTCATTACTGACATTCTATATGTATACAAAAGTAGTTATATGCATGGACCTTCTGTCAAAAAGATTTATGACCCTTAAGCCCTGCCTCTATGACGTCATACCGGAAGTCCCGCCTGTACGATGCAATACCGGAAGTCCCACCCCTATGACGTCACACTGGCCCCTCCACGTGACCTAGCCCCACCCCTGGCACCTGATTGGCTCTCCTTTCTGTCAAGGGCAGTTTGATGGATGTCGACCCTCCTTGAACCCGCCCCCGGCACCTGATTGGCTCTCCTTTCTGTCAAGGGCATTTGATGGATGTCTGACCCTGCTTGAACCCGCCCCCGGCACCTGATTGGTTCAGGAAACTGTCAAGGGCCTTTTGATGGATGTCTGACCCCTGTTTGAACTCATCCCACAGCCACCTGCTTAATTAAACAAACTGTCAAGAGGAGCCCCCCTTCTCCCGAAGACATGCCCAGGGCATGTCCTGACAAATCCAGGCAAGTTTCTATCCAGACCCTGCCGTCCACCCCTTCTGAAAGGGCTGTATAAAAAAGCGGATCATCTTCAGTTCTCTGTGAAGAAAAATGGAATCTATGCCTGATACCCCCAGTGAAGCGTCTGTTCCGCAGAATCTATTTGAATGATCGTTTGAGAAGGGTTAAAAGATGTTTGGTGCCTGAGTTTCTTGAAGTTGAAGCTCGGTCTAAGTTGCGCGAAACACGGCTGCTATCGGAAGACAACAAGGAAAACTGTCCGCTGGCTTTAGTATTGAAGGACTGAATTCTGTAAATTGAAACGGCGGTCAAGTAACGGACTATGAGGGCTGAAACGTAACTGGATTCGAGTGATGACGCCATGGAAAACCCTCCTTTATTTTAAGCCGCACCCTTCCCTTTTATCATAAATACACAGCCTGTTAGTGAGAGGACCATTTAAAGCTCCCCAGCATGTCGACAGCTACAGACTTTGAAATGACGGGGATCGGCGTAACACCCTCGGGGGTCCCGCCTGAAGCTCCAAAGCCTGAAGCTGCATGGTCTGAGACTTCATGGCCTGAATCTTACCAGTTCTATAACTCAGTCCGGACTGACAGCCTTCAAGATCCCCAAGAATCTGACCTCCGGTATTTTAGTATACGACCCGATTACAGTCTCTGGTCAAGAGACCTTGAGCCGGATTGCGGATTCCATTCTCCAGGTCCTGGGTGGTCTTCCACCGTCTTCGCTAATGATGATCAGACGGATAACCCCGTCTCCGCCAATGGTGCTCAGACGGATAGCACCGTCTCCGATAAGGGTACTGAGATGGACTTCTCATACCTAGCTCCAGGACAACCGTGGGTGATCAGACAATATCCGGAGGAACCGATGTCGATCGAACTGTCTGAGACAGGTATGGATTGCCCGGATGGAGTGCTGCCTGAAACCTGGAAAAAGGCTCAGCAAATTGTTAAAGGACTGATGACGTGTCTGCTGGATATCATCATCTAATACGACCAGAAAAAAGAATGTCAAGGCTGCGAGATAGCCCATCCCAGCCAGAGAAGACATACCTGCCTCTTTGAACCTGAAACCACCTACCGTCAAGGACGCTTTCAGAGGATTCTGAAGATTTTTCGCAAGTCTTGGCTGAAAGGACTGGCGGTGAAAATTCTAGGTTATTTTAATATTCTACTGCCGATACACAAAATACACGCTGTGGTTGAAAAGACTGTGGGTGAGTTTGATAATACCAACTCTATTCATGATACTGTAATGCAGTCATTTTATGATATGGATGAATACTCTAACTCTGTAGCCCGCCGTGTGGCAAATGAGTTTTGTAAGCGGAATCTTAATCATGAGGGTCATATGAACCTGTGGACTAAATATGACCTGGAATTTGATGATATGATAGAACTGAGTGGTAATTCTGTACCTGAAGCTGTGTGAACAATTCAGATTCCTAAATAAATGTTTTCTATAGGGTTAAGTGTTGTCAGTGTCTGTTTTATCACCGGCGATGGAGCAGGTCTTGGAAAAAACATATTATAACTCTGAGAACGCCGGGGGCTTGGGGGGTAAAGATTCCTTAAAAAGAGCTCTCCGGCATGCGGGGCACCATATTGGTAGAGAGGTATCTGATTGGTTATCGGGGCAATACACCTACACGATCCATAAACCGGCCAGAGTCCATTTTAAAAGGAATAAGGTGTATTTTTCCAATATAGATGGGCAATGGCAGATCGATCTGGTGGATATGACAAACCTGGCTGACTATAACCAGGGTTACAAGTATCTACTGACTTGTATAGATATTCTTTCTAAATATGCCTGGGTCAGGGTACTGAAAAACAAAACGGGTAAAGAAATAACGAGGGCTTTTCGAGAAATTTTGGAGGTAGGTAGAGTTCCCGTCAAACTTCAGACCGATAGCGGTAAAGAGTTTCTCAATCGGGAATTTCAAAGCCTGCTCAAGAAACACGGAATGAAACATTTTACCACCGCTAGTGAATTAAAGGCTTCGGTGGTGGAGAGATTTAACCGAACTCTGAAGACCAAAATGTGGCGTTATTTCAGCTCCCGGTCCTATCTGCAAGGGTTACAGGACTTGGTGAAATCTTATAATCTGAGTCATCACCGAGGTATAAAAATGGCCCCCGCCGAGGTGAATAGTTCCAATTCTTGGAAAGTCTTTAAAACCTTATACGGTCTAACTAAACCCCAAAGAAACCCAAAATATAAGTTCAAAGTCGGTGATAGGGTGAGAGTGTCGAAATCCCGGAATCCTTTTACTAAAGGATACAAACAAACCTTTTCAGACGAGGTATTTACCATTTCTGAACTAGTCCCGAGGTAGCCGCCTGTCTACTGGCTCAAAGATTATGACGGCGAAGACATTATAGGTTCCTTTTACGACGCGGAGTTACAAAAGATTCGAGGGTCGGATGTCTTCAGGATTGAAAAGATTCTGGCGAAAAAAAATATCTGTAGAAAAAAGCATATTTTGGTGAAATGGCTTGGATGGCCTGAAAAGTTTAACAGTTGGATCCCTGAAAGCTACGCGCAAGACGTTAAATACTGAGAATGAAAAATAGTATTTCATTCACAGGGTTTTCACAATGGAGAGAAAAAGCTTTTACATTGCAATTTACATTACACAGCAATTCTTCCCGGGATGTTTTCCCTAATAACACCATCGTTGAATTTACCGTCAAATTAGCCGCCCCCATCGAACTACAGGGCCCCTGGGAAGTTGCATTGGCTGAAATTCAGTATCCGCACACCTGGAATACCCTAGATAAACCGGATAATAATTTTATTGTGGTGTCCCCGCGAATAGTTAAATATTATACTATTCTGTCGGGGTATTACGCTAGCCTCGAGAAAGTGACCTCCAAGATGAATGAAGCGTTGGTGAAAGAACCCCAAGCTGTTGAGGGCGGTTCAGCCTACACTCCAATACCTGAAAACACCATGAGATTCCGCTACAGTGCTATCGAGCGAAGATTCTACTTCATAAGCACCGTGAAGGATGAATCTTTGCATGTCAAGGGACAGTTGGCGAGGCTTTTAGGAGCTCATGGGGACGTGAGCATAGGTCTGGTGAATGAAGCTCCATACCCCGCGGATATCAGAGCGGGGTTTTACACCTTGTACGTCTACAGCGACATTGTGTCTCACCAAAGAGTCGGAGACAGCTATGTCCCTCTCTTGAGATGCGTACATATTGAGGATGAGATGAATAAGATTACCACAATCACCTACGACAGGCCGCTCTACGCTCCGGTCAGCAAGAGTCAGTTTGATACTTTGACCGTTGAAATAAAGACGGATTAGAACAAACCGGTTCCATTTCAGTTTGGTAAAGTCATTGTCAAGTTACATTTCAGACCCTGTAAAAGTCGTATACACGACTAATACAGAGATGAGATCTTACCTGGACCCTAGCCCCTACGTGCATTATTATGAAGCCCAACCGGGCAACGGTCTCCCCGGGTTTTCTGGGGCCCCTGTGATGTACGGTTCTGGGATCGGCGGAATATTTAGCGGATTGTTTAGACGGGCTTTGCCTCTCTTAAAAAGAGGATTCGAAACTGTCAAACCCCACATTAAATCAGCCGCTAAGAATATTGTCAAAGACGTGGTGGCAGGGGCCATGTCGGGAGCGATGACTCGAGGAAGCGAAGAAAATCAATCGGGGTCGGGTCTGATGGTGATGAGGAAAACTAAGCGTAATAGACCTCCTGGATCACGAGCCGGACCCGTCCTCAAAAAGACGCGCCGTTCGGCTTTTACATCATTTTCTTCTCTCCGCCACAAGGATAAGTCCCGCAGAAAAAAGAAATCGTAAAACATTTTTTAGCTCAAGATGTCTTTCGTTCATCGAATGTCTCAAGAGTGTGTGAAATCCGAACTGGACTTGTTTACGGTACCTTATACTCAGACTAGCGTAGAAAAAAGCATCTACGTCGAGGCCCCCCCTCTCTCAGCTCTATCGGAAGTCGCCCCGTTGGAGTTTCTGATTACCGGGAACGGGGAAGACTACTTGGACCTGAATAACATGCTTCTACACGTCCGATGCAAAATCGTCAATGCCGACGGAACTAATCCGGTGCAAGGGGCCCGGGTAGCCTTGGTTAATTATCCAATAGCCACTTTATTTTCACAAGTGGATGTCACCTTGGGAGATCGCTTAATATCCCAGAGTTCCAGCCTTTACCCGTACAGGGCCCTTTTTGAGGAACTGTTAAATTACAGCAATGAAACTCTCAACTTCCAATTTGCTTCGGGTCTTTTTTACAAAGACACAGCCAACAAACATGAAAACACCGCCTTGGACGGCCCTTTCCAAGAATTGGAACTATTCACCTTGGCGGGGGCCATTTTTATACCTCGGTGATGACTCAGATTATAAGATTTCACCAAGTCCTGTAACCCTTGCAGATAGTACTGGGTATTCCGGGAGCTGAAATAACGCCACATTTTGGTCTTCAGAGTTCGGTTAAATCTCTCCACCACCGAAGCCTTTAATTCACTAGCGGTGGTAAAATGTTTAATTCTGTGTTTCTTGAAATTCCCGATTGAGAAACTCTTTACCGCTATCTGTCTGAAGTTTGACGGGAACATACACCTTATTCCTTTTAAAATGGACTCTGGCCTGTTTATGGATCATGTAGGTGTATTGCCCTGATAACCAATCGGATACCTCTCGGTCCCCAATATGGTGTCCCGCATGCCGGAGAGCTCTTTTCAAGGAATCTTTACCCCCCAAGCCCCCGGCATTCTCAGAGTTATAATATGTTTTTTCCAAGACCTGCTCCATCGCCGGTGATAAAACAGACACTGACAACACTTAACCCTATAGAAAACATTTATTTAGGAGTCTGAATTGTTCACACAGCTTCAGGTACAGAATTACCACTCAGTTCTATCATATCATCAAATTCCAGGTCATATTTAGTCCACAGGTTCATATGACCCTCATGATTAAGATTCCGCTTACAAAACTCATTTGCCACACGGCGGGCTACAGAGTAAGAGTATTCATCCATATCATAAAATGACTGCATTACAGTATCATGAATAGAGTTGGTATTATCAAACTCACCCACAGTCTTTTCAACCACAGCGTGTATTTTGTGTATCGGCAGTAGAATATTAAAATAACCTAGAATTTTCACCACCAGTCCTTTCAGCCAAGACTTGCGAAAAATCTTCAGAAGCCTCTGAAAGCGTCCTTGACGGTAGGTGGTTTCAGGTTCAAAGAGGCAGGTATGTCTTCTCTGGCTGGGATGGGCTATCTCGCAGCCTTGACATTCTTTTTTCTGGTCGTAGTAGACGATGATATCCAGCAGACACGTCATCAGCCCTTTAACAATTTGCTGAGCCTTTTTCCAGGTTTCAGGCAGCACTCCATCCGGGCAATCCATACCTGTCTCAGACAGTTCGATCGACATCGGTTCCTCCGGATATTGTCTGATCACCCACGGTTGTCCTGGAGCTAGGTATGAGATGTCCATCTGAGTACCCTTATCGGAGACGGTGCTATCCGTCTGAGCACCATTGGCGGAGACGGGGTTATCCATCTGATCATCATTAGCGAAGACGGTGGAAGACCACCCAGGACCTGGAGAATGGAATCCGCAATCCGGCTCAAGGTCTCTTGACCAGAGACTGTAATCGGGTCGTATACTAAAATACCGGAGGTCAGATTCTTGGGGATCTTGAAGGCCATCAGTCCGGACCGAGTTATAGAACTGGTAAGATTCAGGCCATGAAGTCTCAGACCATGCAGCTTAAGGCTTTGGAGCTTCAGGCGGGACCCCCGAGGGTGTTACGCCGATCCCCGTCATTTCAAAGTCTGTAGCTGTCGACATGCTGGGGAGCTTTAAATGGTCCTCTCACTAACAGGCTGTGTATTTATGATAAAAGGGAAGGGTGTGGCTTAAAATAACGGAGGGTTTTCCATGGCGTCATCACTCGAATCCAGTTACGTTTCAGCCCTCATAGTCCGTTACTTGACCGCCGTTTCAATTTGCAGAATTCAGTCCTTCAATACTAAAGCCGGCGGACAGTTTTCCTTGTTGTCCTCCGATAGCAGCCGTGTTTCGCACAACTTAGGCCGAGCTTCAACTTCAAGAAACTCAGGCACCAAACATCTTTTAACCCTTCTCAAACGATCATTCAAATAGATTCTGCGGAACGGACGCTTCACCGGGGGTATTTGGCATAGATTCCATTTTTCTTCACAGAGTCTTTAGAACCGAGGATGATGCACTTTTTTATACAGCCCTTTCAGAAGGGGTGGACGGCAGGGTCTGGATAGAAACTTGCCTGGATTTGTCAGGACATGCCCTGGGCATGTTTTCGGGAGAAGGGGGGCTGCTCTTGACAGTTTGTTTAATTAAGCAGGTGGCTGTGGGATGAGTTCATACAGGGGTCAGACATCCATCAAAAGGCCCTTGACAGTTTCCTGAACCAATCAGGTGCCGGGGGTGGGTTCAAGGAGGGTCAGACATCCATCAAAATGCCCTTGACAGAAAGGAGAGCCAATCAGGTGCCGGGGGCAGGTTCAAGGAGGGTCAGACATCCATCAAACTGCCCTTGACAGAAAGGAGAGTCAACAGGTGTCGGGGGTGGGGCTAGGTCACGTGGAGGGGCTGGTGTGATGTCATAGGGGCGGGATTTCCGGTATTGCGTCATACGGGCGGGACTTCCAGTGTGATGTCATGGGGGGGGGGGGGGGGGCGGGTCTTAAGGGTCATAAATCTTTTTGACAGAAGGTCCGTTCATATAACTACTTACAAAATATATAAGCTGCTGCCCTAAGGCTCTGGGGGATGGCCAGTTTTGATGGCAACATGATCAAGTGCTCAGGTCAGTTGCAGGAGAGATCAGCAAGGGGATAGACACCAGTAGAAGTATCTGTGTGTCTACCAAAGTGGTGGCATTTATCAAGGAGGGAGAGAAGCCAAGGAAGCCACTAAAGCGCAATGATTCTGGCCTGCCTCACACAGCAGGATTGGATGATGTCAGTTGATTTAGAAAAGCAACTTAGAATGCCATCTCACATCATCCAGACCACACTGAGACCTGATATCTTTATATTTTCAACCATAGGTTTTCTTCATTTGGAATTTGTATAAAAATCATGAGGTATTGAATTTATGAACCCAGTATTGTGAATCAAATCGAATCGTGAACAGAGTGAATCTCTAATTCCCTAGTATGCACTGTAGGAGTTTTAATCTTAAATGTAGTCTGCAGTGATTTTATGTTTCTGCTACACTTGGAGATACCTAACAATGGAAGATGCAGCAGGAAGTTCTTGGGTGTAGCTGTAGCAGCGACACTCATTATAAAAATAAAGATGGTACTATATATATCACTTGTCACATTAAGAAGAGTTGTACAGTCTCAAAGACATAAGACAAAACAGCTTCATTATGCAGTAGAAAAAAAACAGTTACCAGCATTCAAGAACTCAAATTCATAAAAGCCCATGGAAGTAGATTGATTTTGAAAAAAGCAATGTGTTTAAAATGCAGTATAAGAAATAAAAAATCATACTCAAATGAACTCAAAAATACTACGGTAAATTTCTGATAATTACTTATTGTTGAAAACAAAGCAGTGCCCAATTCCAAACTTTTTCCAAAAGGATTAGTCAGGATAACAGGCATCATCATTTTTAAAAAAGAATTATACCTTCAATGTGTAATACATATGAGAGGTGCGTTTAGCATATACGTTATTTCCTAAATGTGTGTAGTGTGCATTAGTAAATTTGTAGTATTGACCAGTTATGTTCTGTATAAGAATATGGAGGCTTGCAAAATTTTTGGTTTCACCATTTGAGCAAGACTACTGCAAAAACCTCTTGAATGAGAACTATAATGACTACTGAAAAATGCATGTCATTATAGTGCATGTGACACTTAAGAAGTGGTCAAACAAAGGGCTAAGCAAAAAAAGTCAACATTATATCTACAATACACATGATGACCTCTTTCTTCTAAGCACATATTTCAACTGAGCATCAGTTGACATAACTTAAGTAGTTCTGCTTAACTCTTCGTAACTCCGGCAACACCTACAGTCACAAGAATTTACTATAGCTCATTACTATAGTTCATTGGTTTTCATCCTTTCTGTTTAGTTAACATTAACTGTGGTCTGAGTTTTTAAAATTTGCTTTTATATGCTGAACTTGACTAACATCACCATGATTCTAAAGCTTGTTGTGTGCAACTGCAATTTATTTGCAAAACTGTAAGCTTTTCTCTCCATTGAAGTCTTTGCTTTGTCAAGTTATACTTATCATAATTATAATTTTAACGTTTGCTACAGCTGATATTTAGAAATTATTTGGATTACTTCCTTACCATGCATTTGTTATCATGATTTAATTTTTTGCATGTTTTAGTATTTGAAATATACAGGTAGCTTCATTGATGTGCACTATTAATGTATAGGCATTGTAAATACATTTTAATAACAATCTAAATAATATTGCAGCATTATTATTATTTTCAGATTGCAGGTAGTATAGTGCATGTCTAATAGTAAAAAATGTTGACTTTTTCACATATTTAAATAATGTTTTGGGGAAGAAGAGTATTAGGCACTTTACAGTTGATGAAGAGCCCAGTTTGCTAGAAGTACACAATCATAATTACAGTTTGAAACCACCACGGCTGCTGTACTGTTCATTTGGATTTTGATTTGAATATAAACATTTTTTCATATGTTGAAAACCAGTAGAAAGCCTCAAACAAGGGGGTGACACTGGAATCTTCTGTCATATTTGTTTATATCTAGAATTTAGAATTTAATTAGTCAATTTTAACTAAATAAATAGTAAAATAGACAGCTGAAGATTTGCATTTAAGGTTTTCTACTGTTTATGACATGAAAGCAATTTTTTAAACTAATCTGAATATAGAACATGGCACTCTTATTGAATTCATATTTTATTTACCATTGTGTACTTACACCCATGGGGCTCGGCCGGGCACAGCCCGAAGAGGTAACGTGGGTCCTCCTTCCCATGGGCTCACCACCTATGGGAGGGGCCAAGGAGGTCAGGTGCAGTGTGAGTTGGGTGGTGGCCGGAGGCGGGGACCTTGGCGTTCTGATCCTCGGCTACAGAAACTGGCTCTTGGGACGTGGAATGTCACCTCTCTGAAGGGGAAGGAGCCTGAGCTAGTGCGTGAGGTTGAGAGGTTCCGGCTAGATATAGTCGGACTCACCTCGACGCACAGCTTGGACTCTGGAACCAATCTCCTTGAGAGGGGCTGGACTCTCTACCACTCTGGAGTTGCCCCCGGTGAGAGGCGCCGAGCAGGTGTGGGCATACTTACTGCCCCCCGACTTGGAGCCTGTGCGTTGGGGTTTACCCCGGTGGACGAGAGGGTGGCCTCCCTCCGCCTTCGGGTGGGGGGAAGGGTCCTGACTGTTGTTTGTGCGTATGCGCCGAACAGCAGTTTGGAGTATCCACCCTTTTTGGAGTCTCTGGAGGTGGTGCTAGAGGGCATACCTTCTGGGGATTCCCTCGTTTTGCTGGGAGACTTCAATGCCCACGTGGGCAATGACAGTGAGACCTGGAAGGGCGTGATTGGGAGGAATGGCCCCCCCGATCTGAACCCGAGTGGTGTTTTGTTATTGGACTTCTGTGCTCGCCACGGATTGTCCATAACGAACACCATGTTCAAGCATAAGGGTGTTCATATGTGCACTTGGCACCAGGACACCCTAGGCCTCAGTTCGATGATCGACTTTGTGGTTGTGTCGTCGGACTTGCGGCCATATGTCTTGGACACTCGGGTGAAGAGAGGGGCGGAGCTGTCAACTGATCACCACCTGGTGGTGAGTTGGCTTCGATGGTGGGGGAAGATGCCGGTCAGACCTGGTAGGCCCAAACGTGTTGTGAGGGTCTGCTGGGAACGGCTGGCAGAGTCCCCTGTCAGAAGTAGCTTCAACTCCCACCTCTGGCAGAACTTCGACCACGTCCCGAGGGAGGTGGGGGACATTGAGTCCGAATGGGCCATGTTCCGTGCCTCTATCGTTGAGGCGGCTGACCGGAGCTGTGGCCGTAAGGTGGTCGGTGCCTGTCGCGGCGGCAATCCCCAAACCCGTTGGTGGACACCGGCGGTGAGGGATGCCGTCAAGCTGAAGAAGGAGTCCTATAGGACCTTTTTGTCCTGTGGGTCTCTGGAGGCAGCTGATAGGTACCGGCAGGCCAAGCGGAAAGCGGCTTCGGTTGTTGCTGAGGCAAAAACTCGGGCATGGGAGGAGTTTGGAGAGGCCATGGAGAACGACTTTCGGACGGCTTCGAGGAGATTCTGGTCCACTGTCCGGCGTCTCAGGAAGGGGAAGCAGTACAGTGTCAACACCGTATATGGTGGGGATGGTGCGCTGCTGACCTCGACTCGGGACGTTGTGGGTCGGTGGGGGGAGTACTTCGAAGACCTCCTCAATCCCACTAACATGCCTTCCATTGAGGAAGCAGAGCCTGGGGACTCTGAGGTGGGCTCTCCCATCTCTGGGACTGAAGTCACCGAGGTGGTCAAAAAACTCCTTGGTGGCAGGGCCCCGGGGGTGGGTGAGATACGCCCGGAGTTCCTTAAGGCTCTGGATGTTGTAGGACTGTCTTGGTTGACACGTCTCTGCAACATCGCATGGACATCGGGGACAGTGCCTCTGGATTGGCAGACTGGGGTGGTGGTCCCCCTCTTTTAAAAGGGGGACCGGAGGGTGTGTTCCAACTATAGAGGGATCACACTCCTCAGCCTCCCTGGAAAAGTCTATTCGGGGGTTCTGGAGAGGAGGGTCCGTCGGATAGTCGAACCTCGGATTCAGGAGGAACAGTGTGGTTTTCGTCCTGGTCGCGGAACAGTGGACCAGCTCTACACCCTTAGCAGAGTCCTGGAGGGTGCATGGGAGTTTGCCCAACCAGTCTACATGTGCTTTGTGGACTTGGAAAAGGCGTTCGACCGTGTCCCTCGGGGAGTCCTGTGGGGGGTGCTCCGGGAGTATGGGGTACTGGACCCCCTGATAAGAGCTGTTCAGTCCCTGTACAACTGGTGTCAGAGCTTGGTCCGCATTGCCGGCAGTAAGTCGAGCCCGTTTCCAGTGAGAGTTGGACTCCGCCAGGGCTGCCCTTTGTCACCGATTCTGTTCATAACTTTTATGGACAGAATTTCTAGGCGCAGCCAGGGTGTTGAAGGGGTCCGGTTTAGTGGACTCAGGATTGGGTCACTGCTTTTTGCAGATGATGTTGTCCTGTTTGCTTCATCAGGCCGTGATCTTCAGCTCTCTCTGGAGCGGTTCGCAGCTGAGTGTGAAGCGGCTGGGATGAGAATCAGCACCTCCAAATCCGAGACCATGGTCCTCAGCCGGAAAAGGGTGGAGTGCCCTCTCAGGGTTGGGGGCGAGATCCTGCCCCAAGTGGAGGAGTTTAAGTATCTCGGGGTCTTGTTCACGAGTGAGGGAAGAATGGATCGTGAGATCGACAGGCGGATCGGTGCGGCATCCGCAGTGATGCGGGCTCTGCATCGGTCTGTCATGGTGAAAAAAGAGCTGAGCCGTAAGGCAAAGCTCTCAATTTACCAGTCGATCTACGTTCCTACCCTCACCTATGGTCATGAGCTATGGGTAGTGACCGAAAGAACGAGATTGCGAATACAAGCGGCTGAAATGAGTTTCCTCCGCAGGGTGTCTGGGCTTTCCCTTAAAGATAGGGTGAGGAGCTCAGTCATCCGGGAGGGACTCAGAGTAGAGCCGCTGCTCCTCCGCATCGAGAGGAGTCAGATGAGGTGGCTCGGGCATCTGATCAGGATGCCTCCTGGACGCCTCCCTGGTGAGGTGTTCCGGGCACGTCCAACCGGGAGGAGGCCCCGGGGAAGACCCAGGACACGCTGGAGGGACTATGTCTCCCGGCTGGCCTGGGAACGCCTTGGGATTCTCCCGGAAGAGCTAGAAGAAGTGGCCGGGGAGAGGGAAGTCTGGGCTTCTCTCCTTAAGCTGCTACCCCCGCGACCCAACCTCGGATAAGCGGAAGAGGATGGATGGATGGATACTTACACCAATAAAAACATGTGATCTGCTTCCATAACTTTAAATCTTATTCCAGTGGAAGGGAGTACAACATACTTTGCAACTGATGATGGTTCCAATTTGCTAGAAGTATAATATAATAATTGCATGTTAAAATTAATAAACAGTGGGTAGTGCTGCTGCCTCGCAGTTAGGAGACCCAGTTTCGCTTCCTGGGTCCTCCCTGGGTGGAGTTTGCATGTTCTCCCTGTGTTTGCGTGGGTTTCCTCCGGTTGCACCGGTTTCCTCCCACAGTCCAAAGACATGCAGGTTAGGTGCATTGGCAATCCTAAATTGTCCCTAGTGTGTGCTTGGTGTGTGGGTGTGTGTATGTGTGTGTGCGCCCTGCGGTGGGCTAGCGCCCTGCCCGGGGTTTGTTTCCTGCCTTGCGCCCTGTGCTGGCTGGGATTGGCTCCAGCAGACCCCCGTGACCCTGTAGTTAGGATATAGCAGGTTGGATAATGGATGGCTGGATAATGGATGGAAGGATGGATGGATGGATGAAATTAATAAGGCTGTAATGATCATTGTTTAGATTATTATACAATTTTTGTTTTTGCACTTTATAGACATTGTGATATGTGAGTCCCTGTCTTGCACCCCAAAACATGAGGCTGAGTCTTAGTACTTTAGCAAAACCAGCTTTATTCAGCTTAAAACAAGAACAGCATGGTTATTTATTGGTCAGTACTGCACTTTGCTTACACTGCTAACTTTCTTCTTTCTATAATGCCACTAAATTTAAATCAAATCAGTTAAACCTTCTTTTTTTAGATTTTGGGATATTTGATTTTTATCCCTAAATATTAATACTGCATATCAAAATGCCTTTTCTTAGCAGATTTAAATTGACTTAGATCCTGTCAAATTTCCATCTTTAAATCAAATGGGAAATAATGTTTTTGTTGATGAGTAACTGAGTGAGATAGTCAGTCAACTTTGTATTTTATATATTGTCATAAATGTGCGCAAAGGTGACAGTTGAGGGGCTCTAGGAACTGTAATTATAAAGCATCACCAGGGGTTGGGGTTGTGTTTTAATGCCTTTCATTTTTCCCCTCTGCAGATAGAATGATTGACAGCTATGACTTCACTGACATCACTTTCAGTGTCTGCCCACCTGGACCCACCACTTCCTGTTCAGAGGGCTGAAAAACAATAGCTCTGCCATTTTCACTAGTTCCATATTGAACTCAAATCTGAAAAGACTTTTTCTCAATCTTTTATTTTTTTTCTTGCATACCGAATATACAGGGTACCGTGTTGGACCCAAAACCTTTTTCATTTGTTGTGCCATTCTCTTGCAATGTATATAAAGAAGGAAATGCTGTTACACTTGTTTTCAATAGGTTATGTTATATTTTCTTTTCATCTATTAGCAAAATGGAGTAAAAATTAATTTTATACATTCTTTTACAATTGGCAATATTTATTTTATGAATAAACATTGTTTTCTAACTATTTTAACAACAAAATACTGTTTTTGGTAAAGTATGCAGTTTTATTCTAAAAATTGTGTTCTGTTTAAAATGTTAAATATTTCTGATATAGACTATTTTATAAATTTTCAAAAAATGAAATAGTTTGCCAATCTTTCAAATATTCTGCTTCCTCCACTATAATCTTCCACTGGTAGACAGGAAATGTTGACTTTTCTTATGTGTAAACAAATGGTAGCTTCTCCTTTCAGAAAGAGGAAGGTACAGAAAGCAAAAAAGAAAGTGAGAGCTAAGTGGGTTAAGCAAATGTAGTAATGAGGTTAAAGTTAAACCTGCCTGTTTTTAATGTTATACAAATGTTTTCAAAAGACCATTACAATTTTTGCAAGCAGTGTTTTAGTAATTGTAATTTGACCTATTTAAATATGTAATTAAAACATGCTTATGTAAAAAATATCATGCACTTAAAGTCTTTCTTTTAACATGTTTTTCCTAGGTAAAATAATACTTACACACTCCAGCAATATTAGTACACTATGTATCGGTAATTGGCCATCTTTTTTCTCATACATCAATATCATTATGAATCTAAAAAATCCATATTGGCTATGCATTAGTTGAGAGTCTTTCTTTTTTAAGTAATATATAGCAGTATATATCATTGTACTTTGGTAATACGTAAGATGGCATGTGACACATCATCAACTGAAACATATGCAGCACTCTGCAATGGCAAACCCTATTTAGATACAAAGCATGATATTAAACATAGAATGTTATCATCAAATGACTACTAAAAAGAACAAAACCAACGAAAGTAACACATTTTTAAAGAAATATCCATGGAAAAATGACCAATAAAATGGTAAAATAAACCCACACCTGAGGTCACTGGGTATGCTCTAGGATGATGACTCAAGGACATTCCGGAGGATATTCTTGGCCCTGAAAGTGGTTTTGGTGATAACTCAGTAAGATTCCTGGCTATAGCTTAAGAGTTCCTTTCAGTCAGATCTCTAGTAATCTTGTAGACTGTAGATGAGTTAAAAAGAGTTTGACTGGCTTCAGGAAGGGAGGTCATGAAAGTGAGATAAGGATCTGGAAGAAGAGGGGCTACAAGAGAGAGCAAAAGAAAAGTGGTATTTGTATTAGTGATAAGGAAAGTAGGAAAGTTTTGATTTGAATACAACTTTTCTATAGCTTATGGCACATCAGACTGCAGTACCATAGTGGGAGGTTAAAAGGAAAGGAAGAGAAAGGAAGTCTGCCAGGATCGTTGCAGAGCCAGTTCTGTGGAGAGGAGGCAAGCTGTTGGGGAAGATGCCACATATGGAGCAAGCGGACAATGTTTACATGGAAGGGTTGCTACTGCTGAGCACCTAGGGAGCAGGAGTGACCAACATGACGTTGGGGACACAGGCCAGTTAATGGTTTATACTGTATATGTTATCTATACTAATAAACGGCAAAGCCCTCACTCACTCACTCACTGACT
>JANRMT010062861.1:50959388-51009566 GCA_026402145.1 Polypterus bichir lapradei | reverse complement strand
TATATATGTGTGTGTGTATATATATGTGTATATGTATAGATATGTATATATATATGTTTATGTGTGTGTGTAAATATATATATATTTATATATATATATATATATATATGACAGCAACACTCATCACTCACAACAGTGACAAAACAATTACATTGACAATCATGTTACGTTATTTTCAAAATGTTTCCTTTTCTTTTTCATTGCTTCTTTAACACACTACTTCTCCGCTGCGAAGCGCAGGTATTTTGCTAGTACTTATATATAATATAGTGTCAAAGATGAATCACAAAAGAATCACAAAAAGATTTTGGGACAGCTACCTGTATAATTATTCCTGGCTGCAAATGAGTTAAATCAAGAGTACATTTGTATACAGATTCAAGTCCAAAATAGAACTGTCTTGATGAGGCAAAGATGGCAGTTTTAAAGCAGAGGATAGTAAGTGACGTTATCAGGGCCAGGACCGGAAGTGATGTCATTAAGTCTGGAACCAGAAGTGATGTCATTGGACCTAGAAATGGAAATGACATCATCAGGATCAGGTGGAATTTCCCATAATTGGTCAGGCATGGAAATACCCTCATTCAGGCCCTTTAGCTGCCTTCCATGCACACGTGTGTGACAATGTTTTTTTTTATAGACTTATACTGATTTTATCATTTGGATCATTTATTTATTTATTGAATATTTACCCCCACAAACACTGTTATTTATTGGAATATTTATCTATTTCAAAGACTGCAGTGAATTTTTGAATGATGATTTATTTGATTTTGTCTGAAAATAAAAAGCACTTTATATGTTTGCACCAATCTTGTCTTAGTCCATTATAGTTAAACAAACCTAAAAAAAAGCCTTGGCGAGCGTATTTTATGGCACAAAAATACATAGATGAGAGTGTAGCATCTACAGAGTGAGTGTCTGTGACTTTAAGTGTGAAGCGGATGAGATGTATGATGTATTATGGAATAGCATTTAAAATTGGACATAACTTACATTTGTTTTAGGCAAGGAGTCCCAGGCACTAAAGAATTCCAAAAGCACTTCCAAAAATGCTAACTAGCGACGTTTATATCACCAAACCCCAACTAGGTTGAGGGCAAGAACAGAATCTTTTAAAATAAGAGATCTATTTCACAAAAGTCTCTGTGATAAACAGTCGGCCCAGGAGAGCACAAAGGAGGCAAAATGGAATTGCCTGAAACAAAGGCAATACAAGTCAAACAAAATTCCACCACAGATAGTCAAAGAATAGTCAAAAAACAGAGTGAAGGTCATAATCCAAATAACCACAAATCCTACAAACTCACAAAAGCACAAGAACTAATCACACAATAACACATTCAGAACGAACTGCCACGAAATATGGGAGATCATCCAGATAATTAGGACACAGGGCAGTTCTTGGAGGTCACTGGCAGGTGGCTCTGCTCCTTAGGGGACCACCAAAAAACATATGAAACATAAAACAGGCAGCTTACATACATAAAATCAAAAACAAAGAATCATGAGCATAAACAACATACATTAAATAATCAAAGGTGAACAAAAAGACATAAAACATTAATCTAGCTCTAGCCAGGGAAGGAACCCTGGCTGAGACATAACAACATCATTTATTGATGTAAATTTAAAAGATGTACTGTATAACAGAGACAGCAGTTCTTTGAATGGTACAAATCTGTAATGATACAAAACGGAAATATGTCTTGCATTAAGAAAGTGAGAGATGTTATGTGGCAGTGTACCGTACATTGACTAAATGCTTTAACTACATTACTGTTTTCAATCTGTGCATTACATAACTAAATGTTAATGCCATTATTCAAACTAAAAATTTCTTGCAGAATTGCTGAGTTTGATTATAAACTTACTAGTTTGACAATGTCATACTTTAAGCATTGCCGACAGTAAGTATTCAGTAGCAACATAAGTGGTGTGAGGGAAAGTTGAGTTGATTTGAGTCTTTCTAAAAATCTTACAGTTGATAAGGCCTCATAAATAGACCTTGCTCAGGAGCTAAAAAAACAAGTGTAGTGTCCTCAAACTCAGAATGATTATGCAGGTTTATGACTACAAAACTCCCATAACAAATTAGTAAAGGGCCGAAGGGGTTGTCCAGATCAATTCAAACATCAATGAACATTACAAGTTTTTTTTTTTATTTCTGTAAGAACATAAGACATTTGACAAACAAGAGGAGACCATTCAAGCTGGTTTGTTTGAATAGTAGCTAAGCCTTTGAAATATCTTAACACTTCTTAAATGTTGTGAAGGTTTCTGTTTCAACTATTTGCCTCTACAGTTTGTTCCAGATTCTGAAAACTCTTCAGTCCTAAATGTATTTCCTCTTAATTTTCACTGGTGTCCACAAATATGTGATTCACTGTTAAGCTGAAATAATATTTCTGGATCTACTTTATCACTGGCTTTGAGAATTTTGAAGACCTCAATTAGATCCCCATGCAGTCTCCTCTGCTTGAGACTAAACAGGTTTAATTCTCTATGGTCTGTTGGACCAGACCACTGAGCCATGATGTTTGACAGTCTCATCTTGACATCAAAGATGACTTGTGTGTTAATGGAATGTAACTGCTTATGATTACCGTAGATCCCGGAATACAAGCCGAGAATTTCATCCTAGATTTTTGGCTTGGAGTTTGGGGGTCGGTTTATACAACGAGTATCATTTCAGATTCAAGATTTCCAGCGCAATGCCGGTTTTGTCGATGAATACGGAAGTAAATAATGACGAAACCACAGAGCAATCTTTCAGATGAAGAAGTAACTTTGCATGCGGGTACTTTAAATTAAATAAAGAATTTATTCAAAAAAGTGTTTTAGTTGTTGATTTTATTAATAAAATTTATAATAAATTATCGGGAAGTTTAAAATAAAATTTTTTATTTTGATTTACGATCCACATCTTGCATTACGAAACGGATGCGGTCACGTGTATGCGCTTGCGCGATTGTAAACAAACAACCGAGAGCGTTAGTAGCGTCAGTCGGAGCCCAGATACATGTGTTTGTGGATGTAATTTCGAAACAAAGATGGACATTGTGTGGAAATATCTCCGCCTCCTCCTCCCTTCCTGCAGCCCAAAGATGTCAAATTAAATGGTGAGTACAGTATGAAATTGTTTCTAGAATAGAATGCCTTTTACTGTCACTATACGCATCTACAATGAGATTAAAAGCAGCTCCTTCAGTGCAGAAAAAAGTTCTGTATAGGGCTTGTATGGTTGTTTTTTAGCCTTAGCATAACGCCGTATCTGTAGCCCCGCTTCTGCTTTCTTTCCCTCCTCCGTCTGTGTCGTCTCCTAGACCCGACAACAATCCACGGAGAGCCCGCTGGTCTCGCTATGTTGTCTGGGATGTTGTGCGTGTGATGAAAAACACTCAAAACAGATGTCTGGCTCTGGACACTGATGTCTATAAGGTTCGGAATGGTGTAGCGGATGTTCGCCGAACCAATCGTGCACAAACAAGGACAAAAAAAAAAAAGTACAAAAACAACAAAAAAGTGCACTGAAAAGGAGAGCCCTGAGCCGCTGCGACCATGCGCACCGCCATGCTCCTAGCTTAATCGAAGTAGGCTAGGCACTTTTTATAACTTTTTGGTTAGTACATTAGAAAAATTATTGGTGTTTTGGTAAATTATGCACATTATACAACCCTTTTTTATTATGAAAAGGTTAAGTAAGTGTTGCAGTGGGAGGTTCGGAACGCATTATGGGTTAGCCTTTGCGAACGAATTAAGTTCGCAAGTCAAGGGTCCACTGTATTGCGTATTTAAGTTAATCAAATTTATAACAAGTCTCCGGAAATCCACCCGCCGATGTACCATATTTGCATATATAGTTTCAACACAAAGGTTCCATTTTACCAAACTTCTCCGCAATCACTTCCTGGTTTCCATCAAAAATGCCGGCAGTCTCAAATTCTCGCCAATAAACATTATAAATATACCCGAAGAGACACTTTTAAGGAAATTTAGAAAATTTTGCTTGGAGAAGGGGGTCGGCTTAAATACCGGTCATCGGCAAATACATGTAATTTAGTAGGTAGAGAAGGGGATCGGCTAATATACCGGGTCGGCTTGTATTCCGGGATCTACGGTAACAAATGCAGGTTCCTTCTCACTAGATGCCCTTATCTCAATATAAATGCAATAATATGCTCCAGTTACATGCTCCAACCTCCAACTCTAATTGACTACCAGAAGGTAGTGCACCCTAATTTAAATAAACAATTAAAACTAAGGAAACACTCCACTCTGATGTTCACTGAAAACATCACCAAATCAGCTTCTGATCAGCAAGATGCATCCTCTATCTCAGTCAAAACATACAATGTCATAAGAACAGCATGATAATTAATTCCAGAGAAGCACACTGCCTCTTGTTATAAATGCTGCCTTTTTAACAAAAATATCTTCATTAGCCATACCATATCTCAATGGTTTCAGCAGCGTGTTCATATGCAACCAAGGTGTCTAATTAAAAAGCAGGCCAAGGACCTCGTTCACTAAAAAGCCTCGTCTGCAAAAGAATCATTCACCAAATGTTGACAGTCTATTTAAGAAAATTACTTGCATATAGCAAATATTTATATGGTGTTAGCTGAGGGGGTGGCACGGTGGCGCAGTGGTACAGAGAGATAACACTGCTCTCGGTGCCGGGTAAGGTCCTTGATAGGGTCATCCTCAATTGGATCCGTGATCACTTGCTCACCTACCAGAGACTGGAACAGTCTGGTTTTACGCCTAAAAAGTCTACCATCGACTGCATCCTGGCACTGAGGGTTGTCATGGAGCGCAAACGCGGATATCGGCAGAGTTTCTTTGCAGCCTTTGTTGATTTTTGCAAAGCGTTCGACTCAGTTGATCGATCTGCCCTGTGGGACATCCTGAGGGTTTGCGGGATCCCCTCGAGGTTGCTGGATATCATGGCCAGCCTGTACACTGGTACTGTGAGTGCTGTGCAGAGTGGAGGCAGGACCTCTGTGTTTTCCCAGTTGATTCTGGGGTTTGTCAGGGGTGTGTTCTTGCTCCTACTCTGTTCAATACTTGTATGGACTGGGTGTTGGGCAAGGTTGTGGGGTCCAGCGGATGTGGAACATCTGTTGGTGAAGAAAGATTCACGGATCTTGACTTTGCTCATGATGCTGTGATCTTTGCGGAGTCAATGGAGGCTCTGATCATGGCACTCGAGAGGAGTCTGGGTATCTGGGCTTCTGAGTGTCCTGGATAAAAACCAAGATCCAGGCCTTTAATGACCTCTTTGCACTGCCATCAGCAGTGTGTCTGTTTGCAGAGAGAGTATTGACCTTGTTGAGAGGTTTACTTACCTTGGCAGTGACATTCATGTCGCTGGGGACTCTTCCTATGAAGTCAGTAGACGGATTGGCAGAGCATGGGGGGTCATGAGGTCGCTGGAAAGGGGTGTGTGGCGCTCCCAATATCTATGTAAAAGAATGAAGGTCCAAGTCTTTAGAGTCCTGGTGCTTCCTGTCTTGCTATATGGTTGCGAGACATGGACGCTATCCAGTGACCTGAGATGAAGACTGGACTCCTTTGGTACTGTGTCTCTCCGGAAAATCCTTGGGTACCTTTGGTTTGACTTTGTGTCGAATGAGCGGTTGCTCATGGAGTCCCGAATAAGGCACATTACCTGCATTGTGAGGGAGCGTCAGTTACGGTACTACGGCCATGTGATGCGTTTCCCCAAGGGTGATCCAGCTCGTAAGATCCTCTTTGTTGGGGACCCAAGTGGCTGGATCAGGACAAGGGGTTGCCCACGTAACACCTGGCTGTGGCAGACAGAGGGTCATTTCCGGAGGGTAGAACTGGACCGTGCGTCTGCCTGGGGGGTTTCAAACCTGGATCCCGAGTTGTTTCGTCATGTAGTGGGTGCGGCATCACACTGTACCAGTGCATGCTCCCCAACTTGACTTGACTTGTGCTTGGTGTGTGGGTGTGTGTGCCCTATTTGACATTCCAGCTATTATCTTTGCCCAGTGCTGTCAGAATGCACAGAAGCTTGGAGGTTGGAAGTTTACAGATGGCAGCAAATCAAAGGTCCCAAGGTTTAGCAGTTCAGTAATTTTAGTGCTTGAGCTTCTATGGGGTTCCCAAATGTTTGGGTGTGGTAACACACTTTTTATAATTTTAATATTGTTTTGGTATAATAACCAGTCAGTGGGCAGTTGGAGATTCACCCTTTTTGTCAGAAATATTTTTAAATAAAGACCTTTCTCAACACTTCTCCTAGCAGAACAAAATGAAATGCTTTTGCAAAAATAAAAAAAAAAGCATAACGAAAAGGAAAAGTAATTGATGCAACATTATAGTGGTACTAATAACCATCACAAAGAAAATGTAGATGAACTAATAATATTTTATGAGCTGGTTATGTATATGAGTGCAAGGCACTTTAAATGCACATACCACATTGTCATATTGATTACTGATTGAACTTCACTGCTGCTTACATGGGGCTGAACCTAAACCCACAAGGTTTCCAGTTTTCAGACTCTAAGCAAGTCATTTTACCTGCCTGTGCACACTTCAGCTGTAAATGATATTTGAATGGTGTTTCCCATAGAAGAGTGGTGTATAAAAATAAAGGTTATTTGTTTGTCTAATTGATTCTCTGAGTAACTATACTGTGTATGGAAAGGTAGTAAGCAACAGATCATATCACAGGTGAGAAATGGCAGCTGATGCAGTGCACCACGAAATGTCTTGTCTTGACTTCAATTTTTACACACATCTCTCTCTCTTTCTCTCCCCCTATCTGGGACTATATGTATTTTTTTAGTTCGAAAATCTGCTTTCTTTTTTAACTTCAGACACGGTATTAGTATGACTTCAAATCCCATAGTCCAACGCGCTTTGTATTAGTTCATCAGAACACGTTTTACGTTCGCCAATGTATTCTGGGAGTTGTAGTTTACTATTAAGCGTTTTTCATTCTTCGGTGATTCCTCCAAACAACATTTACCAGAAGCCACATCGACATCAGTGGGTGGCTTGCAAGGAGCCTATGGTAATAAACGGGCAGAGAGAGGGTTGCAGTATCAGCTGAGTGCCTTTGTCTGTTGTAGGGAAGCAGTATTATTTTTCTTGTCAGATGTTAATCGTTTGCAACAGTGCAGACAGTTCGCTGTAAACATCTAGGAAATGTGTGCCTTTGAAACGTATTAATGCCAACGGCCATTTTATGTTATAGTTAAAGAGAACGTTTTGTTGTTCAGTGGTAATATAAAGGAAGGGCTGGTGTGTGCAGGCTGTGCAGCAGGTTCCGATTCAGTGCCATTTTCATAATCAAGCGCACGCTCACGCACTCACTGTATTCGGGGACGAGCGGCTTCTGCGGATGCTTCTGAACGCCCGCGTACGACTGCCAACCGGGACCGGGACCTACCTCGCCTCCTGTACATCTCCAAGACATGAAAATCAAGGATGCCAAGAAGCCGTGTGAGTATGAACACGATAATCAACGTCAACATATTTGTGACGCGCGCGCAATGAATGGGGCAACGCGCCTTCGCTCGCGGGCTGCTGGCCCGCCACTGCGTGAGCGTTCAGCATTGCGCTTCAAAGGTGCGTTTGGCGGCGGCGTGAACTTACCGAGAAGAGACATATATTTGTATTTATTTGTATCCCACAATTATTGAGCCACTGTAGATACACGTAAGCACGTCTTCTCCGTGCTCTTTCGCATACATTACACGTCATCAGTATAAATGAACCTTGCTCAAATTCCCTATATTGCTTAATTGACCTTTTTTTGTTGTTTTCGAAATATCAGTGGGCTTAGCTTAAGAATGACGTCAGTATTCAAGCGTCAGCGTCACTTCTTTACTTATAAATTATTCATGCAGCACCTGTTGATGATTTATTTAGTTTTTTTTTCACTTTTTTTTTAAGCGGGCTGACATAAATAAGTTATCTAAAGTAACACGATCATTACAAAGATTTATTCTCCTCCAGGTGAAGTTGCCTGCTGACTTCCTAAACATTTACAGTCGTGCTTTTAAGGAGCTGGCTTTAGTTCCCTAAAATGCAAATTTTAAATAACAAACATCTAGTTAAGAAATTGATATTTTGAGAATGTGCCCAACCTGAAGGGTACCATATACAGTACAGTACAGTTTATCCAAGGTGAAATGCATGTATGTTAAAAAAAGCTTTTAAAGGAAATTAGACATTGTGGCTTTGCGAAGTGATGCAAACACACTAACGTTTCATAAAATGTATGAATTGCAATGTATTGTTTGTACATAATATGACTGGCAATATATGCAGTTCACCTCAGAAATTAGAATGCATGAAGAAGCTTGTATTTAGATAGAATATGTCATCAGATAATTTATAAGTAATGGTATTCCACAAGAGTTTTTGCTTTTTCCAGTAGAATGGATAATATACAGTAGTTATCACACGTGTGTGTGTGTGTATATATATATATATATATATATATATATATATATATATATATATATATATATATATATATAAAAATGAACACACAGTGCAATTATAATAGATAAATGGACTAGTGTGTAGTATTTTGAGGGCATTTTAACTTTAGGGACCAGGGTTCAACCTGGTGTGAATACTGGTTATATTTTACAGTTAAATCAGTAATGTTATTCTGTCCCACATATTTCATTTTTAGTTATGTAGATTTTAAAAGTTGTTTTTCTTGTCCTTTATCAGGAATTGAATGGTTTTATATTTTGTCTTGTCACTTTAAATTTTATCTAGAATTGCTTGGTAATGTAATGGTGAGATCTGAAAAGAGTGCTGTATAAAACAAAAATGGATTAGTTGGGTCTAGGTAATACAGTTACAGTGTGTTGAAAAGACTGCAGTGTTTAGTTTTGTGTAAAATAAAAACAAGGCCAATCCATTCATTGAGCCGTGTAAAATGAAGTCCTAAAGATCATCAACATTCCTTAATGTTGTTCTCAAACAATGAAAAGGTTGCACAGAGACTCCTTCAAAGTGTGAGTGAAGAAACTGTTGTGAATGCTCTTTAGACTGTACTTGTATATTTCATGGTGAAAAAAAATATTTCTAATTTAAAGTACAAATCCTTTTTGGCTTCATTTTTTCCAAGAAGTAGATGGCCTAGAGGGTGATTACTTGGGGAAATGACTGTGCTACCCCTAGTTTATTGGAGGAAGGGGGCCTTCTAAAAATCAAACTCTCCCTGCATAGTTCTCCTCCCTCAGTTAAATAATTGTAAAACAGGTGGGCTGATTTAGTACTAGGCACAGTAGAACAGTCATATAAAGGCAATGATCATAATCTTTAAAAGAAAACACAGTTTAACCACCTAATAATATATTTAGCCAATTACTTTTAAAGTTTGAACATTAGCTTAGTGGTCTCATTATCCTGGGCTGTTAGAACACTTCAGTCCTGACTCCACATGAGAAACACTGGATTGGTAAGTAATTGAAAGCACTTAGTGAAATATATAAAAAAAAAAAGCAAAAAACCCAATAGTGCAACATTTAAAAAAAAAAAAAAAAAAACTGTGAAAAAATACACAGATGACATCAAATACTACAAAAAGACATTTAAGACTTATCCTTTAGGACTTAACTACTAAAACAAGCAATCCAGTAAGGCAATGTAACAAAAACAGTTACCAGATAAATAACAAATAAGCAGTAGAAAAACCGTAATTAGTCCTCTCTCTCAAACCATTTTTGAATAGAGTTCAATTGCCCATAGTTTGCCAGCTAGTAACAATGGAGAATCCTGCAGAGTTTAATTCCATTACCTATAAGACCCTACTGTGGTGTTTTTTAGTTTTAGGTTTTATTTAATTTTTGATTGTTATTTATTGTTTACTTTTTTTTTTTTTGCTTTATTCGGTTTTAGCTTTTCAGCAATTTAAATTTTAGTTTTTGTCAGATTTTATTAGTTTTGTATTACTTACCAAAAATGTCCATACAGAGTTTTTTGTCAAACTGTATTATTAAGTGGACAGGTACAACATGAATCATATATTCTCATAACAATGTGACAGTTCAAGACTTCTAGAATAATTGAAAAATGCAAGAATCAAACAAGTGTGCTATGATGTCATTTATTTATTTTAACCTGCAGCAACTTTAAGCAAAACACTATTTCATTTCAAAAGTTTTTTTTTTTTTTTTTGATTCCTTTTGCAAACAGTAAAATTCATATGCACATATACTCTCATGTTTATTTTTCATATTTTCTGATGATATCAGCTACCCATTTCAAAACTCTGAAAGTTTATTTTTTCAAGGGAATTCTTACTTATTTTTATGTTTTGGAATGCTGTTATAGTGGCTACTTGAACTATGTTAATAACGGTAATAGCAGAAATTGAGGTGAAAGTTTTTCCAAATTTAGGGGACTAAGACAGCATTTCTATAATATATAAAAACATTTTAGAGTCCTTTCCTTTTTGAAGATCCCAGAGTACAGTGGGAAAAGGACCTCTTACTCAACATTTCAGAAACAGGAAGGCAGCCACGCACAGAATTCACTCTATCTCCATAGGTGCAAAATATCAAATTATTCAACTCAAAATCTTTTATTGAGCACATCTGTCTCGTTTAAAATTGTCCAAAGTGTTTCCAGGGTAAGATGCAACCTGCAAACTTTGCAGTTGAGCTTCAGTTTCACTGGGCCACATGTTTTGGGCATGTACCATATTTAATATCATTCTGGACAAAATTTTTTAAATATCTATCAGACAGCCTTGGTGTCACAATCAGTCCTAATCCATTAACAGCTGTGTTGGGTATACTCCTAGATGGGCTTAAAGTGGAGAAGGACGAACAAACTAATTGACTTTACTTCACTATTAGCACAAAGACTTGTCTTGCTCAACTGGAAGAATTCTAACTTACCTCTTTTAACTCAGTGGGTAATTGATGTTATGTACTATTTGAAATTGGAGAAAATCAAATACAAACTCGGAGGATCTGTTCAAAACTTTTTAAAAACCTGACAGGAACTAATCAATAACATTTTAGAATAAGAATAGAATATAATATTTGGGGTTGGGGAGGGAATACTCCTTTCTGTCTTTATTACTCTCGACAGTTTTACTCTGGCTGTTGGCCTTCCTCTCTTTCTCATGTGCGGTGGTTGATTTGAATTAGTTTTGTTAAGTTTGACTTGATTGTATGGAATGTTGTATGCTTTTAATAAATTCAATAAAAGATAAAGTTTTTCCATGTATATAATGCATTTCTAGAAGTTTATTATTTACATTAAATACTGAAAATCTGTTCCAGCAACATCTCAGATCATTCCCTTAATAAGCAACATAGCTGTATCTTCCATAGTAACAGGTGGCATGCTTTAAGTGCCTTTTTCTTGAAGTTTGATGAAAGCTGCCTCTCACTGTCACTAGGACCTCTGTAACTGATGGTCAGTTATAGCCAATGAAATGCACAGAAGTAAGTTGCTGATAAGTGATGGAGCATTTGTGCATTTTATTACAGGAAATTAAGTAATTTTATTTACATTAATTCTGTCCCAAAGAGGAGCTTGCTAGATAAGTAACAGTATTTTGTAAATGTAAAGCATAAGTGCTCACAATTTTGTCAACAAAAAAGGGACCAGACAAATAGTTTATATACATATGCAAGTTTTGCTTTGTCAGTCAGTCATGTAGTCATTTTCTATATAGTGATTAAACAATAATGTGAATAACATATGAATTTCCTATGAATACAGCAATGCAGCCCTGAGCTTTTCCAGAAACATTTTTGAAAGTTTATTTTTCTTAAAATGAATGATAATCAATAACGGGTAAAGAATGCCTCCAAGACTGAACTGGCAACTGGGACGAAGGAGAAATTCTCCTTTATTAAAAACATACACTGCTTTTCATTCTGGTTGGTCCTTATTGCAAATCTTGGAAAAAATGAAATGCCTAACATGAGTAGATTTCAATAAATAATATTATGTAGAAAAGCCCATTAGAAGAGGAAAAAAGTACTTTAGCACTTTTGAATACTTTTCTATCCAGTTATAAAATACAATGAGAAGTCAAGCAAAATGACACCTTTTATTGGCTAACTGTTAGGCAATAAAAAGTGTCATTTTTACTTGACTTCTCATTTCATCCATAATGGCTTAACGTGGTACAACACCCAACTACTACAATACAACTGAAAAAGTTAGAATATTATAAACTCTTATTTGTTCATTTAATGGTGACTTTTAATGCTTTGAGATATCTGTCCTTTAGCTTGTATGTTACAAGGGTTTACTTGTCTTTTATATTGAATTGGTTTGAACTATTGAAATCTTTTCTTTGCAGGATTAATCAAGTTTAAATTTTATAACTCAGACAGACAGAAAACCATAAAGTATTTTTAAAATGTCTAGATGTTCCAATGCTTAAAGTGTGCCCCTTGGAGAGAAACATGATCATCCTAAAATACAAAAGAGGGCCACAATATTCAACTTAAAATTAATTCTGGATAAAACAATGAAAACACATGTTTTTTTGTCAACTGTCCATAGTGATTTACATGTACTTTTAAAGCAGACATGGACAGCGTATTTGGGGTATCCCCAAATGAGGGAAGAGAGTTCTGAGGCAAGGAAAGGCATTCTTGAAACAGCATACTGCAGAAACTGGTAGGAGATGGAGTGGTACCATAGCTGCCAAACTACATGGCTGTGCTGTGTACTTGGGAACAGCTGTGGTATATATGGTAGTGATGGTGTGTGTGTTTTTATGCATTATGTATTCTCTTAAAATTAACAGAAAGAAAAGTTGAAGTATTAAAATTCAGCTATATTACTTTTTCAATGTTTTTGAAAGTTTTATTTCTTTTAAAATTGAATGTATTTAAAGAATAGTAACTGTAATATAATTTGTCAACTTGCTTTTTAATTGTTAGGAGTTTTGCCAGTGCTTATTGGGGTAGAATATATAGTTAACCAGCAGCATTGTATTTAGTGATGTACGAACACTTAACGTCTTCACTTTCTGTTTTTGAAAAGGTCGGAATAAGATCAGGGCTTATTTTGATTGATTTATATGAGCAGGTTGATTTGATTGCAGTTTCTCAGAGCCACTCCTACACAGTCCTACCTTCAAGAATATTCATTCCATCATATGCTTGCATAGACTGTCTAGAGTAGATCCTTTTGATATTTTTGCAACTGGAAAATAGTTTATCAAGTGTCTCAGTCAGGATGGGTTCCTGACTTTAGTCTGTTTCTGTCGGGCAATTCTTATTTCACTTCACTGTTTAATACTGGGTGTTCCCCACCTTCAGTATACTTCATCTTTCCTTTTGGGTTGTCTTTTTGGTGTATATGTTTACTAGTAACATTCTTTGGTGCAAGGCTTTTGTCAGTAGGATATTGTTTATTGATCGATTTATTGTTAGGAGTACTGTGAAGATTGTCAAGCAAGTTAGTCAATGCAGCGGTCTGATTGTGAACAATTATTAACAGAAGGACTAGATAGGGGCAAAAACGAAAATGTTAAATGACATAAAGCATGTTTAAAGGAATGGTGAACCTCCTTTTTGTGGACTACTGCAAATATAGACTTGTTTCCCTTGAACACTACAATAATTAAATGTAGTTGGAAAAGGGCAACATTTAGCTCTAATGTTCTACACAAAAGCCCCTTTTCACAATGCTTTACTCATATGCTCACAATGAATTAACAGATAAAGCTGCAGAAATTAAATGACAGTGAATAAACTGTTTTGAAATCAAAAGGCAATTTAATATTAAATGAAGCAAACACATTAAACCCTACACAGACTTCCCTAGTAAATTCAGAGATGGCAAACAAGAAACAAAAAATGTATATAGAGTATTTATATCATTAAGTAAATGACTTAATTACCGAATTCTACAATAGACAAAGCTGGGTGAGATGTACCATGAATTATGGATGTGGTGACAAAATGCTTCTAAAGGAAAATAACAGAAATATTCTACTAGTTCAGAAGTAAGGGATGAATCAATACTAGCCTAAAATGGAGGTGGCCATGTACAAACAGTGCTTCTGCTGGAATTTAATCTGTTAAGATGAATGATGTTCCATTATGAACACCTGGATGGGTCTGGAGTTGTGAAACTGATAAGATGTTTATGGCCTGCTATGGTCCTCCTTAAGTGGTATTTTGCTGCTTTCCATCTTCCAAAGTGTTTTTTTTTCTTTTCCCCTTTTTCATTTCATCTGAGGCGGCTCATCCTGATTTAAAGCTGTAGTGATGTGGGATTTCCAGTAATTTAGTGCTAACATGATTTATTAGATCCAGTTCTATAAAAAAAAAAGTGAGTTTAGTTTAAAGGTATAAAGTATATTAATAGATGTCTTATCATAATGCATGCATGAAAAGTGAATGTTATAAGAAAAAGGAATACAGTCAAGTGTTATTTGCAAGTATGTGGTGCTGGTACATCTAACTAAGTTGAGTAAATTTATCAAGAGTTTTTTATGCTAATGGCACAACATCATGATCTTACAAGTTTTCAGACAGATGCTCAGTTTCCCTCAAATCCTTTCTGTTTGTTTCATTTGTAATGTTAGTTGAATACTTCATTTTTAAAATGTAACTCCTTGCATGCATATACTTTTTTTTTCTTTAGACTTGCTTCTTAGAAAATCTGAGTTTGGAGGACTTAATGCAGTTGTAAAAAGATGTAGTTTATAAGTGAAATTGTTTGAATGTGCCAGTTCAGCAAAATGGAACGTGAATAGCAGACAAGAACATGGTGAATTAGAGAATCAAGCTTACATTTTTAATAATCTATCAACAAAGCTGTTATTCAAAAGTCAAAAGCACAAGTTAGAAATGCAAACATCGAAGGTGCTTCTATTCAAATAAGCTTCTTAAAGTCTAATTCTATCAAGACTGAACAGCTTCTGGTGATTACAGAACACCCACAATTTAATTTTAGCATTGGTGTTGATTGGAAGCAGAAAGGGTACGATTGCAGGTGAAACATAACTGTTGCAATTGGAAAAGGCCTTGTGTCACAGGGACAACTTAGTAAAATTTATGACCTTGGAAAGGGAATGTTGTGCAAGTGTTAAGTCTATAAGTAGTAATTAGTAGACAAAATGGTATTTGAGGACCGTTTAACTTTTACACTAATATAAACTAATAAGTGAAACTATATTTACATATATTTTGCTAAAAACATAATTTTTTTTTTATCACTTGGATGAAATGGCAATTTTAGAATAGAAGTGTAAAAGGTAAATATACATTTACTTTAAAAGAAGTTAGGTGTGCAAATTAAGCCAATTTTAAATTTGTTGAATTTATCTAATTATCATTTTTATTTTCTTGCACTCTGTTTATTTTAGGAGATGGTTCTTATGTGAATTGCTGTTACAAAAATGTAATTTTCATTGTGCATTAAATTAGGTATGATGCAATATGTGATTTGTTAATAGTCTCCAAAAATGTTAAATTGCAACATTAGTGATGTAGTTTAACATCTTTTGAATAACAGACATTTTAGTTTAATTTTAGATCCTGATTTCTTGAGGTAATGATCTTAAATTGTTCTGTTTTGCTCCTGGCAAACCTGACATTGCTATTTATATGTTGTCAGAGCTGTCAATTTGGAATAAGAATAATTTTTAGGCTGAGAATACATGTAAACCAAAATGTAATTTAATAAAGGCTCTTAAATAAAGACAATTTATGTCAGACACGCTTACATTGCATTTTTTGCATGATTTAAAAATATAGTATAATCTACTATAGTAATTTTTTATCAATTGGAAAATAAAAACTTAAAGGATAAGTTTGGTGTTTTTCAGTCCAAGTTTTTTCTTCTCAAACATAGTGTAGAGCATACACATTTGCCACACGAAATTGTGTTCTAAAGTCGGGATATCACAATGCCACAAGTTTTGTGTTAAATACCAATACTACTGAAAGTTTACAATACTCTATCCTTGTCAATACCATGGCAAAAACAGACCTCACATTCAATGGCTTTTTATTAAAGTATCTCCATTTATTGAAGTGAACAGTATAGTGCCTTTTCCTGTAATACAACATAATATTTCTAAATATCAGTCTAATCTGGGGAGGATTACAGAATAGGGTTTATAAAAATTATATATCATTAACTACCTGAATTATCTTGGAATGTGCACAGTCTGAATTTATTCTCTGATAGTTTCTGTCCAGTAACTGAAAACTAATGTTTAAAATCCACACTAAACATTAAAATACAAACCTGATTATATATGCACTGTTTAATAAATGAATTCCAAGATAATTTCATATATTTCCATTTAAGACAACTCTTTAAAGCTGTTTTGGTAACACCATTAGGCCTGGGTAAAAATGTTGACTTTCCAATTAATCATTTTTTGTTTAAACAGTTTGATATTGATTCTTAAAGTCTCAAGATCGATCTTGTGAATTTCTTTCTTGCTCAATTAGTATATGCAGATTTTTGCATATGTTTTTGCCGTTCGATCCAGTAGATGGCGGAAATTCTCCTGTTAAGGCTTTCTGCGGGAAAAAGCACTTTACTGCTTTGCATAAAATGGTGTGTCCTCTTAAACTGAAATCCGTGTCTTAGACAGTTAAATCAGATGTGTGGACTTACTACGGATCAAATGGTGCATTGGTAAAGAGCATCTGGATAAAAGCAAAGCCATATGTAAGCTGTGCAACTCAGAATTTAATTATAGTTGTAACATAACAAATTTGAGAATTCACTTATCCCAATGTCACCCAGAAACATTGTCTTATTTGACTTCCAAACAAGTAGAACCTAAACAATTTGTTTTGGAGCTGGTGTTTAGCTCCAAGTTTTCATTTAATTTGCCTTGTGCCTAAAAAATAAGAGAATTTGTAGCAGTTTTTTTCTTTTTCAGAGCAGCCTGGGATAGAAACGCGGGTGTGTACTTAAAGCAGCCGACTTGAAGCAGCTCCGTAATAGTGGCATTATCTGTCACGTTGGCTGGTTCTTTTTATTTTATATTCCACTAACAAAATACCCGCGCTTTGCAGCTGAGAGGTAGTGTGTTAAAGAAATTATGAAAAAGAAAAGGAAACATTTTAAAAATAACGTAACATGATTGTCAATGTAATTGTTTTGTGACTGTTATGAGTGTTGCTGTCATCAAGGATTTAATTATCATTATTTGTTTCAATCAGGTTCGTATTTGGTGGATGTGTTGTGTTCAAGTTACATTCCGTGTTTGTCTAGTCTATCCCTGACCATCTCATCTTCGTTGTCAACCGTTGTAAAGATAACGGGTTTCATTCATCGAAGTGATCACTACCCAAATTGGTACTCGTGATTCTAAGATGTTTAACAGGCATTCCCGGTATTAAGTTGTGGATTTGCCTGCGAATATTTAGCGGCACCATGTCTATGAACGTAATTTAAACTTGAGCTTTACACCTTGCTTTCCTATTGATATGTCTATAAAGGCTTGTTCAGCGTCAGAGGTTGTTCCTTTCCTACTGCATCAATAAACAGCTCGTCTTCCTCTTTATCAGAGACATCACACACTGCATGCACGGGTTTACCTTTCCCAGTCCTGCAAACTTTAGCGAAGTGGTTCAATTTACCACATTTTGTACACTGTCTTCCTTTAGCTGGACATCGACTTTTTCCACCGAGTGGTTTTTTTCCGCAGTAGGTGAACTTATGAATATGCGTGTATGCGTCGAGTCGCTTCATATTCTATTGCTGCCGTCTCAATTGTGTAATGCGTTTTTTTGTTCAGCGCTCTTTGGAGCTCTTGCTTGTTGTCCGCGCACTGCGTTCACAGTCAGTTCACGTGAGCCGCTCTGAGTACGTGCATCGAATGTTCTCAGCTGTGCTTGTGCTATCTCATGCGATCTTGCGATGTCCACGGCTTTATTTAATGTTAGCTCAGACCTGGCACTTAAAAGTTTCTCTCGCACTTTTGCTGAGTTTGTGCCAAACACTATTCTATCCCTGACCATCTATCTCATCTTCATTTGCATAAGCACAGTCCTTCACCAGCAATTTTAACTCCGTTACAAAGTGATCGAAAGTCTCGTTTATACCCTGCGTCTTCTCATTAAACTTGTATCTCGCGAATATCGTATTCGTCGTAGGCATGACAAACGCCAGCGGCAGCGTGTCTGTGAACTTAATTTAAACTTAAGCTTTACACCGTGCTTTCCTATTTATGTCCTCAAAGGCTTGTTCGGCTTTAGAGGGTTGTTCCTCTCTTACTGCATCAATAAACAGCTCGTCTTCCTCTTTAACTGAGACATCCCACACTGCATGCATGGGTTTACCTTTCCCAGTCCTGCAAACTATAGCAAAGTGGTTCAGTTTACCACATTTTTTACACTGTCTTCCTTTAGCTGGACATTGACTTCTTCCACTGTGTGCTTTGTTTCCGCCGTAGCTGCACTTCTGCATATGCTTGTATGCGTCACTTGCTTCATATTCTTTTGCTGCCTTCTCAATTGTGTAATGCGTTTTTTGTTCAGTGCTCTTTGGTGCTCTTGCTTGTTCTCTGCGTACTGCGTTCACAGTCAGTTCACGTGAGCCGCTCGAAGTACATGCATCGAAGGTTCTCAGCTGTGCTTGTGCTATCTTGTGCGATCTTGCGATGTCCACGGCTTTATTTAATGTTAGTTAAGACCCGGCACTTAAAAGTTTCTCTCGCATTTTCGCTGAGTTTGTGCCAAACACTAGTCTATCCCTGACCATCTCATCTTCATTTGCATAAGCACAGTCCTTCACCTGCGAATATTTAGCGGCAGCGTGTCTGTTGGATTGCCGCTGACGGACGGCCTTATATGGGCAGGCACTCAATTTCGTGGGAGGCCTGATGATGGGGGACGCAACTCCGCCTCACATGGCGACCGAGCTGCAGGCTATGGCCGTATATATGTATGTAAGTAGGTTTCAGTTATGATCGTTACACATAGAATTTCGAAATGAAACCTGCTTAACTTTTGCAATTAAGCTGTAAGGAATGAGCCTGCCAAATTTCAGCCTTCTACCTACACGGGAAGTTGGAGAATTAGTGATGAGTGAGTGAGTGAGTCAGTCAGTCAGTGAGGGCTTTGCATTTTGTTAGTATAGATTCATTCAATTCATTCAGCTCTAGATCCTTGTTTTGAAATGCTTACCTTTTGTCTGAGGACTGTCAGAACACATTTTCGAGACTGATAATGTGACTGCTACACATGAGCAGCTGGAGATGTATGTAATTTATAGAACTGTGGAAAGACACAAGTCTTCCTGCTGTATTTTTTAGTTTTGACTAATTAAAGATTATTTTAAATGTCCAATAGGGGAATAAATTTGGCTAACAGTTGAGTTGAAGGGTGCCTACATGGAGATTCGTAACACAGAAATATGTTATTGAATAACATTTATTATTTAAGAAGCACTATTTGATTATTTTCTCTTATTCACAAGATGATATAGAAGTTTAAAAATACCATTGCAATGTATTAAAACAAGGAGCAACCTCTGCAATATGAGTGGACCCGGATGTGGTGATACATATGATGGTTAAATTACTGTGAATTTTAAATGAATGCATTTTTTTTTTTTTTTTTTTTTTTTTTTTTTTTTTTTTTTTTTAAAAGAGCAATTATATTTTGTTCCACATGTTCCAAAAGTTAACTGTACATTACTAATAAATTATTTATTCTTAAATGTCTGTCTATGCTTATGCAGATATTATGAAGTCACTATGTAGGCACCCTTCAAATAAAGTCTTACTGAAATTTGTAACATTATCAATGTTTTCTATGCATGGTTAAGTAATTTCTAAAAAAAGTAACCGCACTAATTCAGTCAAGATAAAATTGATATTGAATTGGGACGTTGTGAATCAGAATCGAATTGGGACATCAGTGCTAATATCCAGCCGTAAACATCATGCTTTTAAAGTATCTCTTTTTCAGTGAACAAATTAATTTGCTAATAATATACATTTAAAAAAAAAAAAAAAAAGTTTGTCCCAGCTTTAACACTTTCTGTGAAATTAAAATGGTCAGCTTTACATTAATCCCTCATTTCAGAAATCCTGTTAAACAGGAAGTTTTTCGTACATGAGTGATCACACTTTGTTATTGCTTATACCTGAATACATAACCAGAATTTGAAAATTACTTGGGCCTGTCATTACCTGTACTCAATAAATTTATAATTGAGAGGAAACCTTATATTGTTCAATGTATCATTCCAATATATACAACGTATTCTTTCACTTATGGGCTGTATTACTGAACGGTATGAAGTGTTTTCAGATTTTAATTTAGAAATGAAGTACACTGTTTTGGTTGTTTTTCTAACTGTGTTTTGGAGATTACATGTCTCTGTTAACACAGTACATGTCATATTCATGTCATATTTACAGATGTGTATTGTCCTTCAAAACATTGAAACACTAAGTTTTATTTTGGTATTAACAAATGGAGAATCTTGTGTCATTGCCTATGGAGACAAGCCAAACAGCCTCTCTATTTGAGTCTTGCATCTGTGTTTACTCACTACAATTGTTGTTAGCACTGCCAGTCCTCCCACATCCCACAACCCTATATGCGTAACAGTGAAAGTTTGTGAGTCGCACCCCCACGTGACTCTGAACTTTGTACACCAGGTAGGAAATTGGACTGATGGACATCTATAGAAGTCGTCGTTACAATTACAAACTGTTCATATATCGGGACAGTGCAGGACACTATTTAAAAGAAATTAATCTTGTTGTTTCATTTCCTCTTACAAATGGATGACAATACAAGTTAAACTATTATACTTCATTAGATTGGTAATGTTATTTTGCTTTCAAAGCACGCACTAATCTGTTTCTGACTCAAGCTGAAATAACATGCACCTGTGTGGTGGTTTTTTTTTTTTTTTTTGTTTAATTAAAAGTGTGATTGCTGCACTCACATGCAGGAATTTTCTGCAAACACAAAAGCATTTCCAAACATGACCTCTGCTGTGTTATTTGTAGTCTCACATGAGTGCAAGTACCAACTTTCTTGGTACTACCGATACCAAAAAAAAAAAAACAAAGCTGGGATCATTACGTTTTTATAACTTTAGTACCAAAATATGGTTCTTGTAACATCACAATTTTAAAGTGAAGTGTTTTTAATATATTTTTAAAAATACATAGTCAGTCCTGGCCCTTTTTATGGTGAACATTTTGGTATAGGCCACATTGCATAGAAACTTACCAAATATGTCAATTTTTAAAGGCAAGACAGTTGTCAAGTATTGATCTCATACACACATTGTAAAATAGCCTACACATGTCATTTTTGAATAAAAAACACAATATTATGAGATTCAGCCAACTTAAAAGAAGGCTACCTCTGCACACTACCTCAGCTTTTGTCTTATTCCGGAATAACCTTTCACAACCCTGGGCTGTAATTAACTCATGAAAGTCAAAATTACAGCACACTGTTTGGGCCACGTTTTTGGGTTTGTTTTAATGTACTTTCATATTTATGTGAGAACTCGCACAAGCAAATAGAAAACATACCCCTGCCTCAGGAAAAATAGTCCCAGGAATATGTGATAAAATGATTATATCCAGAACCTTTTTCCTACCAAAACATGTGCTGCCAAACACTGAAGCATATATGAAGGTTTACTTTATTTGAAATAAGTTACAGAAGCAAATGATATTTTTCACAATATTCTTATTTTTTCAGATGCATCTGTATGTACAAGTATGTATGGAAATGCATGTCATATCATTGTGGCAATAATTGAAACTGAACTGTCTCATAAGGGATATGCTATATACAGTATGAACCATTAACTTTCATTACTACTGAACTTGGATGCTCTCTCCAATCTGTAGCAGCATCCCTTGGTAGTATCTCTTGCTTTTGGCCTCTGATAATTTTTTATGGGCATTGGTGGGGTTCCTTGGATTTACATTCCTCACCATTATTTCCTTCCACAGTTGGCCACACTGACCTACACCTACCTTGTTATTACTGGGTGTACGTGCTGTATGTGTGCTGGAAAGATGAGATTGCTCATCTTATGTGCTGAGAAGGGAAGATGTGTAATGGGAATCATGATGTACAAACATGCAACCCTTTTTTTTTTTTTTCAGGTAATGTACTGTACAGGTGAATATCAATTAGGTCTTAGTTGTGACACAACAGTTAATTTGAGCTAGACTGGACAGACTGAGTTTGCCCTAATGTACGAAATATTGTGGCACTCATTTTGTGTTACAGAAACCTGCAGCAGTACTAGCAACATTTGTTAAAACATTTCCATAATTATTAAAATGCAACACAATAATATATCTAGCACTGTTCTTTTTATGTCTTTATTATGCAGTCTGGTGAAACAGATTCTTCAAATGCATCATTATTGATTGCATAGCTAATGAAGGCTGATAAACTGAGAAGCAACTACACCAACCACATTTTTTTTTTTTTTTTTTGCTTCAGGTGCTGCTGGGGAATTTGGTATCTTATTTCCCATCAGTGCCTTTCAAGCAACATTTTTCATAGGTTTCCAGAGATTATTAAGGTTGGGAATGCTGGTATGCCAATTGTTAGTAAAGTGTGCATTGAAAGATGATACACATTTCTTGCATGCTGTATTTTGTTTAACTACTATGGAAGTATCTTTGCAGGTGTTCATTAAGTCTGATATTATATTTTCCACATTGTATAGAAGTTGTGCCATGGTGTTTAACTGCGATTAGGCGTTCTTCAGATATTTTCCAACATCTGATGAGGTATACCTTTTGGTAACAATTGGATTATTAAAGTTTTTAGAATAAGCTGTTCTCATAATTAAGTATGTAAATAACAGCTGACATCAGCTTTTTGTAATGTGTAAGAAAATGTAAAAACGGTCTAAAAAAGGGACAGTGTTGTTTAAGATGCGATTCTTATCAAGCTGTTTCTTTCTGCATATTCCTTTCCTGTTCTTTTATTTATGCACTTACTGAAGATATGTCTTCTTGCTGATTGTGCCTTGTTCAATTAAGCAACAAAACAAAATTTAGACTCCAGGGGCCTCATGTATAACGGCATGCGTAGAACTCTCACTATAACATGGCGTAAGCACAAAAGCAAGAATGTGCACATGCACAGAAAAATCCAGATGCATAAATCTGTGCGTTCGCCAACTTCCACGTTCTTCCGCTACATAAATCCCGATCAGTGTGAAAAGTAACGCACGTGCACGCGCCTACTGTCCCACCCCAACTCCTCCCAGAATTACACCTCTTTGAATATGAAAAATCAATATAAATAGCCCTTAAGCTCAGCCTTCTGTGAAAAGGCAGTGGCAAAAGCAAGAGGGAAAATAGAAGAATTTCAGCGAATACCAAGTGGAGTCAAAGAAAAACATACTATTTGTTGGTTTAAACAGTGGTATAAACAACAAAAGGAAGTTGATCGAGTGACATAGCGTGTCGGAGAAAGCTCACGTTCACAAAGTCGCACAGTGCCCGAAATAAAAAAAAAAAAAGTTGTCAGATATCAAAGTTGCCGTAAAAAGGTGAGTCGTAGCCCACCGTCTGAGTGTCATATGAAAGCTTATTAGGGTACAGAGAAAAAAAAAAGGCACACAGTGGGGGGAAAAAGCATGAAATGTCAACTTTAATCTCTACATTTCCACTTCAATCACGTAGTTTATTTTGTCATTAAAGTAGTACATCATAAACTTAATCTTAAAATCGTTTAATTTACTAGTTTCTCGATCCCATCGTAACTAAAATAGCACGTTAAATGCTTTGTTTTGTATTTGATCTTCTGTGTGCTCTATGTGTTTGAATAACTACGTGCTTCCGGGCTTTCTCTTCCTCCGACAGGACACAGAATCCATTGCATTCGTGATATTACAGCTCTCTGAATAATTAAAATGCTGAGATGTATACGTGATATCATTTTCATGATGATAGGATCTAAAGTATGTAATTAAACATGGGAACACAGTGGTGCAGTAATTGTTCATGCCTCATGCAAGAAGCTTGCTGCGCCGTGTGCTACCTTCGATTAAACACTTTATTGTAGCAGTACTGTCTCTTTCAAATGCAAACGAAGATGAGTGTCAGGGATAGACTAGTCTTTGGCACAAACTCAACGAAAGTGCGAGAGAAACGTTTAAGTGCCGGGTCTTAGCTAACATTAAATAAAGCCGTGGACGTCGCAAGATCACACGAGATACCACAAGCACAGCTGAGAACCTTCGATGCATGTACTTCGAGCGGCTCACGTGAACTGACTGTGAATGCAGTACGCAGAGAACAAGCAAGAGCTCCAAAGAGCGCTAAACAAAAAACGCATTACTCAATTGAGAAGGCAGCAAAAGAATATGAAGCGAGTGACGCATACAAGCATATTCATAAGTGCAGCTACTGTGGAAAGAAAGCACACGGTGGAAAAAGTACCGATTTGGGTAGTGATCACTTCGATGAATGAAACCTGTTATCTTTACAATGGTTGACAACGAAGATGAGATGGTCAGGGATAGACTAGACAAACATGGAAAGTATCTTGAACACAACACATCTTCCAAATACGAACCTGATTGAAATAAATAATGATAATCATATCCTTGATGACAGCAACACTCATAACAGTCACAAAACAATTACATTGACAATCCTGTTACGTTATTTTTAAAATGTTTCCTTTTCTTTTTCATAACTTCTTTAACACACTACTTCTCCACTGCGAAGTGTGGGTATTTTGCTAGTAATATAATAAACATATTTTGCTGCATTTCATCTTAAAAATGATATCGTCATCATATGTAAATACGTGCTTTATAAAGTGGCTCAGGTTGTGCAATATTATAACTGTAGTGCAACTTTACAGTGAGGCAATTGTACTAATAAGTACAAACAGTTCTACAAGGAGCACTTGATGGACTGATTGAGTGTGTTTAGAGTTCTTGGGATGAAGCTGTTTCTGAACTGCGAGGTCAGTACAAGAAAGGCTCTGAAGCATTTGTCATATGTGAGCTGTTCAATAGACAGCATGGCTGAGGCAGTATGTGCTTGATACTGTATACCGATAATTCTCTTTATGATCAGCTGCTGTACAGCTGTGATTCACACTCGGGTACAGTGATATAAATACTCTGAGTGGTGCAGTGAGAGTAGTATGGAAAAAGATGATCCGATTTGTGGGATCTGAGGTGTAGTGAGAGTAATAATGCTAAAGCAGTTATGGTATTTGGAATAGTTTGACCATTCTGTGGACCATTATATTGTTACAGGTTAATTACAATCGGATGCATTAAACTAATAAGTAATATGCAGTTAATTTCAGTTTATTTAGAAGCCGCGTCAGGGATGTGGATCTGAAAAAGATAACCACACAGGAACAGTAGTACTGCTTTGATGCTGGGTGCCTCCAGTCTGCAAAACCGAGCAGAGAACTTGTGTATGACGGGTATGAACTACCGTGGAAATGTGCGTGGCTTTACACGAAGTTTAGGTTTTATACATCAAGATTTGAACGTGGAAATGTTCTTACGCAACATTTTTGGGCGTATGCACCTTTTATACAGGAGACCCCAGATCTATACTCAACCTAAAGGGTGATTGTACTAATACAGTATTAAACTTATAATTTGATGTTTTTGCAGTGAATGGTACTGATATTTCAAAGCCCTTTCATAAACCTTAGCGTGAATAATAATTACAATAATTCTACATACTGTGTTGCCATAATGGTCATTTTTAATTTGATGTAATTTTATCAACAATGTTTGATAAGGATGTTTCATGAGGTTAAAAAATTGTTCTATTTTTGTCCTCTGCTTGTTCCCCTTTAATTGTGTTGGAATGTATAGCGGCATGTCATTACTTATTGGCCTGCCACTGCAGACGGAAGCATAGCTAACATTCAGACTGGCAACACCAGACCATAACAGGGCTAGCTGTGGAATATTTAAGTTTGATCCTTACCTCTTTGTTGTTATTTACAGTAATAACAATTATACTTAAGGACACACTTTTCTGTTGCAGGCTGAATTTCCAGTAATGCGTCTTACAGTAAGCCTTATAAAGTCTAGGAGAGTTTGTAAAGCCAGACAGTCTAGCTCATTTTTTAATGACAAATGTTAACTTTAAAAATAATTGATGCTATAAATTTGTTTAATTTGAAAACTTTCTAAATTAAAAACCAATTAAGAGCGATGCTCAAACACCAATAAGAGTAATTTTAAATCAAAGTGATTTCACTACTTGTTCTGGTCATGAACCTGAAACTTCACTTCACTGTTAAAATTGGTTGATATGCTGGTTGTTGCAACAATTAATTCCCTGCATAGATTTGGATCTATTAATGCACTACTATACGTACATTTAGTCATTTTTATTTGAGAGAAGATTGCTTTTGTACCAGGTTCTGCTGCTGTTAGTTGCCCTTTTATTCAAATATAGCTGAATAAATGTTGAATACGATTTCAAGAAACATTTACAAACCACCAACAATCCATCAGTTTGCACCAGCTCTCCTCTTCCAAACTTGGCACAGACTCAGACAGACACATGTATCAAACCATGTTACAATATATGTCAACAGAATATTGTTCAAAATTAGCAAGAATGCATTGCTTTATCAAACAATAAACTTACTTTAACAAAACACAGTGCCTATCTGAATGTGAGGAAAAGAAAAAAACAAAAACTGCCATCCTTTCATCAATTTGCATCTGCTACATATGCAGGATTATTTACAAACTGAAAGGGTAAATGTCATAAAAAATCTTCATAATAACATGCAGTACACAAAAACACATAAGTTATGTACTTTTAACACACCCATAAAGTAACTCGAACAAGAACTTCTGTTTTACATACCTCTCCTCACCTGAACTTGGTGTGGTCTGAGGAAAAGATGTGAAAAACCCATAGATGATGATAACAAAATGTAGATAACAGTCAATGAAAGAGAGAGAGAAAATACAAAATGAATAATGTAAAATAACTGTCATAAGCTTAATACAAAAATATATATAATTTTGTGTGAAATTAATTGCATACATTATGATACCGAATAATGATGCCATGCAAATGGTACATTTGCAAAGTTTTGGAGACAAAGCTTTGGAATTCTGAGTAATGTACAACTTGCAGAATTCGAGCACAAAATGTTGGTAATGTGTTTTTAAGATTACAATTGCAATTGAGTTGAGTTTTTGTTTAGCTGCATGACTTGTGGAACTTTCTCCACATTTATATTTATAAAAAAAAAAAAAAAAAAATGCAATGTCCATCGTGCAAAACCTGAAAATGAGATTTAAATTCATGGCTTCCGAGCTGGATATGTGCCAATGTCCTCACTTCTGTATGGACATTGATCCTTAAAATTAGGAAAATGTTTGGTTTTTGCTTAATGAAGTTAGTGATGGGTATCGAAAAACAGAAGTAGCCTCCTTAGTGTTGGACTTGAGCATTACTTGGGCTGTGAAAATTGTTCTAAAAGCATATGTCCTGAGTATCACTCAGGCAACTGTACAGATGCATCTTGCATAAGCCTTAGAACCAAGAAATACTTGGGCTGAAAAAGTGCTGTCGGCATAAGTCACGAGCATTACTTGGGCAATGTTTATAGGCGGGCGGGTCTTGCAAAAGCGTTATGTCCAAGCATCACATGGGCTAAGGTGTCGGTGCGTCTTCACCTCTCACCTGTAAGTGTGATCCATAATCCCCTCTGTAATAATGGTGTCTCGTAAGAAATGTCTTTCACGTGCCCGGATGTTGCATACTCTTGTTAGTGATACAAGCAGTAATGTTGAGGAGCTTCTCATCAGCAGTATTGAGGAAGTGAATCTGTCCTTGGGTGGTGAAACTGAAATGGACAGTGAGCCCGAAAGTGACTCTAATGAATCCAAAAGTGACCCTCGTGTCTGGCTGTCTGTTGACCCTGCTTCAAATAAACCAGCGCCACCTCGTTTTTGATTTTTTGGGGAAGCCAGGAATAAAAGTGGACATTGACAGCCAAAGTCCACTTACCCGAGGTTATTTCTAGATGATAACATGATCGTCAGAATTGTGGGGACGAATCGTTATTCTGAACTGTGTCGGTCAAATAACCATACACCTAAGTAGTTTTTCTGTTCAAAAAGATGATAACCAGTAACTGCTGATGATATCTGGGCCTTTTTAGGTTTATTGATATTGCAAGGACTTGTGGTAAAACCTGAGCAGCAATGGTACTAGTCTAAAAACAAAACTTTGGCAACACCATGTAGATTTTAACTATTTATGAAATATCTGCACTTTACCAAAAATAAAGACTTTGAAAATGCCCATCCAGCACCCAGACTGAAAAAAAATTGGGAGATATAACCAGGCCATTGTAACAAAATTTTGGAGCGTTTACATTCCGGACCGTGATGTCAGCATTGATGAAAGACTCATGGCTTATAAGGGCATGTATACAGTACATCGCTTCAAAAAGAGCAAGATTTGGTGTAAAGTTTTATGAGTGTTGTGAATCTAAGACGGGATACATTTGGAATTCAGTTCTTTACAGAGAGAAAGGGCCAGTGTGTAATCCGAAATACAATCAGTATGGCATTGCTACGTCATCGGTGCTGACATTGATAGATGCTTTGCTGGATCAAAGTTACTGTGTAGCCATGGACAATTTTTATACTTCGCCATAGCTATTTTACATCTTCCTACAAAGAAAGACTGAGGCGTATATGGAACAGTGCATCCCAACTGTCTTGGCATGCCTGAAGACTTTGGCAGAGCTAAATTACTGTGAGGTTTGGTAGTAGCTTGCCAAAAGTCTAAAGTGCTTGCACTGAAATGGAAAGACAAGAAAGATGTTTGTCTGCTTAGTACTGTAATTAATGCAGCCACAGTCACTGTACAGGCAAAAGGCAACAAGCAGGTTACGAAGCCTTGTGCTGTGGTCGACTACAACAGCACGAAGGGTGGCGTAAATCAGTGGCGTAGATCAGAAATTGACTTTCTATCCCATTATGCAGAGGCAACAAAAGAAATACTACTAAAAGCTGTTTCTTCATCTGGTGGAACGGTGCATTTGGAATGCGTTCGTCTTACACAAACAAGATGCTGGCGAAACTGCATCTCATGCAAACTTTACATGTCGGCTTGTAGAACAAATCATTGCTGCACATCCACCTTCCACATTACCGTTAAAAAGATGTGGTTGATCCAGGACATCGTGTATCAATCCAGAGCATGTTATTGGTAGACATTTTATTGATTATATACCTCCAACAGAAAATAACAGAATCCAACTCATACCTGTGCAGTGTGCTTTTTAAAAACTGATAAATCTGGAAAGAAAATCCGAAAAGAAATGTGCTATTATTGCACCGACTGTGATGCTGGATTGTGTCTTTCACCATGCTTTAAGATTTACCACACAAAGGACTCCTTTTGAGATAATATACTGTTTTGGCATCATTAGTAGTATTATTATTACTGTTATTTTTGTTGGTAATTTCATATTTTTATTCATCATTACTATTATTTACACCATTATTGTACTTTTGAGATTTAATAAAAATGTAATTTTTCATGCCCAAAAAAAGTAATGCTTTTTCCGTTGTTTTTTTTTTTTTTTTTTAAATTAAATGCAGTGCTATGGAGGTTAAAACTTGTACTGGTTCCAGACTGATCGGCACATAAATATCAATTAGCTCCTGGAAAAAACTGTACTGCTATCGGTATTTTTGTAAAGTTAATTCATCTTAAAATTATAAGCATTTTTAAATTCATAACAGTTCCTTAATGATGACTCCAGTGCAAGTGTCAGGCGATCACTTTTCAAGTTGCATGGCTACGTGTTCGCAAAGTGTAATCTGTCTTTTGTAATTATTTTCGTTTTAGTTATGAACTCAAAATTGATTGGTAAGCTACTATCTATATACAAGAACAATCATATTGCATTGATCTGGCTGGAGATTCAGAAGGCCATTTGGCTATACAATTACATGCAAATAAAAGATCTCCGCAGCAGAAGAATGTCTTAGGAAAAGGGGTGGAAGGTTATATATATATAAAAAAAAAAAAAAAATGTGATTTGGTGGCAGCACAGCCTCACATGTAATCTGTAATGTATCTCAATGTGAGAAACATTTAAAACAAAATAGCAAAGGAGATTTTTACTTGTATTCTGAATTAATAGATCAGAAGGACGAGAGCATTTTTCAATAACTAATTAACTGGATATTTGCTTAATGTTAGATGCAGCCATAATCTCATGTCAGCTAATGCCTGATATCTGAAAAAGGGACTTGAAGACAAACTTGATTTCAAAAGTTTTGTCAGAAAAGCAGCTTTAAAACAGTGTCCTGAATAATCATAGAGTTTTCTCATAGAAACATGTTTAAAATGTAGTTTTAAACATAGTGTCCTAAATGATCATTGTAAAAGATGGTTCAGGAGGTAATAAGGCTGTAAACATAATTTATTTTTCAATTACTAAAAGCAAAATTTCAAAAAATGAACTTGATTATTAGCACAAGTTAAGATGTATTAGGTGTTCCATTATGATCATAACTTTAAAAATAAAGAAATCCATCCACTCTTCACATTCCCTTTCATTTGTTGTTACTGGGAGGTAGGTCACCCTGTTGAAAGAAAAAAAAAAAAAATTGTATGCCCTGAATATGTAAGGAATGTGTATTTACATGTCCAGATTTATTTATTGATCTATTCTTCATAAATAAGTTTTAAGGTGCCTGAAATATGTAATATTTGAGATTTGCAATATACGTAAATTTCTAGAATTGTTGATTTTTGATGGAAAAACTAATTCTGTATATATAATGTATAATTCTTATTTCTCAGTCTATACTGAGAAGTATTTCTAAGCTTTGACTTTGATAGTGCCAATAATCTCTAATGCTGTCATTCGATACCAAGACGACAAAGCTTAGGAATTAAGATTTAGTAAAAGATGATCAAATAATGTCACATTTATTATAAACATGCTATTCTAAGAAAAAAAAACCAAAAAAAACAAAAACAAAGCACTGGTTTAAACGTTGACACCATTAGGGCATTCCTTATGTGGACAGGTAGGTTTGTGAGACCTCTGCTTCCTAACACTAGAAACTGCAGTTTATGGTGTGCTTTATACAAACATCTCTAAGGCTAGCATTGATGTGAGGACTGGTTGGAAGATGAGAGTGGTAGAAGCAGTGGAGAAGGTCAGAGCATGAATGCACCATAAAGCAATGATAAGATGTGTGTCATTACCTTGACAAGGTCATAAACAAAGAATGTTGCCAACTGTTTGAGCAGAAGATAAGAGCTTAGCTGGCTGAGATGCCCTCAAGTAGGGTGGTAGAAATGAGTCAGCAATGTGCATGGACTAGATGGAACAATAAGCTAACTTCGTCTGAATAGCCTATTCACAAAAAGTTTTTGGTAGGATTGGCCTGTGTCATCCATCCCAGTACATCTAGCCTCTTCTGTTGGAGCATGGCAGAGGCTCCAGTATGCATCTTATTTTGTAAGAGAGGAACCCTTGAGCATGTTGGCTATATTAGCCATGTTAGCTAATTGTAGCTGCCCCGCTACAATTGGGGGATGGTTGCTAATGCTGGTATCACCGCTGGGTGCTGATGTAGATGGTGTTGTTTTAAGCTTCAACAGGGCTAGATAGAAACCAGGACCTGGCCAAAAGCAACAGCAGGGCTCCTTATTAAAGCACTAGACTGGCAATTAAGTGCTGATCTTGACAGGCAACTTAAATTCCCAGAGAGCATCACCAGTACCATGCTGGGCCAGACATGGCCCTGCTTTCAGAAACAACAAGGTAGGTTTTTTGTTAGAGCTCATAGTACCCTAGGGTGATTGGTTGGAAGAGGCGATGAAGAGTAAATTACCATGTATTTTGCCCAATGCTTGCCCATTGAAGTGGGGATTTAGGGGGCTTGCTCATTTTCCTCTGTAAGGCATTTAGGCTTTTAGCTATCAATTATCATAGAGAAAATAAAGAGGATGTCAGTCACGGCTGTAATTTAGTAGGAACAGTTGCTACCTGGACATAAGCTAGGGTCTAATCAACTCCACCTGGCTTGCAAGGGTTTCCGATGTCGAATGACCTGCTGGATTGGCACAAAAATTTTAACTTTGGTATCAATGCCAGATTTCGGTTATGAAGCAAATAACAGATTACATTTAATACTCCCACCCTCTTACTCCAGCCTCTCTTTCCTGAAGTGATATTGCACCATATAAGTAAATAATCAAAAAGGGAGAGTACACATTGATTACACTTCATCACTCTTCACAGTTGCCTAGTGTGCTGCTTTGAATTATTAAATCCCAGGCAACTTGTGGTCCCTATGAACACCACATAAACTCTTGATCACGCTGCACTTCACATCACTGTTCATGGCCTCCTCCAAGGTGCGCCACACTATGCATTGCATTGAGGCAATTGGGCGTATGGAGGTAGTCACCCATTAAGTCCTGATGGTGCTGCACTTCACACTCTTAACTCTTTTCATAGACATATCCCTGGTGCACTGTGCCATGCAATGCTTCGAAATGGGGGGGAGTTTTAGGGTCAGGGGCAGTGAAGTTGCAACTGATGAGGTTTCTTAAGTGCATTAGCAGATGTACAGTATTTGGTCAATCATGTTTTTTTTAATCAAATGAAGTGACACATTCACAGCTTTATGTCAGAAGCATTTTTTGAAAGACCACTTGGACTCACTGCAGTTTTCCTGTAGGACAGAGATTGCACTGGAAGATACAATTATCAGTTTGCTCCACAAGGCTTATTCCCATCTGGATAAAGATGGCAACATTGTGAGGGTTTTGTATTTTTTATTTCTCTGGTGACTTTAATACCATCTAGCCATCTCTGGCATCCTGGATAATGGACTGCTTGTCCATCAGACAGCAGATTATGAGGCTCAAGGACTGTCTGTGATTTGGATGTAAGCAACACTAGAGCACTACAATGAACTTTCCTGTCTCCTTTTCTCTTCACCCTTGTACACCTCTGACTATCATGATATCAGGTTATGTCGCCTGCAGAAATTCTCAGATGATTCTGCACTAATAAAGTATGTTGATGAAAGGAATGAGACAGAGTATAGGAGTCAGGTGGAGGACTTTTTTCCTTGTGCAGAAATAATTGCCTGCAGCTTAACATCAGTAAAACCAAGGAACTGGTTATTGATGTTTGCCACGCAAAAGCACCTCTGATGCCAGTCACTATTCAGGGCGTGGAGGTGGCGAACTTCTACAATTACTTGGCAAGCAAACATCAATAACAGGCTGTACTGGTAATGTGACACATAGTAACTTTATATACATGGCAGAGCAGACTTTTTTTTGGTTATGTCTTTGTCAGTGCTTGTTAACTCAAATTGATTGCGTCTGCCCTTAGTGGCTACACAACATCCTGGTATGGCACCTGCTCAGCCAGGATTGCAAAGAACTTTAGAAGGTGGCAAGGGTGGCACAAAATACTACTCATACCCTACTCCTTTATGTGCATAGCTCATGCTTTATATTGCATCATGCCACAGGAAATACAGTTGCATCATAACGGACGTCAGTCATTCTGCACAGTCACTTCTCACTCATTTGTCCTTACCAGTGGTTCAGGACCATTAAGCACTTGCACCACTAGATTCAGATAACCTTTTATCCACAGGTTACAAGGTTTCTTAACAGTGACTTATACTGACAATTTTTTACTTTTGTGTACATGTTCAGTCGCTAGTTGGTGAAAGCCATGTAATTAAGAATTTTGTTGCAATATTTCTACAAACAGCAAAACTCAACTTGAACCATTGTTTATGAATTTGTGATTCTCTTTTTAACTGGGAGAATTCTTTAGAATCAATTTCATGGGTGACTATAACATTCAGAATTTATTTAGGAAATTCCGTTTTGAAATTTTAATGGTATTTGTGACTGCTGCTGTAATGTTTATTTTATTCAATTATTTAATTTTAACATTGTCTACAAGCAAAAGATAAGAATACAAGAGTATAGAATTTTAAAAGTGAATTGATTATTGAATAACAGTAAGTAATTTAACCTCAGGCTTATGCATTAATTATGTTTGTTTTCTTTGTTAAGCTTTTCCATGGTTTGGAATGGATATTGGTGGAACATTAGTGAAGCTCGTCTACTTTGAGCCCATTGATATTACAGCAGAGGAAGAACAAGAGGAAGTTGAAAGTCTGAAGAGTATACGCAAGTACCTTACTTCTAATGTAGCTTATGGCTCCACTGGTATCCGTGACACCCATCTGGAACTAAAAAATCTTACCCTTCTGGAACGTCGTGGCAACCTTCACTTTATCAGATTTCCCACTCATGACCTGCCTACTTTTATCCAAATGGGCCATGACAAAAACTTTTCCACCTTGCATACTGTGCTATGTGCCACTGGAGGGGGAGCATACAAGTTTGAAGAAGAATTTAGAACGGTAAGGATGCCTTTCACAGAGACTTGCTATAAATGTTGTAAAACATTAATATTTAGTGAATTGGCACTAGGGTCCAGTGTTATCAAATATTTACATTTTATACAGGAATACAGTTGAGTTTTCTTTTGCTTTTGTTAAACTTTAGCTCTTGTGTGTTCTTTGTTTTTTTTTTCCCTTTCTTTTATTAAAGCAGCCTTGTTTTGGTGATCACTTAGATGGCCATGCAGGCTTTGCAGTGGACATTGGGTTAGCTTCTTCTTAATTATTTGCTCTAGTACCTGTTATTTGTATCAGTTAATGAGCAAGACAATTAAAATTAAGATTACAGGTGCTGGTCATAAAATTAGAATATCATGACAAAGTTGATTTATTTCAGTAATTCCATTCAAAAAGTGAAACTTGTATATTAGATTCATTCATTACACACAGACTGATGTATTTCAAATCTTTATTTCTTTTAATTTTGATGATTATAACAGACAACTAATGAAAGTCACAAATTCAGTATCTCGGAAAATTATAATATTGTGAAAAGGTTCAATATTGAAGACACCTGGTGCCACGCTCTAATCAGCTAATTAACTCAAAACACCTGCAAAAGCCTTTAAATGGTCTCTGTCTAGTTCTGTAGGCTACACAATCATGGGGAAGACTGCTGACTTGACAGTTGTCCAAAAGACGACCATTGACACCTTGCACAAGGAGGGGAAGACACAAAAGGTCATTGCTAAAGAGGCTGGCTGTTCACAGAGCTCTGTGTCCAAGCACATTAATAGAGAGGCTAAGGGAAGGACAAGATCTGGTAGAAAAAAGTGTACAAGCAATAGGGACGTATGCAAGACATGGGTTTCAGCTGTCGCATTCCTTGCGTCAAGCCACTCTTGAACAAGAGACAGCGTCCGAAGCGTCTCACCTGGGCTAAAGACAAAGGACTGGACTGCTGCTGAGTTGTCCAAAGTTATGTTCTCTGATGAAAGTAAATTTTGCATTTCCTTTGGAAATCAAGGTCCCAGAGTCTGGAGGAAGAGAGGAGAGGCACAGAATCCACGTTGCTTGAGGTCCAGTGTGAAGTTTCCACAGTCAGTGATGGTTTGGGGTGCCATGTCATCTGCTGGTGTTGGTCCATTGTGTTTTCTGAGGTCCAAGGTCAACGCAGCCGTCTACCAGGAAGTTTTAGAGCACTTCATGCTTCCTGCTGTTGACGAACTTTATGGAGATACAGATTTCATTTTCCAGCAGGACCTGGCACCTGCACACAGTGCCAAAGCTACCAGTACGTGGTTTAAGGACCATGGTATCCCTGTTCTTGATTGGCCAACAAACTCGCCTGACCTTAACCCCATGGAAAATCTATGGGGTATTGTGAAGAGGAAGATGCAATACGTCAGACCCAACAATTTAGAAGAGCTGAAGGCCACTATCAGAGCAACATGGGCTCTCATAACACCTGAGCAGTGCCACAGACTGATCGACTCCATGCCACGCCACATTGCTGCAGTAATCCAGGCCAAAGGAACCCGAACTAAATATTGAGTGCTGTACATGCTCATACTTTTCATGTTCATACCTTTCAGTTGGCCAACATTTCTAAAAATCCTTTTTTTGCATTGGTCTTAATTGATATTCTAATTTTCCGAGATACTGAATTTGGGACTTTCATTAGTTGTCAGTTATAATCATCAAAATTAAAAGAAATAAACATTTGAAATACAGTACATCAGTCTGTGTGTAATGAATGAATCTAATATACAAGTTTCACTTTTTGAATGGAATTACTGAAATAAATCAACTTTGTCATGATATTCTAATTTTATGACCTGTACATCAAAATGGAGTATATATTAGCTCTTTCCTGTGACCCATATTTTAGAACACACATACAATATTAAATTGTTTTGAAAAAGTTGTATACAAGAAATGCAGATTTTTATTTCCAGCAATATTATTCACAGTTTTGATCTTCAATTTTATATTTGTGCAGCCGACATTCAAATTTGCTTAGCTCTAAATGATACTTTAGATCTCTCTGTTTTTTGTATTGTTATTAACTAAAGTAGTTTTCTCATTAATTTCTGTTTGGAATTTGTTGTTTCTTTGTTTATATAATCTTACACATTTATTGTGCACTGATATTCTGCGCTTGCTCATATCAACATAATGTCATGTTGGATGTGTTAAGCATGTAACGTAATGCTATTAAATAGTGATAATAATTTATGATATTTAGTAAAAAGAAACTTATGAAAAGGCCCAAAATTCATTGTCCTACGTAAATAACATACCTGAGGAGAAGGGTGCAATTTTTTTTTTTTTTTTTTTGATGATGATTTGATACTAATCTTAAGTAGTAAATAACCATTTTATTTAACCTAGTTAAATAATAGTTTAAGACCACTTGATGCATGTGATGGCAAGGACTGTTATGATTTGATTCTACTGTAATTGATCTGTCTATGGTTTCAGTCATTTAAAGGTTTATTTCCTAAATTACATATATACCATCAAATCCCAAGAAAGAATCTGAATGCTTCTCATTTGCATACAGTTCATCCATCTGTGTGTATGTGTGTGTTTGTATATAAGACTATGTTAGTGTTACCTATATGAAGCCAGTTCTTCACCTCTTTAACACTTCAATGTCACTAATGCACTAGAAAGACACTGACATCTTTTTTTTGGACCCCCCAGTTTAAAATGAGCTTCATCAGTGCTGACAGCAAGATCAAAGTCGAGACCAGAGTGAATCCAAAAAGAAACACACTATTATTGTGCCGACTGTGTCATTGGATTGTGTCTTTCACTGTGCTTTAAGATTTACCACACAAAGGACTCATTTTAAGATTATATACTGTTTTGGCTTTATTGCTTCATTAGTATTTTTACTGTTGTTATTTTTGTTGTTCATTTCATATTTTTATTTATTACTTTTTGTATCATTATTTTAATTTTGAGATTTAATAATGTAATTTTTCATGCCAAGAAAAGGCAACGCATTTTACATGGGTTTTTTTTTTTTTTTGGAATAAAATACAATGGTAAGAAGGTTAATTGAAGAGTTTACCAAATGCAGTAAACCCTTGTTTATTGCGGTTAATCCATTCCAGACTCTACCGCGATAAATGAATTTCCGCGAAGTAGGATGCTTTATTTATAAATCGAATATTTTCGCAGTTAGAGCATAGAAAACCTGTTTACGACCTTCTAAATATGTTTTTTAACATTATTAGAGCCCTCTAGACATGAAATAACACCCTTTAGTCAAAAGTTTAAACTGTGCTCCATGACAAGACAGAGATGACAATTAAAAGAATGCAAACATATCTTCCTCTTCAAAGGAGTGCGCGTCGGGAGCAGAGAGAGAGAGAGAGAGAGAATATCAAAAATCAATAGGGCTGTTTGGGCTTTTCAGTATGTGAAGCACCGCCATACAAAGCAGCTGCAAGGAAGGGAGCAATGTGAAGGTAGTCTTTCAGCATTTTGTAGAGGAACGTCCGTATCATCTAGGCCAGTGTGCGAACAGCCCCTCCGTCAGGAGCAGAGAATGTCGGAGGGAGAGACAGAGAAAAGCAAACAATCAAAAATCAATACGTGCTGTTCGGGCTTTCAAGTATGCGAAGCACCGCGCAGGAAGCATATCGTATATCATTGAGGAGTTTTATTTAATATGTAATACATCCTCTGATTGGGTAGCTTCTCAGCCACCTGCCAATAGCGTCCCTTGTATGAAATCAACTGGGCAAACCAACTGAGGAAGCATGTACCATAAATTAAAAGACACATTGTCCACAGAAATCCGCGAACCAGCGAAAAATCTGTGATATATATTTAGATATGCTTACATTTAAAATCCGCGATGGAGTGAAGCTGCGAAAGTCGAAGCGCGATATAGCGAGGGATCACTGTATACCATATCAGCTGTTTAGGAGTTACAGTGGTGTGAAAAACTATTTGCCCCCTTCCTGATTTCTTATTCTTTGGCATGTTTGTCACACAAAATGTTTCTGATCATCAAACACATGTAACCATTAGTCAAATATAACACAAGTAAACACAAAATGCAGTTTTTAAATTATGGTTTTTATTATTTAGAGAGAAAAAAAATCCAAACCTACATGGTCCTGTGTGAAAAAGTAATTGCCCCCTTGTTAAAAAATAACCTAACTGTGGTGTATCACACCTGAGTTCAATTTCCGTAGCCACCCCCAGGCCTGATTACTGCCACACCTGTTTCAATCAAGAAATCACTTAAATAGGAGCTGCCTGACACAGAGAAGTAGACCAAAAGCACCTCAAAAGCTAGAGATCATGCCAAGATCCAAAGAAATTCAGGAACAAATGAGAACAGAAGTAATTGAGATCTATCAGTCTGGTAAAGGTTATAAAGCCATTTCTAAAGCTTTGGGACTCCAGCGAACCACAGTGTGAGCCATTATCCACAAATGGCAAAAACATGGAACAGTGGTGAACCTTCCCAGGAGTGGCCGGCCGACCAAAATTACCCCAAGAGCGCAGAGACGACTCATCCGAGCGGTCACAAAAGACCCCAGGACAACGTCTAAAGAACTGCAGGCCTCACTTGCCTTAATTAAGGTCAGTGTTCACAACTCCACCATAAGAAAGAGACTGGGCAAAAACGGCCTGCATGGCAGATTTCCAAGATGCAAACCACTGTAAAGCAAAAAGAACATTAGGGCTCGTCTTAATTTTGCTAAGAAACATCTCAATGATGGCCAAGACTTTTGGGAAAATACCTTGTGGACTGATGAGACAAAAGTTGAACTTTTTGGAAGGCAAATGTCCCGTTACATCTGGCGTAAAAGGAACACAGCATTTCAGAAAAAGAACATCATACCAACAGTAAAATATGGTGGTGGTAGTGTGATGGTCTGGGGTTGTTTTGCTGCTTCAGGACCTGGAAGGCTTGCTATGATAGATGGAACCATGAATTCTACTGTCTACCAAAAATCCTGAAGGAGAATGTCTGGCCATCTGTTCGTCAACTCAAGCTGAAGCGATCTTGTGTGCTGCAACAGGACAATGACCCAAAACACACCAGCAAACTTACCTCTGAATGGCTGAAGAAAAACAAAATGAAGACTTTGGAGTGGCCTAGTCAACGACTTGACCTGAATCCAATTGAGATGCTATGGCATGACCTTAAAAAGGCGGTTCATGCTAGAAAACCCTCAAATAAAGCTGAATTACAATTCTGCAAAGATGAGTGGGCCAAAATTCCTCCAGAGCGCTGTAAAAGACTCATTGCAAGTTATCGCAAACGCTTGATTGCAGTTATTGCTGCTAAGGGTGGCCCAACCAGTTATTAGGTTCAGGGGGCAATTACTTTTTAGGGATTTTTTTTTCTCCCTAAATAATAAAAACCATCATTTAAAAACTGCATTTTGTGTTTACTTGTGTTATATTTGACTAATGGTTAAATGTGTTTGATGATCAGAAACATTTTGTGTGACAAACATGCAAAAGAATAAGAACTCAGGAAGGGGGCAAATAGTTTTTCACACCACTGTACATTTGTGTCCTTTTTTTGACTTTCATCTACACTACTTTGGTGTTTTTTTTTTACAAAAAAAAAATACCTCTGAAAATTCTCGCCAGAGTTGGACACTTTTAGAATCCCAGTACAATCGTTCAGTGTGGAATAGCGAAAACAAAGATTTCTGAAAACCCTGATTCCATTGCAGCTTGATTGGTTTTCACTTACTGTGTGGCTCTTCCCTGATTGGATCTTGCTGCTTACAACATCTAATTTCCCTGATTGGTCACCCTTTACGGGAGAAAATATATTTAGACATTGCACGCATAGAGTTGCCTTCTATGGTGCTTGTGGTGTTGCTTACCTATATACGTGTAAATTGTGGTTCGCACGATTTTTAGAATTCATGGAGACGTGACTAGTCATACCGCATGATAGACTTGCCAGTCGCATATGTGCTTATACTGCACAAGCACGTTCTGTCAAGTTGACATGCTTAAACTATTCATGCAAATGCACACTCACTGCAGAAAATTGGCTTATGAGACAGTTCACACTATTAGATAGCCGACTGAAATTTCTAAAATGACAAATTCTTCTGATTGTTGGACAGTCAAATCAAACAGTGGCATCAGGCATCGCAACCCTTTACATACTGCTTGCACAAGAAAGGCCAATGAAGCTGAAATTTGGGTTGAGTCAATAAATCAGTCATAGACTAGCAATCAGGCTTAGAATTGTGCCAAAATAATGCATCATATGTCTGTTTAAAGATGTCTGTGCTGCTTGCATGCTCACTGAAATCAGATGAATATGTCAAATGCTTTTTCAGTTCTACTATGGACAAAAATACTTTTGTAAATGATGTGAAAATATTAATATTTTAAAATGAAAACATAGTAGTGTGGATGAAGCCTAGGGCAGGGGAAAAAAATGCTCCCAAATTACATATAATGTTAGTAATAGTTTATTAGGTAAAACTGTCCATACAGTACTAAAACAAGGATTTGATATATATAATTTCATCTAATTTTATAGATTCCCCCCGAATTGCTTATTCTGCATTCACACACTTGACTGCATAAGCACACTTATTTGTAAAATGCACTACTTATTTGTATGACTGGCTACTGCAAAACAAGAAAATTACCACCACCACATCGGTCAGTTTACTAGCAGATGAAAAATTTAGATTGTGTCAAAATAGAAAGGTTTGCATAAAAATAATGTATAGTGACTTTCAGTCACTAATCAACAGTTGACCAAGTATCACATGTTTGCATACATTGAGTGACTGTAATCTCGCTGATAATTAATAAATCAGTTAATTTAGGTCATAATCATTGTTGCCAATGTTAGAAAATTAGAACACTCTAGACGAGAACAGGCCATTCAGCCCAACAAATCTCGATAATCCTATCCACTTATTTCCTCCAAGAAAACATCAAGTCGAGTTTTAAAAGTCCTTAACGTTTTACTGTCTACCACACTACTTGGTAGCTTATTCCAAGTATCTATCGTTCTTTGTGTAAAGAAAAACTTTCTAATGTTTGTGTGAAATTTACCCTTAACAAGTTTCCAACTGTGTCCCCGTGTTCTTGATGAACTCATTTTAAAATAACAGTCTCGATCCAATGTACTAATTTCCTTCATAATTTTAAACACCTTAATCATGTCACCTCTTAATCTTCTTTTGCTTAAACTGTATAGGCTCAGCTCTTTTAATCTTTCCTCATAATTCAACCCCTGTAGCCCTGGAATCAGCCTAGTCGCTCTTCTCTGGACCTTTTCCAGCGCTGCTATGTCCTTTTTGTAGCCTGGAGACCCAAACTGCACACAGTACTCAAGATGAGGCCTCACCAGTGCATTATAAAGGTTGAGCATAACCTCCTTGGACTTGTACTCCACACATCTTGCTATATATCCTAAGATTCTGTCTGAACACTGTCGGGAAGTTGATAGCGTAGAGCCCACTGTGATTCCTAAATCCTTCTTATAAGGTGTACTCTCCATTTTCCGACTGCCCATTTTACTTCCTATGTGTAATACTTTACATTTACTGACATTAAATTTCATCTGCCACAAATCTGCCCAAGCCTGTATGCCATCCAAGTCCTTCTGTAATGATATAACGGATTCCAAATTATCTGCTTATCCACCTATCTTGGTATCATCTGCAAACTTAAACAGCTTGTTACTTATTCTATCTAAACCATATATATATATATATATAGCTGCCGCCCTAGCACTAACCCCTGTGGAACACCACTCTTAACATCGGCCAGTTCTGATGAAGTTCCTTGCACCATCACCCTCTGCTTCCTGTGTCTGAGCCAATTCTGCGCCCATCTAAAAATATCACCCTGAACTCCCACTTCTTTTAATTTGATGCCCAACCTCTCATGTGGCACCTTATCAAATGCTTTCTGAAAGTCCAGATAAACCATATCAAAAGCTCCACTTTGATCATATCCTTTTGTTGCCTCCTCATAGAATTCCAGCATGTTAATAAAACACGACCTCTCTCTTCTGAACCCATGCTGACTATTCAGAATAACTCCTGTCCTTGCCATGTGTTGCTCAATCTTATCCTTAATAATTCCTTCCATTAATTTTCCTGTGATGCATGTTAAGTTTACTGGCCTATAGTTGCTTGGATCTGCCCTGTCACCCTTTTTATATAATGGGATGATATTTGCCATTTTCCAGTCCTTTGGAATCTCTCCAGTGCACAGTGACTTCCTAAAAATATGTGTCAAGGGTTTATATATGTACTCATTAGCCTCCTTAAGAACACAAGGATAAATATTACCTGGTCCTGGTGATTTTGTTTGATTTCATCTTATTTAATCTGAGCAGCACTTCTCCCTCTACAATTTCCAAATCTCTCAGTACCTCCTTAGTAGTCGCGTGTACCGCTGGCAGGTTATCCACTTGCTCACTTGTAAACACCTCAGAAAAATGTAAGTTTAGGGCATCTACTATTTCACTGTCTGTATCTTTTAATTTCCCTTTACTATTCCTGATGCACTTGACCTCCTCCTTAACTGTTCTTTTACTACTAAAATACTGAAAGAATCTCTTAGGGGGGGTCTTTCACCTTATCTGCTATATTCCTCTCCAACTGTCTTTTAGCCTCCCTGATATCCTTCTTAGTGGTTGCCCTCATGTTCCTCATACGCTCTACAATTCACTTTGCAGTCATTAGTCTTATATGCCTTATACAGCAGTTTTTTTCTTTGCAACCTCTTTTTTAAATCTTTATTTATCCACCATGAAGTTTTTTTTAGTTTCCTAAATTTGGAATTGATAGGAATGTATCTGTCCTGCATTACATGTAAAACATTTTTAAATCTGTTCCACTGCTCCTCGACTGTCTCCACATTTAAAAGCTCATCCCAATGTATCCTACTTAGACTTTGTCGCATCTGCTCAAAATTAGTCCTATCAAAGTTCAACTTAACAATTTTTGTCTTTGCATCTGCACTCTTACAAAATACTGAGAATTGTATTACATTATGGTCACTTGATCCTAGTGGTTCAATCACCTCCATCCATCCATCCTCTTCCGTTTTATCCGAGGTCTGGTCTTGGGGGCAGCAGCTTGAGAAGAGATGCCCAGACTTCCCTCTTCCCGGCCACTTCTTCTAGCTCTTCCGGGAAAATCCCGAAGCGTTCCCAGGCCAGCCGGGAGACACAGTCCCTCCAGTGTGTCCTGGGTCTTCCCCGGGGCCTCCTCCCGGTTGGACGTACCTGGAACACCTCACCATGGAGGCGTCCAGGAGGTATCCTGATCAGATGCCCGAGCCACTTCATCTGACTCCTCTCGATGCGGAGGAGCAGCTGCTCTGCTCTGAGCCCCTCCCGGATGACTGAGCTTCTCACCCTATCTTTAAGGGAAAGCCCAGACACCCTGCGGAGGAAACTCATTTCAGCCGCTTGTATTCGTAATCTCATTCTTTCGGTCACTACCCATAGCTCATGACCATAGGTGAGGGTAGGAACATAGATTGACTGGTAAATTGAGAGCTTTGCCTTACGGCTCAGCTCCTTTTTCACCATGATAGACCGATGCAGAGCCCGCATCACTGCGGACGCTGCACAGATCCGCCTGTCGATCTCGCGCTCCATTCTTCCCTCACTCGTGAACACCTCTACACCCTCAATTCTATCCTGATTATTACAAAATACTAAATCCAGACAGGCTTCACCCCGTTTTGGTGCTTTAACATGCTGTGTTAAAAAACAGTCACTGATTACTTCTAAAAGCTCCTGCTCTTGTACTTCTCCATCTGCAAGGTTATCCCAGTTAATATTTGGATAATTAAAGTCCCCCATGACTATAATATCTCCCTGTAAACTTGCCTTTTTGTTACTAAAAAGATGTGTGTTGAAATTACTATCTGAATTGGGTGCTCTATAACATACTCCTAAAATAAGACCTGTTTCCCTGATATTTTCCAGGCGAAGCCACATGTCCTCACTAAGATGGGGCTCATCATCCAAATGAAGAGGTCTTACATTTAAACCCTGTATGGCATAAACAGCAACCCCACCTCCTTTTCTGTTCTGTCTATTCTTCCTAAAAAATGTGTATCCCTCTGTTACACTCATCCCTATCTTTGTTATTTAGCCAGGTTTCTGTTATTGCTATAATATCATAGTTATGCTCTGCTACATGCATCTCCAACTCACTTACCTTATTTTTGATACTTCTAGCATTAAGGCAAGCTATTTTTAATGTGTTACTCCTTCTACATTTAAATGTTTGCTTAGAATTTACATTGCTATGCATTTTTATTTCTACACCATTGTTTGTTCTTCCATGTATAGATCTAAACCTGGCCTGTCTTAAACTCCCTGCCTCCCCATTCCCTAGTTTAAACAATCCTCAACTAGTTTACACATACGCCTCCCCAATACATTGGTGCCCCTCCAGTTTAGATGTAACCCGTCACGGCGGAACAGGTCCCATCTGTTCCAAAAGGAGTCCCAATGCCCCATAAACCTATACCCTTCTACCCATTACCAAGATTTGAACCATGTTTTAAGCCTTCTAATCTCCTCAATCTTACCTGGACTGGCACGTGGCACAGGCAGAACTTCGGAGAAGACTACCTTGTCAGTTCTGCTCCTCAGCTTGGCACCTAACTCTTTGAATTTGGATCGCAGATCTGACAGACTACCCTTATGTATGTCATTTGTTCCAACTTGGACAATGACAACTGGATCCACCCCCGCTCTAGCCAAGAGCCCATCCACCCTTCCAGGGAAGTCTCCCACCTATGCTCCTGGAAGGCAACACACTGTGCGAGACTCTCTCTCTCTCTCTCTCTCTGGAGCACACCTGCGCTTCAGTACCCCTAATGATTGAGTCCCCAACTGTCACTACCTTTCTCTTTTTGGGAACTGGTTTTGAGGTGGCCTGCTGGGGCTCCTCATCCCTGCCTACCACCTCAGAATTATCAGAGACATCTTCCAGCTCCGCAAGGACATGATAATGGTTTGACACTTCTAATTCTGGGGTTGATGCCACCGGACAGTGTGCACCCTTTACCTTATGCCATGTGACCGTGACCCACCTATTCCTACCTGTCTGGTCTGAAATCTCCTCCCGCGCCACCTTTGGGGCGCACACTATCTCTCTCTAAAGGACACCTGAGCCAAGTCTGCCAATTCGCTATTACAACGCAGGTCAGCCAACTCCTCCGCCAGTTCAGCGACCCTGAGCTTGAGGTGCTGGATCAGCTGGCATCAGATGTAGCCCTCATAGACAACTGGCTCTTCCAAACCATCATCTAAAAAGTCCAACATCCAACAGGACTTGCATTGCACTGGCCTCATTAATAAAATTTGATTTGGGATTACTAAAATGCCTTAACTTTTTTTTCTTAAAATTAAATTTCTTCTTCTTTCAGCTGCACCTTTAACTTAAATGGTAACACTAAGATCTGCTACAGATATTTTACACCTTTTCCCCCTTAAGCTCCTGTACTGTTCTCCCTCTCAGCTGCCTGCTATTTGTCTTTCTATGAGGTTAACTTTACTTTTCTCGGTCTCTTCTCCTAACTTTGTGCTCCTCTTACTTATAAGCTCTCCACTCGCACTGTTTGTATTACCGTATTAATGAATCAATACGCTGTCACCCACTTAATTGTACTACCTCTGGACCGCTAAGGACAATTGAATCTAAAATAAACAAATAAAACTTTACTACATTATTTGCTCCTACAGTCCCTTGTGCCTGATCTGCATCTTAACGCAGGCCGCTTACCTGCGCACTGCTGAGCCTTCCCCTTTTACTGCTTTGAAGTCAGCCTCTGCCTTTTTTTTTTTTTCTTTTCCCTTAAACTAAGAAATCGCAGTTATGACCACGCGGTTATTTACTTACAAATGCCAATATCAGTTACTGCTGCTTTCTACCCTGCCTCCTCAGTGCTAATTCAAATACAAATAACAAGAACAGGTACAAGTACAAATAACTTTTCCAAGCACACCTCCAAACACCCAGCTACTTTTGCTCTTGTGCGGGCAAAAAAAAGCAAAAAAAACCCTTCTAAAGAGAAAAAAGCTTTAAAAATTCCCACACGGTTCCTCAGTGGCAACCAAAACCCACATTTTTAAGAGCAAAATGTTTTTTTTTTTTTCTTTTTTCATTCAAATCTCACACCACAGAACAAAACAAAAACTCTCAACAGACTCTAGCGTTTGCAAAGCACACGTCAGCCACGTATTAGCTAGAACTTTGTTAGCAAGCCAGGTTGGAGACTTTTTGTCAGTGATCCAACTAGTCTATAAGCATTTGTGAAGTGATGGGGGAGGTTTATTTGTTTTGAACCTAGTTTTGTTAAACTTGACTTGCTTGTATGGATTGTTGTTTGATTCTAATAAAATGTTAAAAAAAAAAAAATACTAATTATGAATTTTTTTTTTTTGGTTAGAATTCTGTATGTAGTGATGTATTGCGGTGCAGTTGTTTGCTCTGCTGTTTCATATGTTCAGGACTCGGAACTCCAATCACCGCCTCGTTTCTCTTTGTGTGATGTTTGCATGTTCATCCATGTGGGTACTCTTTGGTTTTTCTTCCACATTCCAAGAATTGCACTCTAGGTTATTTGAAGCTCAGTATTGGCCCTGTGTTTGTGTAACTGTTCTGTGATGGACTTGGGTTCCATGCAGGTGTTTTTCTCATCTTGTGCCCAGAGCAACCAGGATAGGAAATAAAGCAACTCTGAAAACTATTTCAAAAAAATAGATGGATGAATGGATATTCATATTTATTGTAAACACACAGTTTCATGTTTTGTGTCAATCAATATGACACCTAACTGCTGTTTTTATTTACTGTATATATTTATTTTTTTTATTTGGATGTGGTCATATTAACAAGAAGAAAAACTTCCATTAAATATCTTATTTGATTCAAATTTAAATTGCAAACATTATACAATTATTTCTAAGATTAGACAGTATTTCCTAATTTTCACCTAACAGTCCTATTTCCTGTTGTTCTGCAGATTGGAAATTTACAGCTCCACAAACTGGATGAACTTGACTGCCTAGTCAAAGGACTTCTCTACATCGACTCTCCCAGTTTTAATGGTCAGGCAGAATGCTATTACTTTGAGAATGCACTGGAGCCAGAGAGGTGCCAGAAGGTGCCTTATAATCTGGAAGATCCTTACCCTTTGCTGGTGGTTAACATTGGCTCAGGTGTCAGCATTTTAGCAGTATACTCTAAAGACAACTATAAACGAGTTTCTGGAACCAGGTATACCATTAGTTATGAATTTCAATAAAATAAGTTTAAATTTAGTTTAAGAGTAACCTTAATTGAAGTAGCAGTAAATGAAGTTAGCCTATAACATATCTTAACTAGAAGAATTTTAAAATCTAAGCAGATTACAATGAAAGGTTTTTCCTTTAAGCAAAAATAATTGTGCTTGCTGTTGTCTTTTTCTGTTAATTGTATTTTAGTTTGATTCTAGTCTTAGAATAAAAAACAAAAATAGAAATTTATTGCTTAGGTTGTTAAAGGTAAAAGGATGTTAAACACTTCAGCTTTTGATTGATTCAAATATAACCGTTATAATCCACTAAGTGAATATGATTTTTTAAAATTTTTATCCTGTTTCCAAAAATGATCACGCATGTTCTAAGTAGAAAGCATCTATTTGTGTGGGAGACAGTTTTGTTATTTAGACAATTACCTGAGGAGCCGCAGGCTTATTAAGTTTATATTTTTGGACTCAAATAATTTTTACATGGGAAAAAAATCTCTCTTCACATTTCCTATGGAAAATGATTATTTATAAGCTATAAATAACATTGCAACAGCACTAACAGAAACTTGGCTAAATAATAAAAATGAGAATGAGTATAACACAGAGGGATACAAATTTTTTAGGAACAATAGACAGAACAGAAGAGGAGGTGGAGTCGCTGTTTGTCAAATAGAATTTAAATGCAAGTCCTCTTCAGTTGGATACAATGAGCCCCATCTTAGTGAGGACGTGTGTTTTCTCCTGTGAAGCTTTTGGGAAAGAGACCTTATTTTAGGAGTGTGTTATAGACCACCCAATGCAGACAGTAATGTCAACCCATATCTTAGTAATATTAAAAAGTCAAGTTTACAGGGGTATATTATAGTCATAGGGGACTTCAGTTATCAGAATATTAACTAGGTTAACCTTGCAAATGGAGGAGGAGTACAAGAGGAGTGGGGTGAAGCTTGTCTGGATTTAGTATACAGTAATCCCTCCTCGATCGCGGGGGTTGCGTTCCAGACCCCCCCGCAATAGGTGAAAATCCGCGAAGTAGAAACCATATGTTTGTATGGTTATTTTTATATATTTTAAGCCCTTATAAACTCTCCCGCACTGTTTATAAATATTCCCCACAGAGTTATACAGCATAATCCCTTTGTATTCTCTTAGATATTAGGTAAGATTCATTGAAATTATGTATATAAACACACTGTTTATATACAGTAAAACCTAAATATTATTTTAAAGATATTGAGTGTCTCCGATATCACATATGTTACAGCCATTACGATAGACAGGTCACCAGCAATAAATACGTACAATGCAAGAAAAATAGTATACAGTAAATGTGTGTACAGTGACACTAAACGTAGGTACATGTACTAAGCACTGGAAGAAGAAAATTAATTATGGTTACTCACCAACAATGACACGATGACTTGTCCGATAACAAGGAGTTTAATTTTATTGCACAACAAAGGAGAGCGTTACAGCCCTTGTAAAGGAGCCACTTCAGGCGATTGTGTAGCACTGCCGTTGTTCTTCTTCTGGCAGTCTTCAATCCAAATCCCTAAAGCAGATTCCATCCAGACTACTGCCTTATTACATCCACTTACAACTCGTTTTGCACCCTGGTTAAAAGGACACTGCAGCCGTAGATCTTATATTCCTTTCCTACTTTTTAAATAAAAAGAATCGTAGCCTTCAACAAATCCAAAACGTTTACCTTTTCGGCAATCGTTAACATTTTCTTCTTGCGCTTGGGCACGGCCCCTGAAGCAGCAGCAGATTGTTTTTGAGCCATAATGAAGGGCTTGACTATGCACAAAGATAAACACTAAAGAGCACAACTCTTTACACAGCGAAACACGTTGATGCTGAATGAGCGAGAGAGACTTCCTGGTTAACACTGCATTCAGCACGCAGGAGCTCAACTGCGTGCTCTGATTGGTTAGCTTCTCAGTCAGGAGAACTTAACTGCGTGCTCTGATTGGTTAGCTTCTCAGCCATCCGCCAATAGCGTCCCTTGTATGAAATCAACTGGGCAAACCAACTGAGGAAGCATATACAGGAAGTAAAAAGACACATTGTCTGCAGAACCCGCGAAGCAGCGAAAAATCCGCGTTATATATTTAGTTATGCTTTCATATAAAATCCGCGATTGAGTGAAGCCGCGAAAGTCGAAGCGCGATATAGCGAGGGATTACTGTATTGTAATAATCAAGATAGAATTGAGGGTGCAGAGGTGATCGAACCACTAGGGTCAAGTGACCATAATATAATACCGTTCTCAGTGCAGATGCAAAGACTAAAATTGTTAAGTTTAATTTTGGTAGCAGCTGCAGATAAGTTTTAAGTGTGGAGACCGTTGACTAGCAGTGGAACAGGTTTAAAAATGTTTTACACTTAATGCAGGACAGGTACTGTACATACCTAAATTTGGAATTAATAAGAAATTTACAAAAAGCTTCACAGTGGGTTAATAAAGAGTTAAAAAAA
>JANRMT010062861.1:50925851-50955561 GCA_026402145.1 Polypterus bichir lapradei | reverse complement strand
AAGAAGAAGCGGTTGGATCATCTGCTGGCTTTCTGCTGCTGGCAAGCTGCATATTTTGCTTGTCGCTTTTTGTTGTTTTAAGAGCTGGGAGCAAGTTAGTGTCTCTCGCAGGACTTCAAATTGTCTTCTGAGAAGATCAAGTCTCATCTCCCTAGTCTGCCTCACCAAGATGTGTTTTTTTTTTTTTTTTTTAATAATAGAGAGACATAAATTGTTTTAACATGTTTTTATCATATATATTACAAACAAGCCACTGTTGTCATTAACAAAGATGATTAGCAGCTCTTCTTTATTTGAATTTCTCTGAATGCTTTCTCTGTGTTATTCTGTGGCATGGAGCAGACTGAGCTCATTGTGTGTGAAGAATGGCATGATAATGCTGTCACTTGTAGTTTTCTGCTTCAAACTGAGTGAAACGTCACAAATTTTTTAAATGTCATTATCCACTAATTTGTGTTTTACTTGAAATTTCTGCAGGCATTTTGAAACCGATGTTATAATTCATTATCTGTTTATTATAGTTTAGCAGTGCATATTCCGGTAGCTATGACATTTTCAACCTTATGAGCAAATGAGCCTTTTTCATTTCTTCATTACAGTATAGTTGTTCAGTCTAAATGGTTGCTTTTAATCCATGACAGAAAGTGTAACAACTTGAATTGTAGTGAAGCAAGTTATTTTATTCATCACTAAAAAATATGCCAAACTGATTCTGACGGATGGATGCTCTTCAGACTGCTAATTATAATCCCATAAATATCAACAAACAAATCATGTGGTCTAAGAGAGGAGTAAGCAATTCTCTCCTAATCAAATGGAAGTTTGGTCAGTATAATCTTATTAGTTCCAAATTATTTCTTCAGGTCTTTCTTCTTCTTCTTCTTCTTCTTCCTTTTTTTTTTTTTTTTTTTTTTTTTTAAATATATAACGGTTTTCTAATTTCACTGTCTTAAAGAATATACAAAAACTTATGTGATCAGGTATGTGTAATATCCGAATTTCTGAATTTTATGTTAACAGTTCTGTCAACATATAATTGCAGCTCAAAATATAGCATTAGATAATTTTTCGTTTGACAAAATCTTACACCTTACTTAATTAATTAGCTACACAGCTTTAGGCACTTCTAGTTTTGAACTTTGGCACTATTTGAATTTTTAAATTAAGACTTTATTTGTCTTGTAAGGGACAAATGACAGCTGTATGGATATTGATTAATTTTTAAATCCTAACAATGTGTTGTGTACACTCTGAAAAATGAGTACCTGATATCAACAGCAAATTACAACAACCATTGAAACCATAGAGGATGCTTCAGTTTGCTTACATTTTTCCTTTTTTAGTCTAGGTGGTGGAACATTCTTAGGACTGTGTAGTTTGCTGACTGGATGTGACAACTTTGATGAAGCTCTTGAAATGGCATCAAGAGGTGATAGCAGAAATGCAGACAAGCTGGTTCAAGATATTTATGGTGGTGACTATGAGCGGTTTGATCTGCCAGGATGGGCTGTTGCATCTAGGTAACAAAATGTGTTTTTTTTTTTTGTTTTGTTTTTTTTTTTTAATTCAAAATATTTAATCATGCAATTGTGAGTAAAAGTCTGTGCTTCATTTTCACAATATGTAATCTAAATAAGCTGGCACTTCTGTCCTTGACCATTGCAAGTTTTCAATAAATAAATAAAAATATGACAGTGTACAGTTCTGTGTGTGATAAAGGAAGTCTTATTAAATTATTTGATGTTATGACTTAAAGGATAAGGTTTGTATGTTTAAGTCTGTTATTTCTTCTCAATTGTGGTATATATTAATTGAAATTGTTCTAATTGTGTTGTAAAAATACCTTGCCTGTTCTTGCTGTTTACAATATGACTTTTAGGGTACCATAGACTCTAGATGAAAGGAAAAGCCTCAAAACTTATCAAATATGCAGACTTTCAAGCATCAAATGCTTCAAATTAAAAAAACATGCCTTCCATATTTATGAAATGTGATAATGGAAGGTAACTACTACAGGGGCGTGGAATCGAATTTTTTTTCTACGTGTCCACGGACAAGTAAACTTAGAAAATCCACTTGTCCGCCAGTTAAATTCACTTGCCCATAAACAACAAAAGTGAAAAATATTTTATTTATGCTGAACTCTTTTATTGCTACCAAAACTGCCTTCCATTTTAAAACTGAAAAAAGTTTTTTCAGGGAGTAGTATTTTGCAACCTTGCTCTAGAACATTATATAAAAGATTCCCTTATCATTTTAACTCACTAATAAACAATGCCTTCATTATAGCTATACTAGTTCTTTTTCACATATTACAGTTACATAACAGAACACTGTCCTGATTCATTTTCTGCAATGTTCTTCAGCTTTTGTCTTGCAACATCTTCTCCCCCAAGAATCTTTACCATGTCAGACAGCATGGGCTGAATGCTGTTCATTTCTGCTTGAGCTGAACTGCATGGTTCTTGGACTGATGGTCCTGCAGAAATGGATGCTGATGACTTTTCAGGTTTTTTATGAGTGATGTGCCTGTTGCCAGATGACAGCCAGAATTCCACAGCTGGTAGTGGGTTAAACTTTTCTAAAGGTTCGCCATCAACAATGTGCATCCAGTTTTGAACGTTTTCCTGAGTCAGGCGGGTTCTTCGAGAACTCTTTACTAAATTCATATTGGAGAATAATCTCTCACAAGTAGCTGTGGAAGGAGAAACTGTAAGAAACAGTGAGATCAGCATACTAACATTCTTCAGAGACTCTTCCGCAAATTCCGCAAGATGGTACATTTTCAAAGAAGTAAATATTACCGATGTTGTCGGGAGAAAAAATAATTGCGTCTAAGTGAAGATTTTTATAGATATTTCATAACATTTGGAAACTGTTAGAATGTTTTCTTCTTTATTTTTAATAAACTGACAGTGTGAAACCAACTGGTTTTATATGAAAAATTCTCTAATCAAAAATGATCTATAGACCGCTCATCAAAATTTTTGTTGTCCTGCAATAAATTTCTTCACTCCTCAATATATCACAACCTGCGCGAAATCGCAAATTTAAGGAAAGATTAACTTCATAACAAGCTTTATGTGGTGAAAACATTTGCATTGTAAGTAAAATGACTGCATTGTTATGTAGAAACAATGAATTTTTATCAGTAAAATATAAAAGTTATCGATTATAATGAAAAATCATCAGATTACATCGTAATGTCGGCATGAGAAACAATGACGGCATCTCCAAGCGTGTAAATAGTAGAGTAAAATACTTATGTAAGACTATAAGAGTGCTTCCCCTTTGAAAAATCAACCGTCATTTTGTAAGCAATATTGAAGACCAATTTAAGACAAGAAGAACATGAAGTAGACTGTTTCCGCACGAAGTACGTAATGTACTTACGTAATGTGTTTAAAATTTGAAAGTAGTGGTAAAAATGTGCCCTACACAGCATATGTAATACTTTTTTCTCCAGAAAATTGCACTTGTCCTCGGACAACTGAAACCAGAAAAACACGCTTGTCCGACGGTCAGTTTACCCGAGTCGGGCGTTGGATTTCCGCACCTCTGTACTAGAAATAATTATTTTATCACATATTTTTAGTCCTGTTTTTGTGAAGCAAACATACGTTTCTTGCTCGTTTTCTGCTTGCAGATGCCATCGTGGGTGACCACCCGATGCCAACCACCTCAACTCCGCCGTATCCGTGGTTTGTCTTGCGTATACACAATTTAAAAAAAAAAAAAATAAAATACAGAAAATGAGAACATGCAACAGAGTGGATTGAAATGCCATTAAGCATTTTTTTAAAAATGCATGTTAAGTTACTCTTGTTGACGATACGGTAATAACAGAACTGAGCATAATGTTCACTGACACTTGTGCCAATCAATCCATAAATACACAGAAAGACCTTACAACCCCCATTTAGGACCTGACACTGTGAAGCAAGAATCACAGCCCCAATGCCTATGATAAAATATCTTTACTGAACTTCACTTATGTTTAATCATACTGAAGCTTAGTTTATTGGCGTTGCTAAACTCACCCTATGGTGCTTATGTTTGTGTATGATTGCCCTGTGATGGACTGCTGCCGTTTGGGTGGTGTTCCTGCCTTGTGTCCGATGCTTGCTGGAATAGGCTTCAGCTACTCCACGACCCTGCCCTGGATAAGTGGAATGGATGCATATAACATCTGCTCAGTTCTTGTCACTTAATTAAATATTTGCAGTGCTTGAAGTGGAAAACATAATTGCCAGTACTTTATTTAGTTGTCTGCTTGGTCCTCCATACTATACAATTCAAATTTTGCACAATTTCTTTATCAATAGGATGTTGGGTTGTTTTGGAGTTTGCTTGTGCTGTTAGAGTTCTGTATTATTAAAAAGCTTACAGGTTGTATTTGCTGTCAGAGTGTGAGGTGCCACAACCATCTCTGGCAGGTCCTCCACTGCAAAAACAGAAAAATGCCCCACTTCATGACCTGGCTTCATGCCAGCTCAATATACTGTCTTACATATGTGTTTTAACAATCCAGTGACAGCAGGCAGTATTTTTACGAAGTAAAGAAGGAAAAGTTCTGTATAGTGACAAAATAGAAGTGATTGTATGACTTTTTTTCAGTTATTGTCTAGTTGTCTGCAGAACTGAAGCAGTAATTCATATCTGGATATCAACATTCAATGTCAATAATGGCTTTGTTCATTAAGTGAATCTACTCCCCTGACCCTGAAGGGTGTCGCAGTGCCACTGATGAAGATGAACTTAGCAAAGTGAGGCGAAAGCTAGTTTTCTTTTAAAATGGCTGAATGCACTGTTTTTGCTTTGTTTTTTTTCCCCTCCTTAAAATGACATAGACATGCTGTTTTGCAATATGATTGTAATGTCAAGACAGGGATCAATTTTCTAACATATCTGGGTTGAAAAAATTGAAGTATTTGGTATGTTGTAAGGCTTTTCATTGCATTGGAACCCTTCAGCTCCATTATAAAAGCAAGAATAGGCTAGTTAATTTTTAAAATTAGTAAATTATGCTTAACTTCAGAACTTCAGTTTCATGTGGCAAACTAATATACAACACCATTGTGAAGAAATAACATTTACTTGAAAAATACCAAATTTCTTGTAACTCACATTTTTTCAGAAAATTCTGAATAGTTTGCAGACACTTGCATTCATGTCTTAAATATTTATCATGATATGTTGTTAGACAGTTTTGGTTATTATTGTGAAAATTACATTTTCCCTCTAAAATGAACCCTGATTTCTTGGTACTGACAGACAAAATAATTTAAACATTTTTTTATAACTGAATTACCAGATATATTATTTGAAGCACTGTAAGACAATTTACTTGCTATATCGGACTTAAAAATAGCTTTTAAAGGTGCTAACTCAATTATAAAATTTTCTTTAATTACCACTTAGCATTTAGACATGATTAATTAAGGAGGGTCTAAGAGTTTACCATTAGGACATCAGGGTAATGGCTGTGTTTCCAGCAGGATTGTGTTCTTTACATAAATGCAGGACATACTTGGACCTGTGTGTGTGTGTATATAATATATATACACACCCCTTCAGTAACCTATATTATAAGGCTATGTTGCATATGGACTGTGCTCTTCTAAAACCCAAATAGCATCTTTTTCTGCATCTGCTCTATTCACTCATGGCCTCTGCCAGAGAGTGATGAGTAAGGCCTGAGGTGATGGGTCAGTCCTGCTTTAATCAACCAAAATCCCTGCCTGAAAGAACTGTCCCAATATTCGCTGCATTAGGCTCCCAAATCACAATTATCAAATAGTTATTTTTTCTGTCCTGTTACAGGCTGCTGAAAATAGGGTTTGCAGTCATATATGAATATTAAATTAAAAATCAGTCATTTCAAGCTGTAATAGTCATTAGCACAATTACTAATGTTTTGACTGTACTTGTAAATCATTTTAATGAAAACTATCAATTTCTATCAACAACAAATATTTCTGACAGATCCCAAACTTTGTAACACTAGTGCACTATTATTATTATTTTTTTATTATGATTTTAGAGTCAATGGCAGTGTTTGTAATGAACAATGTCTCATGCTAGAGAAAAGTAAATCATCTGTTGCCAGCATTTCTTCCCATGAAAGTAATGCATATTTTACGAGGTGTGGCAGAAAAGTAATGAGACTGGCAACACTGCAAGCAATCTGGCAATGCTGCACTGTTGTCCTTGATAGAGCACGTGTATCAGTACCCTCCTATAGCTCAGTGCGAGTTTCAATTCCTTCCGTTAACTACGTGATTTTTGTGACTGCTCTTAGCAAAGTTGTGTTTTTGGTTGTGCGTCACGCAAAATGGAACAGCGGAATTTGGAGCAACGTTGTGCCATTAAATTTTGTGTTAAGCTTGGAGAATCGGCAAGTGTGTCGTTTGAAAAGTTAAAACAGGCCTATGGGGAACATTCTTTATCCCGAGCTCAAGTTTTTCAGGGAGGCCTTCAACTTCGAAAACCAATGAAAACATCGAACGTGTGAACACTCTTGTGAGATCAGACCGTCGTTTAACATTAAGAATGTTGAGTGAACAATTAAATTTGAACAGATTTACCTTTCATCAAATTTTGACTGAACATTTGCACATGTGAAAGGTCTGTGCCAAAATGGTGCCGAAAAACCTCACAATTGAGCAGAAGGACAATTGAAAAAACGCATTCCTGTGGTTCCCCAGCCCCCTTATTCACCTGACATCAGTCCGTGTGACTTTTTCCTTTTTCCTAAACTGAAAAATGTCCTCAAAGGACGTCATTTCGGGACTTTAGAAAACATCCAAAAGAGTGTAACGGACATGCTGAAGACCATACCGGTTGAAGACTTCCAGCGCTGCTACCAACAGTGGGAACAACGTCTCAATCGGTGTGTGGCTGCCCAAGGGAACTACTTTGAAGGGGATAACATTGATGTTTGAAAAAAATAAAAACTTTGGTAAATAAAAAGTCAGTCTCATTACTTTTCTGCCACACCTCGTATAATTTAACAGTCAACTTTATTTTTTGCATCCCTCACTCATTATACCTTGCTCAAAAATACTGGTCTTAATTAAAATCATATTATTCTAATTTAATTGTTACAGTTCTTAAGCATTTAGATTAGAAATCACAGCAAATAAATTTATATTTTTGTTACAATGTGTTCTTTTCTTACAGATTGCCAGCTTCTTGCATTACTTTTCTCACTGTTCAGCGAGAGTGAAAATTTCACATTTATAACTGACATTTCAAAGGCGTTTGCTTTAGAGATTCTGTGGAATCTGTACTCATTACAGGGGCATTACTTTTTAAATTGTATACTTCCTTACACTATGAGTAACATTTTGATGTATAGTATCATTAATTTTCGGTCATTTGTAATATACAATTAGACACCTATTGGGCTTCATCCTATTTACTGCCAGCAGTAGAACAATGAGCATTGCCATGCTTTCCCTGTTATATTTGATACATTTTTCCTATGCAGTTTATTATAGCATTTATTTTACTGCATTTGCAGAATGCAAATCTACTGTAGTTGTAGGATGTTCTATATCTGCTTTAGAGTGCCTTTTGATTCCACACATTAACAAAGTTGCCATTTTCCAGCTGATAAGCTGAAAGCATGTTTTACATCTAACTAAGAGATAAATGTACAGAGTATGGCCATTTCAAATTGCCTTTTGCTTCTGCTCTACTTTAAGAGTCTTAAAGTTCTGGTGCAATGCTAGAGAAAAAGAAAAAAAAAGGAGAAAAGATAATTGTGCTTTTTTTTCACTTCCCATTTTTAAAATAAAATTGAATCAATTTCATACCACCTAAGTACAAAATAGTTTATCTTTGCTTGGCACTAAAACCAAAATAAGTCCTTAGTACCACTCTATTTAACTTGCCAGACTGTCATGTAGCTTGCAGTGCTGACTACCCTAATATAATAGTAAAATTCTACAAAATAGAACTATAATTGATTATCCATTCCCATTGTTCCAGTTTGCAGAATCTTAGCAAATTTATTCAAAGAACGTAACATAACCACCCAAGCAATGCACAGTGTCAGTTTTTTGGTGAGATAGTTGCTGCGGAGAACTTTTTACTTGCCAGAAGCAAAGGTGTACAGCAGCATTTTCTACCCATTCTTCTGTGGTGGCACACTTTTTGTAATTCAGAAAGTCTCAAGGCCCACCACGATTCTAACAGCTGCAAAAACGTTAAGTGTCATACACATGCTAAACTGTCCAGAGGGTCTTGACTACTGGAGATGCTGTCAAAAAATTAGTTATGGAGAATGGCACTTGCAGATACAGCACTTACCGAGCACTTGTATGCCCACTGTCCCTCGGCTCTGCAAGAGTCACTGGTGAACATGTACCCTGGCAGCTGGACCTCCAACATGTCTCCTAGCTGCTACAGTGCACTCTAAGTACTTTTTCCGCAAAACAGATTGTGGAGCTGCTTTTATTTCGGCTTCTCCAGGTAGACCTGTTCTTCTCCGACAGGTCTCGACCACCAGAGGAGTGTGTTTCCCACAGGTTAGGACCCAGGGTCACTATACTAGTTTCATAGTGCAATAGTTGAAAAACACTTGTGTAGACTATAATTATCAAGTCGTTGATGGTGATGAACAATTGTGGATGGTATTTACGCAGTTTTAACGCAATTTTAATATATGGCCATTTAAGAGATGCTTATACTTTCAATTAAATCATTCTTTAGCAGTGCACAGTTGTTCCGATTGTTTAGTTATACTTTAACATGTCTGTGTTTTATATACTATACCAATCTGAGAATTAACAAGATGCTTAAAATACATTCTTTTTAACTTGCCTTTTAGGATGATGTTCAAATTCAAGTTGTACTTGCACAAGTAGTATTTTGTTAAAAGTTCAGGTTGAAGGTCATTGTTTAAGTTTAAGATCTGCCATTAATTTTTTTTTTTTAATTTTGTTCGTGTGGAGTTTACATTATATTTGTTATTGAGTTAAGTACTTATTTTATGATTACATGTTTAATGTTAGATGCAATTAATGCTTTGGCAGATTTGTGGCAGAATAAGGTTAATGTAAGTAATGCAACTTATTACACAAAGGAAGTAAAAATGTTAGACTGAATACAAAATGTTAGGTTTGAAACCTGGAAGTATACCTTTTGAGAAGTAGCTAGAAGTCCTAGTGGGTGCATAATTATCTGCATTCAGAGTACAAGAAAGCTAATAGGATGTTAAGTTATATAGCACAATGTGTAGAGTACAGCTCAAGTTGAGGGTATGATTAAGCTGTATAAACACACTAGTGATGTAAAGTTTGTTTTCCATGTTAGAAAAAGATATAGCAGTGCTAGAGAGTGTCCAAAGAAGAACAACTAGGCTGATTCTGGGACTGAGAGGTATCAGCTAAGAGGAAAACTAAAGGAATTAAACTTTTCTAGTTTAAAGAAACGGAGATTAAGAGGTGACATGACAAAAGTGTTTAAAACTATGTATGAAATTAGTACTGTGGATCTCATCCATCCATCCATCTTCTTCCGCTTATCCGAGGTCGGGTCGTGGGGGCAGCAGCTTAAGCGGGGATGCCCAGACTTCCCTCTCCCCAGCCACTTCTTCTAGCTCTTCCAGGCCAGCCGGGCAACATAGTCCCTCCAGCGTGTCCTGGGTCTTCCCCGGGGCCTCCTCCCGGTTGGACGTACCCGGAACACCTTGCCAGGGAGGCATCCAGGAGGCTTCCTGATCAGATGCCCAAGCCACCTCATCTGACTTCTCTCGATGCAGAGGAGCAGTGGCTCTACTCTGAGCCCCTCCCGGATGACTGAGCTTCTCACCCTATCTTTAAGGGAAAGCCCAGACACCCTGCGGAGGAAACTCATTTCAGCCACTTGTATTCGCGATCTCGTTCTATGGATCTGTTACTTCAAAATGCATTTGTTGTCAAAAATGGGGATACAATGGAAAACACAATTGAAAACTTGTTTAGGACAAACTTCACACTCATGGAATAAGTTATTAAGTAGTATTGTAGAGATTGGGACTTTAGGGACCTTCAAAACTAGACTGGATTATAGTACACATTAAAAAGGTTTATTACACTAGTACAAAACTAACAAATGCACAAATTTTCTCATTAAAATTTATGTCAAGTTGTATACAGTATTAGAAGTTATGTGATAAGGATTTATTTTGTTATATAATAGTCCTTGTGTTACCAGCTAAACTTGTTTAATTTGCTTAATGGTGAATTAAGCCATTTTAAATTAATCATACCTTGTTTTTGCTAATAAACGATGATTTAACTATCAAAAATATCAACACATAAATTTTAAAAAAGTAAAGCACCTTTGTGGCATAGCATATAATGCAGCACGTGGATTCCGATTCAGTTCTACTCAGATTGCTTTAATATAGAATTGCTTTTGACAAAGCAGAGAACTAATTAAGCAAACATTTCAGTCACTTAGTATTTCATCTTATTAGGAAATGTGTTTTTTGAATTCAGTTTAGCTTAGGCCATGCCTTTCCTTCCAACTCTTCCTTTAGCCTATGAAAACAGGTAGACCCTTGCCCACTCTGGGGCTGTTTCAGTAAAGAGTTCTTAGTCAGGTGTGGGCATATTCACAAGCTCCTAGCAAAGTCTACTGCATTTGAAGTTTGAATCAGTTAGAAATGTATTTGTCCCCAAGGGAAATTTGGCTTTTTTTTCAGAAGCTATAAATGCATGAATAAATACATATGTTCACTCACTGGGGTATGGACATACACAAGACTGACTTAAAAGGAAGAAAATTAAAAAGAAAGAAAACTTCTAAATTAACAGTTACAGTCACAGTGAGGCATTATACGAGTTTATTGCTGTTGATATTAACGATTCCCAGGGGCGTTTCCTGACACATTTCTGCCAAATTTTTAGGTTGAAACTGCTCAATGTTAATGTGTCAGAGAAGAGGATCTGCAGCATTGTTCATAGTGGCACTCAGTTTTGTTTTAACTCTCTGCTTTGCTACTAGCTCAGTTGTATTCAGAGTGTATCCCATAAATGAGACTGCCCTTTTAATTAGCATGTTGATTTGGTGGGCCACTGTTAAAGTAAAATTACCAGCACACCACAGCATACAAAATTGCGCTGGCCATCAAAGAGTTGTACGATATGTGAAGGATGTCACTACCCACAATAAAGGAATTCAGTCTCCTAAGATAAATTGTCATTTCTTATAGTTTTTCTGTGTTTTTAGACCAGTCCACGCTGTCATTGGTGTGGACACCAAGTATTTTTAGGAATGCAACACCTCTACATCCGCTCCTTGAGGCAGTGAGAGTCAATAGCCAGTTCATTTGTTTTGCTGATGTTAAGTTACAGGCAATTCTTTCTGCACCAAGAAACGAAGTTCTCCACCTGAACCCTATACTCTGCCTCACCCCCCCCCCCTTTGATCAATAAACCCCATAAGTGCAGAATCATCTGTGAATGTATGTCTGTGACATGACCTAGTTTTATATTTTATAGTCAGAGGTGTACAGAGTGAAGAGAAAAGACAGGATTGTTCCTTGTGGTGTTGCAGTGTTGCTCAGTTGGTGAGTGATTATCGTCCATGTCTAAATAGAATATTCTGCCTTTAGAGGTGGTGAAGTTGGATGCATACGGTAAAAGCAGACTGACTCTGACAATACTTTATCTCTAGTGCAAACGTTAGCTTTTCAGTATCACAGATTATTGAGGGATGTGTTCAGTAGATGCAACCTGTCTGATAAGAACTAGATGATGAATTCTTGTTATATACAATATGTGCTAATAATGGATTATGTCATAACTAAATCCATTTTGAATACATAGTGGATACTGCAAGCTAAATTAGACAATTTGCCATAATTGGTGTGTGATCCACTAAATTGTTTAACTTGCAAATTTATTGCTAAAAATATTAGCCATGTTTGTATTATGACTAAAAACAAGTTTGTCTGACATTTAATGTGGCTATTGATTAAAGAAGCACAATTTTTTTTTCATTTGGAACAGTGCTTGTGCTGATTCCTTCTCTCACTAATGCCTAAGATATGCATGTAATGTGCAGTGCACACAATGTCACAGATCAAAGGGTATTACAAATTAGGTGCTTGGTAGAACTTTCAAAAAGTAAGTTAGCTGTGATTAAATGTTATACAAAAAACTAGGAAGTTAGCTGTGATTAAATTTTATAAAAAAAAAAACTGGGAATAGAGCACTAAAAGGAAGATTTTTGAAGTCAACATTTGTTTTAATACATCTTTCTCAATTATTTAAATAGCACCACAGATATTATATGACAGCTATTTGGCAAAGAAGTAATTTGCAGATTTCAAAGTCTATATCTAGTAGTATCTTTAATAGCTGTTGTTGATGTTTTTACTGACTTGTGTGAAATTATTCTTATTTTTTTGTAAAAAGCACCTTCAGGAACATAAACAAATATTGATACTACCACCTTATTTCAAAAAAATGTGCTAGTATATTGGTCACGCAGAATTTACTGCTGCTGTTCTACCTGGTAAAATAATTTCAAGAACAATGCTGCTTCATGGTCTCTGCACTGGCAACATTCTTTGTAGTACAATGCTACATTAATTTAATGATTGCTGAATCGTGTCCAACCACTTTGATTTATATAGGATTGCAGTAATCAAAAGACCCAAACAAAAATAAGTACACAGTTAAAACATAAGTTGCAGATGTCAAAAGGAAGTTAAGAAGTGGTTCTTCAGTATTTTCACAGTAAGAGAATAATCAGAGAGGAGGTGATGTATGTTAAGAACATTAAGGTCAGTTAAGATGTACAGAAAAAAGAAGTGGCAAATGGAAATAACAAAAGCTTTTAGATAATATATTTTTGGAAGTCTTTGCCTGTAAAGAATTTGAAAACCTGTCGGTAGCTAGAGTATAGTAATACATCTTTGCAACATTTTTATTCAGGTTGGGGCCATGGAGTGCCACTGGGATCAACTAAAGTTGTTTAGTTGTCATTCCATTGCAGGACACTTTCAAATGCACACTCATGCTCATTCAACTCAGGCCAGGTTAAAATAATAATAATACATTTTATTTATTTGTAGGCGCCTTTCTAAACACTCAAGGACACCGAACAATAGACAAAACACAGATTATAAACAAAAGTTAAAATCAGACAGAGTAATTGTAATCAAAGAGAAAAAAGCAGTCTTAAACAAATGAGTTTTAAGTTTAGATTTGAAAAGTGAAAATAATTCAATATTTCTAAGCTCAGGTGGTAGTGAGTTCCAAAGCTGGGGAGCAGAGCAACTGAATGCTCTGCTCCCCATAGTGGTAAGACGGATGAAGGGGACAGTCAAGTGGATGGAGAAAGAGGATCTTGGGGTATGGGAGGGAATGGCAACATGGAGATTGGTGATATGGTGAATAGAGGGGGTTCAAGTAATGATGCAGGCAGCTGAATTCTGGACCAGTTGAAGCTTATAAAGAGATTTGCGAGAAAGACCAAAGAAAAGGGAATTGCAATAACCCAGACAAAGTGGCAAGGCTATGAACAAGGATAGCCGTGGTGCAGGGAATGAGGGAAGGGCGAATATGATTAATGTTACACAAGTGGAAATATGAAGACCGGGAGATGTTATTGATGTGGGACTGAAAGGATAAAGTACTGTCAGGGATGACACCTAGACTCTTAACCTGTGGGAAAGGGGAAACAGAGGAATTATCAGTAACAAATGAAAATGATCAGTTTTGGATAATGTTGATTTTGTACTAATGAGGAGAACCTCAGTTTTGTCACTATTTTAAAAAATTTGAAGAAAATCAGGATTTGAATTCAGCTATGCAATCAGTAAGTGAGGAGGGTGGAAAGGAAGCAGTAGGTTTGCTAGTGAGATAGAGCTGGGTGTCATCAGCATAACAGTGGAAACTAATGCTATATTTACGAAAGATATTGCCAAGGGGAAGGAGGTAAATAATGAAAAGGAGGGGCCCCAGGTCAGAGCCCTGGGGCACACCTGAAGTAACAGCGGTGGGTTGGGATGTGAATGTTTTAAGCTGAACAAACTGTATGCGGCCTGAGAGGTAGGATCTGAACCAATCTAGTGGAGTGTGGGTAATGCCAATCGAAGATAATCTATTAAGAAGAATAGTGGGACAAATAGTGTCAAAGGCTACACTCAGATCAAGGAGGATGAGAATAATAATTAAACCATAAGCAGGTCATTAGTCATTTTTATAAGTGCTGTTTCTGTACTGTGGAGGGGACGAAAGCCAGACTGGAACTGTTCATACAGATTATTTTGAGATAAATGAGAATGAAGTTGAATAGCCACTACTTTTTCAAGAATTTTGGAAATGAAGGGTAGATTAGATATAGGACGAAAATTACTGAAATTAGTCGGATCGGAAACCAGGTTTTTTCAGTATTGGGTTTATTGCAGCAGTTTTAAAAGATGAAGGAACAGTACCAGTAGTGAGAGAAGAGTGGATTATAGCAGAGATAAGGGGGACCAGAGAGGGGATGCAGGCTTTGACTAGAACTGTAGGGAGGGGGTCCAGTTGACAGGTGGATGGCTTAGACTTACAGAAAAGATCTGAGATTTCTGAGAAAGAAATCACCATTTAAGGTGATCTGTATGTCCTAGGAATGTGCGTAATTGAATGAAAAGTTAAACATTCTTGAGATTTTTATAATTGAGATATTTGAATTATTGTAGAATTACTGCGACAGTTAAAAATGGCAAGATCCAATAAATCACCAAGACTAGATGGCATTTAGCCAGGTGTGCTCAAAGAAGCTTGCATTTACTTGTAGTCAGGTGTTGCAAGAGTTTGCTGGGGTTTAGTACAACAGAAGGTGGGACCAGGACAAGAATGATTTCCCTAAAACCCTTCGTGGTACAAGGAGAGCAAGAGTGAGTCCCTGTTGTAGTTTCTTCTAGTGTGCATGTGCAGGCGCAATTATGTAGTTATACACCTGTTATTTGTGCTGGGTGGCCCAATAAGATGATGAGCAGAGGTACATTTTACAAAGAAGAGAAAGTTCTAGTATGGTTGGAAGAAGTAATGCTTTCATAGAACATTAATGGACAGCAAACCATCCAGTTCCCAGGGTTACCTGATGATCTTCCATATGAAAGGAAATACAGCGGAGGCAACACCTCCCTGCCACTATAGAACACACTATAGCTGATGAAAACATATGGGACAGTTTTGTTCCTTATAGCAGAGGTGACTAGCTCTGATCCTGGAGAGCCACTGTGGCTACAGGTTTTCATTCTAACCATTTTCTTAATTATTGACTAGTTTTAGCTACTAATTAACTTTATTAAATTTATTTGCTATTTAAGACTAAGACCCTTTTAAATCAGGGCTGAATAATGTCTGTCCCGAAGGGCCACTTTGGCTTCAGGTTTTTGTTACAACCCAGTTGCTTTATGAGGACTTATTCATTGCTGATGAAGCACTTGTTCCTCAAGTGACATTTTTCTGGTTCATTTTAGTTGTCTTACTTATTAAGATTTTGAACCCTTGATTGCTTGTTTTAGTCTTAAATAGCTGAATTCATTGTTTTAAGCACTCCTTATTAGCAATAACATGCATATGACAAAAGAACCAGCAATTCTACATGTACAGTCATATGAAAAAGTTTGGGAACCCCTCTCAGCCTGCATAATAATTTACTCTACTTTCAACAAAAAAAGATAAGTGGTATGTCTTGCATTTCCTAGCATCATCTGAGAACTGGGGTGTTTTCCGAACAAAGATTTTTAGTGAAGCAGTATTTAGCTGTATGAAATTAAATCAAATGTGAAAAACTAGCTGTGCAAAAATTTGGGTACCTTTTGTAATTTTGCTTATTTGAATGCATGTAACTGCTCAATACTGATTACTTGCAACACCAAATTGGTTGGATTAGCTCATTAAGCCTTGAACTTCATAGACAGCTGTGTCCAATCATGAGAAAAGGTATTTAAGGTGGTCAATTGCAAGTTGTGCTTCCCTTTGACTCTCCTCTAAAGAGTGACAGCATGGGATCCTCAAAGCAACTCTCAGAAGATCTGAAAACAAAGATTGTTTAGTATCTTGGTTTAGGGGAAGGCTACAAAAAGCTATCTCAGAGGTTTAAATTGTCAGTTTCAACTGTAAGGAATGTAATCAGGAAATGGAAGGCCACAGGCATAGTTGCTATTAAACCTAGGTCTGGCAGGCCAAGAAAAATACAGGTGCAGCGTATACGCAGGATTGTGACAACCCACAGATCACCTCCAAAGACCTGCAAGAACATCTTGTTGCAGATGGTGTATCTGTACATCATTCTACAATAGAGCGCAATTTGCACAAAGAACACCTGTATGGCAGGGTGATGAGAAAGAAACCCTTTCTGCACTCACGCCACAAACCGAGTCGCTTGTTGTATGCAAATGCTTATTTAGACAAGCCAGATTCAATTTGGAACAAAGTGTTTTGGACTGATGAGACAAAAATTGAGTTATCTGGTCATAACAAAAAGTGCTTTGCATGGTGGAAGAAGAACACCGCATTTCAAGAAAAACACCTGCTACCTGCTATCAAATTTGGTGGAGGTTGCATCATGCTGTGTGGCTAGTTCAGGGACTGGGGCCCTTGTTATAGTCGAGGGTCGGATGAATTCAACCCAATATCATCAAGCATCAGTCACAAAGTTGAAGTTACGCAGGGGTTGGATATCCCAACAAGACAATGACCCAAAACACAGTTTGAAATCTACAAAGGCATTCATGCAGAGGGATAAGTACAATATTCTGGAATGGCCGTCATAGTCCCCTGACTTGAATATCATCAAAAATCTATGGGATGATTTGAAGCAGGCTGTCCATGCTCGGCAGCCATCAAATTTAAATGAACTGGAGAGATTTTGTATGGAAGAATGGTCAAAAATACCTCTATCCAGAATCCAGACACTCATCAAAGGCTATAGGAGGTGTCTAGAGGCTGTTATATTTGCAAAACGAGGCTCAACTAAGTATTGATGTAATATCTCTGTTGGGGTGCCCAAATTCATGCACCTGTCTAATTTTGTTATGATGCATATTGCATATTTTCTGTTAATCCAATGAACTTAATATCACTGCTGAAATACTACTGTTTCCATAAGGCATGCCATATATTAAAAGGAAGTTGCTACTTTGAAAGCTCAGCCAATGATAAACAAAAATCCAAAGAATTAAGAGGGGTTCCCAAACTTTTTCATATGACTGTAGCTTGTATCCATTCCCACATACAGTATGTGTATTCATCATTCACTGTTTGGTTTAATTAAGTATTCAGAAGCAAATTTTAAGCAAAAATGAAGAACTGAAAATTACTTATCTGTTTTAGACTTAAAATCACTTGGATGATGCATATATCATTGAAAGAAAAAAAATCTATGGTTTTAAGAATGAACTGACATGGTAGAGTTAAAACACTTAGAGGCTGTGAAATTAAATAAGATCTGTTATTGGTGAGGATTAGCTTCTAATTACAGTAAGTAGCTGGGTTGGAACAAAAACCTGCAGCCACTGTGGCTGTCCAGGGTTGGAGCTGGCCATCCCTGCCTTAGTGTAGGCAGCAGGGGTCTACCCTTAAAACCTTTTCTTTTAAGTACAAAGGAAGTTTCAGGGGTGCGCAGGCACCAGGAGACTCTTAGAAGGGTTCTACCATGTTTCCCCGAAAATGAGACCTACTCTGAAAAAAAGCCCTACTATGATTTTGTTTTTAGGCTGCTCTGTAATATAAGCGTACCCCAAAAATAAGCCTTAGTCAAGATCATCAGCTATAAAGTAAGGCGCCTAAGGCCAGGTTTATACTTCACGCGATGCAACGCGTGTGTGTGTGTGTCCGAAACATCTATTAAATTCCGAGGACACCTTGCCACAATATCTCTAAAAAGGATGTGTAATAATTACATCCATCAATTTGGGGATGCGCCCATTCTAGCAGCATCAGTGCAAGACAGAAACAAAATCTCTGGACGGAACATTGGCTCATCGCAAGGTGAACACAAGCACACACTTACACTGGCATCATTGTAGCATCACCAAATCCCCAAGCCTTCATGTTTTTGGATGGAAAACTGAGCACACTGTGGAAACCCACCAGGAAAACATACAAACTCTAGGCAGGGATCACAAGGGACATGACTCCCTGTGATACAGCAGCGCTACCGCTCTCCCACTGTGCCACCCCATATGTGTAACTATTAGCAGTATACATTATTTAAACAAAGTTAACAATTTATCTGTAAAATATAACATACATATTTTTAATGCATTTCATCAGGAAAGTGATATTGAGTATAAATCTAAGAATTCCAAATGTGCAGAGAGCTGGAATATTATAAATTTAATGTGTTCTGTGTGGCGATGCTGCTTGCCACTGCTGTCAGGTCAGGAGGAAGCCGCAGAAGCGCGTAGCGATTTAACAACTGGGTCGGTTTTAAGATGACGTTTACGACAGTCTACCTTAATGACAAAGTAAACTACGGGACTAAAGAGGACATTTCGAGTTTAAAGCTGAAATTTTCACATAAATCACAAAATAGACATTTTCATTTTGTCATTTTTTTTCTTCTCATTCTGATGGTATTGTAAAGGTGCAAAAAAAAAAAAGATGGCACAGAAGATGGTATGTGAGACATTTAAACAGTATCGTGTCATTACTTTGGGGAATATGCGATGCTTAAATATCAAAGTACCACAAATGCATTTGTATGTTTGCATTTTGCTTCACCACATTGAACCATTCATCAAACATCAAAGCACGCAAGTCGATTCTGGATGATCCTAAAAGCGGCTGGAATAGCAAGAAATTCAGGCTGAAATTCAGGGTTTGAATGTGGAGAGTTATGACGATATTCCAGAAGAAGATGACATGACTGTGTTTGGATAAATGTATATTGTTGTACATGAATAAATATAAGATATCCCCTGAAAATAAGCCCTAGTGCATCTTGTCAAGCAAAAATTTTATATAAGACCCAGTCTTATTTTCGGGGATGCATGGTAACCTGGGGTTCCTTGATCAATTTAAATGTTACCTATAACCCAGAAATTCATTCTGAAACTTAGCCAGATACCACCCAGAATTACATTTAAAACCTCCCAACTGCCATTAGCACATTTTGGGTAAAGTCAGAAGAACAACTTGGAGGGAGAGAGAAGACAAATACTTTTTGTGTGTTACTAAATTAGGATTCTTTTCACTGCTGCCTTTTTGTTTTCTTGAGTTCTCTAAGTTTTTTATTGTCTTGAGTTACTAAATTTTCACCCATTGCATTTTCACATTGTCTTCCGTTAATTTTCTCTTAAGTTTTGTACCTTGAATTAAATAACACAGGGGTTTGATTTCCTTGCTGAAGCTTGATTTGCTTATTTCTGAACATTTTTACAAAGTAGTAGTAATATGAAAATGTTTATGGAACATTGAAGAAACCTTTTTAAAAAGATTTGTGACTCATGATAAAATCCATGAACAGAATTGCCTTGTAGAGGACCTATGGGCTTGTTTATACTTCACGCTCAGAACGCATACACGCACGTATCATGGCTGCCACGCGTTCCCAGCGTTCATTTGACGTGTCCTCTGAACAGGTCCTCAGAAATTAACGCGACGCATGCGCGAGTTGCAGTACCAACAAAAAGTGGCGGAGGTGGAGGTTGATAAAAGTCGGAACGTGACGTCAGAGTCTCTGTTTACTATCTACATGTGACAGAAGGCCTCCATGCGGATCCTACGGAATGGTTCGATGTGGTGAAGCAAAATGCCGACATACAGATGCATTTGTGGTGCTTTTATATTCAAGCGTCGCATATTCCCGATCGTAATGACACGATACATTTTAAAAGTATCGCATACCATCTTTTTGTGCCGTCTTTTTTTTTTTTTTCTGGGGCTTCCTCCTGACCTGACACTAGTGGCAAACAGCAATAGATCACCACACAGAACACATTAAATATATGATATTCCAACTCTCTGCACATTTAGAATCCTTAGATTTATACTTGATATCACTTTCATGATGAAATGGATTAAATTATGTATGTTACATTTTACAGATCGTTAATTTCATTTAAATAATGAATACTGTTAGTAATTACACACATGGGGGTGACACGGTGGTGGAGCGGTAGCACTGCTGTCTCGCAGGGAGTCACGTCGCTGCTGTTCCTTGCTTGGCGTCTACATGTTTTCCTGCTGGGTTTCCACAGTGAGCTCCGGTTTCCTTCCAAAGTTATGCAGATTTGGTGACGCTAAAATGATGCTAGTGTATGTGAGTGCTTGTATTCACCTTGCGACGAGCTGATGCCCTGTCTAAGGATTCTTTCTGCCTCGTGCCCAAAGTTTGCTGGAATAAACACATCCCTGGATTGATGGATTTAATCATTAAACATCCTTTTCAGGGATATTGCGGTAAGGTGTCATTGGAATTTAATGTGTGTTCCAGGCAATTCATAACACAGCGAAGCCAAACCTGTTCTCACCATGATAATATCTCGCTATGCCACCTGGTGGGTTTCTCAAGATTTATGTAAAGTACACGCGCAAGTAAAAACAGTAAAACGCGTACGTAGCAGGAGCGTCCGCTGGAGCATGCGTCGCAACGTGTGAAGTATAAACCTGGCCTGGTAGCCAGATACATTTGTATTTAGACATGTTGTGTGCAACAGAATTTATATTACTTAATTCACTTGAAAATACAGTTGTGCTTGAAAGTTAGTGAACCCTTTAGAATTTTCTATATTTCTGCATAAATATGATATAAAACATCATTAAATTTTCACTCAAGTCCTAAAAGTAGATAAAGAGAAACCAGTTAAACAAATGAGACAAAAATGGTATACTTGGTCATTTATTTATTGAGGAAAATGATCGAATATTACATATTTGTGAGTGGCAAAAGTATATGAACCTCTAGGATTAGCAGTTAGTTTGAAGGTGAAATTAGAGTCAGGTGTTTTCAATCAATGGGATGACAATCAGGTGTGAGTGGGCACCCTGTGTTATTTAAAGAACAGGGATCTATCAAAGTCTGCTCTTCACAACACGTTTGTGGAAGTGTATCATGGCACAAACAAAGGAGATCGCTGAGGATCTCAGAAAAAGAGTTGTTCTTTCACCAGAATTCTTATGTACCTTTTTGAGACACAATCTATATACAATGTTGTAGTCTGGTATATAGGACAGTAAGACAATCCACAAGTTGCCCAAAATTTTACTAAAGTCCATCTCTCTCTCTTCAGTGTTGAAACCATATCTGTTGTAATGTGTAGAATCATGTTCAAGGTGTGTTTTCCATATTTAAGTCTGAGTTGTGTAGGTGTACCAGTCTTCTAAAGGAAATATCATCTGATCTCCATTTCTTGGTTTATAAGCCATGAATGTACAATGCCACTTGACACTGACCTAGAAGCATTAAACTATGTACTTTAACCTGTATTTAACCGTTGTGCCTTTCAGCTTTGGAAACATGATCCATAAAGAAAAGCGAGAAACTGTGAGTAAGGAGGACCTGGCAAGAGCTACCCTGGTTACCATCACTAACAACATTGGCTGGATTGCAAAGATGTGTGCTGTGAATGAGGTGTGGAATGACAGTTTCAGTATTAAGAATGAAGGGTAATGAAGGTTTAGTTGTGATTTTGTGTTTTGTTTAAGTTTTTATGTGATGGTCTCCCTCCGCCTTTTTCATTCAGGTTATTAATATACACGGGGACCATAAATCCCTTATTAAGGGCCCCGGGAACCTTGTACTCTCCCAGCAACCCCCAAAGGATCCTTCGAGGAACACAGTAATATGCCTTCTCTAAGTCCACAAAACACATGTAGACTGAGGGTAAGGCATACTCTCGTGTCCTACCCAGAATCCTAATAAGAGTAAAGAGCTGGTCCACCATTCCATGGCCTGGACTGAGAAGCGTGATTTTTTTTTTTCCCCAGTAGTTGGAGCACACCCTCCTGATCTCCTTTTTAAAAATACCATCATCATGGTCTGCCACTCCAGAGACACAGCTCCTGATGACCACGCAGCATAAAAAAAATGCATGTCCAGAGCCTTCAGCATTTCTGGGCAGATCTCATCCACCCCCAGGGCCTTGCCATTGCAGAGTTGCTTAAAGACCTCAGTAACCTCCCTCTGGGAAATGGGCATTGATTCCTTCATCAACTTTTGGTTCTGCCCCCTCCACAGAGGGCATATCCATTGGGTTCAGGAGCTTCTCAAAAGGCTCCTTCCACCTCCAGACAACAACAGACAGACGCTCTGGACAACGAGTAAAAGTCCCAAGAAGTATTTTAATACTTTTTGTTCTTAGCGACAGTGCCTTAAGCACCACAGCCACAATAATCCTGCTCAGGTAAAGAATCACAATTACAATACAATTCTCTCTCCAACTCTCCTCCACACCTCCCAGCAAGCTTTGTCCACCTCCACCCGACTAGCACTTCTGGGCCTAATGAAGAACTGGCTATTTTTCTTCAGCCCAAAAGTACTTTGGGGCTTCTGTTCTTCTGACTTGGGAGTACTTCCGGGCTATTGATGAGGCATGGCTCCACCGGTCCTCTCACAGTTCCTCCTGGTGGCACCCACGGTACCCAACAGAGCTGAGTAACCAAACTCCAAGTCCCAGGATGCCCTGCCGGAATCCGAGGCACCGCTGCCATCTGGCATTTTGGGGGAGGCAATGTCCAAAAGTAGTTGCCTTCCCACATCCTTCCAACCTTTGGGCGTCCCGGCTGGGTTGAGCTGCCGGCCATCCATCACAATATGTATACAATATTTCATTGTACTATTTTCACTTTTTGGTGAGATGCTAAACTGCATTTTCTTATACCTGTACAATGATAATAAGTTAAATCTAATCAACACTTGCTTACTTAAATGTTAGTTGCATGACTATTTAAAGGATATACCAGTATTTTAAAGCTACTATTAGTAATTATAATTTAATATTGTATTGCAGAAAAAGGCACAATATTATTTACTTCTGTAGTAGAGCTACTTTAATAAAAAGCCATCGAATGGAGTTTTTGCTATAGTTGAGTATTGTAAAATTTTACTGGTGTCGGTATCAAATACAAAAACTCTGGTATTGTGACATCACTACTTGTGGGTATGTATAGTTATCAAGGAATGTTTAGTATTTAAATGCTGCCAAATTTCCTTTCCAAGTCTGAATCGCCTCTTTTAGTCAGAATGATGGGAAATCAGTCAACAATCAGTGTCATTCATGGTAAACATACGTGAGTGCATCCCTACTTTCATCAGGTGGTGTGTTGATTATATGTTTAAGGCTTTGTGGCAGTTTTTCTCTTTTTGCTTTTGGCTTCTTTACAGTGCTGCCTTGTGGCTTGAGAATCAAGCAGCATTGTACAGGGCTATGAAAGCAAAGAGACCTGGCATTGTTTCAGTTGCTTTCTTCATGACAATAATGTATACACCATTTAGAAGAAACCATTAAAACGCAAAGTTAAAAATATAAATATACTACTTTAAATCATACTGATTTCACTTTTTGGAACTGGAAACATTTGAAAAGGTAATCCATAAATTTGAATGAGGCTTATTAACTACAGGTACAGTTAACCTTTGTAGTCTAAACCAGATCAGGTGCTTCCAGTACATTGTGATTGGGGGGGGGGGGGGGCCCCCGATTAACATTTTTTACATTTTGCTGCAGTATAAACATAGAATACTGAGTTTGCAAACAGACAGCATTTATAAAGAATCGGCTTAAACAACTTAATTTTAAAGGTAATTTTCTTAAGTCCATTTTCTTTACATGCTGCTATATGCAGACCTCAGCATTTTAGGTTTGCTGTTTATGTTCCACATTCTTTCTGTACTTGGTTGGGGATTTCTCTGGTAACTGTGGTTTTCTTCTCAAAAAAGGGCACATTAGTTTTATTAGAGATTCCAAATAAGTCCTATAGATGGATGTATATATGAGTGGGTTTTTAGGATAAAGAAGCATCAAGTCTTGGTTTGCTTCCTTTGTTTTACCTGATGCTGATGGATAGATTCCAGCACAGCCAAAAATGCTGTGTTACATTTTATATGAATGAAAATATACTTTAACATTTGTTATATAAATGAGACTCTTACTTCAGTACTTTTTAGTATGAATTAATGGTTTGAATGCTTTCTACGTCTACTGTAAGTATCTTGCAGAAGTAATAGTTTTTTTGTTTGTAAATGGAGAAGCTTTAAGGGAAAATGTTATGTCAACACTGACATGCAGATTTGGGCCACATCTCTTTTTGCCTTTCACATTTTTTAAAAAGTTGAAGTCTTGTACCCATTTTTTTTGTAGATACAAAAGAATATCTTAAACACAAACATGCACTTAATGGGACTCTACTTTATTCATACAACAAAATTAATTTCCTAAATTGCCAGTATGGTACAATGCAAAAGATTGTTTCCAAATATGTCAGTTGGTCTGTTTGTCATTTTAGAAAATAAACAGAGTGGTGTTTGTTGGAAACTTTCTACGTGTGAACACTTTGTCTATGAAGCTCCTCGCTTATGCATTGGAATACTGGTCCCAAGGGCAACAGAAAGCATTGTTCCTAGAGCATGAGGTATAGTACACCACTACTATTTATAAAATTTTTAAAATGTATAAAATGTCTTCGATCCCATTCAAGATTTATTCCCTTCCTTGTGCCCAATACTTCCAGAATGGGCTATTGATAGTGTGACCTTGCACTAGATTAAAAGCAAGTACTATAACTGACTGACAAAATGTACATACGTAAGTATCTAGTCCAAAGCTGCAGCTTGAGGAATGTTGCAAAGTTAATTTGCTAATAGTAATAAAATGAGTTTAATTTAAACTTTCAGTTTAAATATCAACCTGCAATCAAGAATAAACACACCTACAGTAGGGCTTTTAAATTAACTATAAAATTGGATTTACATGCTTCTGGTAAGTGTTTATGTGCTTTTTTGCACACTAAATCTATAAAGCCCAAAATCCTTCCAACTTGTACACAGATGTGTAAACTTCACAGGTGAAAGCTGAAGCTTTCAGTGTTGAAACAGGCACAAAAATGAGATACTCTGTTGTCTGAGGTAGTTAAAATGATTAAACATTGAAAGGAATCTGTATTTATTTATTTGTAACTTTTTCAGTAATGGACACATTCAGCTTCAACCTGCTGTGATGAATGCTCGACAGTTCTAGCATCAAGCAGCAGTATGTTAGAGATCTCATGTTTCAGAGTAAACTGGAATGATATCAGAAGCAGAATGATACTTTAGGTTAGCTGGAGAAGTGTTTAAAAATCTTTTCTTAAAACAACTTTAAATCTAAAGACGAATAAGTAGAAAAATCTATTTCAAAGTTCACTGTCAAGGTATGTGCATAGTTCATTCTGTCTACAGTCAATTCTTGTTATCCGCAGGGGTTGCATTCCTTAAAAACCTCACGGATACTGAAGCATTTTGCTGCTGTGCATTACAACAACAACATTTATTTACATAGCATGTTTTCATACAATCAGCTCAAAGTGCTTTACAAGAAAGAAAAAAGAAAAATATAAAGATAACATTAGGCAATAAGTGTTATAATTAGGCAATAAGGAAATAATATCTAACAAAGACTAAAGTAAGGTCCAATGGCCAGGAGGACAGAAAAAACAAACAAAAAAAAAACCTCCAGGGGGCTGGAGGCATTAGACCTCTCATACATTTTTTTCCCCCTACTCCTTATGGCTGAAAATGGTCATGGTTTGTGTGTGGGTGTTGCAAAATGGGCCTTTTTACTTTACCACCCTACCTCCCTCTCTTTCTCCACAGTAATCAAAAGCTTACAATAGGCAAACTACATTTATACACTGAGAACTATTTAAAAATTGGATTTATGTGATGTGGTGATAATAGTCCTACAAGTTTGTGTTTATTATCCAACGACCATAAAAGTTCTAAAACAAGAAAGTTTTAAAAATGGTTTGTGAAAAAAATTGGAATTTAATTTCTCATGTTCAACCTAAGATCAAAGAAGTTTGTAAAACTACCCAGTCACCCTTCATTAGATATTTGTAAATGAAAATTAGGCTTATTTTTCTTTTTTTTTTTTTTTTTATGTGCTTCCATTATAAAATGTAGCTACTGTATGTATATAATACACACTATTATGTTGTGGTGTTCAAGCAGAATTTTGAAACTCATTTGGGGTATTGACGTAGAAAGTTTGCAAAGCACTGACCTAGTGACATGCTGAAGATGTTTTAATAAAAAAATAAAAGATAAAAAATGCGTAAACTATATCACTGAAAAACTGTTATTCACTATTTAAAAATAAGAATTTTAAGGCAAATATAGTGGAAAGCACCTGCCATCATTTTCAGTTCTTCTAATTGGCTTATCCTTTTATAATTGACTTTTAACTCATTTTCATATAAACTTATTTTGCTCTATCAAAAGTTAAAACATAACTTTTTGTTAGGTGTTAAATTCTATTTTTTTGGATTTTAAACTTGTTTGTCCTCAGGGTGCTTATAATTTTTTAAATGGAAATGTTCATATTTTGTGCAATTTTTACATACTGTTGGCTGTACGTTAGTAAATAAAAAAGTTACTAAAGAATTTTTTGGTTTTTTTCCCCCCTATTTTTTTACAGGGTTACTTTGGAGCTGTGGGAGCACTACTTGGTCTTTTAAATTTTACCTAGAGCACCAATCAAGCCAATTTTTTTCCCTTTAGTGAGGCGGGGATGGATTTTTTTTTTCTTGAATAGAATGGAAACCAAATCAGAGTATTTTAAAAGACCACCTTATAAAGTGGGTTGGACATTACAGTCTGATACGTTCGTTTTACATTCTTACTGTAAAATATATATTTTTTCAAGAAACATGTTTGGTTTCAATTTTGTCCATTACATATTTTGTCCACAAACCCTCTGATATGCAATGCTGTATTTATAGAGGGCAGAATGCTTTAAGTACAGAGTTAAAATGTACAATAGAATCAACAGTAAGCCACCACATCTTTTTGTGAAAACAGACCCTTTTCCCCTTTAACTTTCAAGATGTTTGTGGTTTCACACTGGATCACTGATAACTTTTTTCCCTGCAATCTTGATGAAGAACAAATTTTATAATTAGTGTCAATGTGAAAAATTTCAGAAATTTGACAATAAACAGTTTATATTATGTGCATAAGATGAATATTTCATCCTTTATAATTGTGCATTGGAGAAATATAGTTATTAATAATTTATCTAATACTTTTCAAAAGTTTAATATGAAAACATTCAGCTTTTTGAAATATTGCATTAAGCATATTTTAGTTACCAAAAGAGCTTGTTTTAGAAAACAAATGCTGCTTATCATTTGATCTAGTGCCTTGATTAATACAATGTGAATAACAGTTACTCACTTTTTGTACATGGTGCTACAAATCCAGTTTGAAAGCCTTGTGTGAATTTTAAAACTTGGCAAAGTATTGAGTTTACACTATTCTAATACAGTGGAGCTAAACATTTAAACTTAATAATGAATAAAATATGCTTATTGCTTGCCTTCCTAAAGACCACTTACAGTACAGTCAGAAGTCTTCTTTTTAAAGTACAGGTGATGAAATCTCTCTGGAAAGGAAGAATTCAAATGGCACAATACAATGTTTTTTCTAAGTTGTTATATTCAGCATAAGAAGCATTTAATAATCAGTTTAAAAACAGGAGAGTTTAACAAAGGGAAGCAGTCAGTGCTGGTTTCAGTAACTGCTATATATAGAGAGTATTCATCAGATGCATTGGAATTTATTCAACTCTTGTACAATATGTTGGTACAAGAAGTTACAGTTGATAATCAAAGACTTTCATTTCTCAACCAAATGCTTTGCACAGTTTTTTTATTACTCTGCTTGTAGTGCATACATCTTCAGGTCTTTTTCTCAGTTACTGGTTTTCTAGGCTTTTTCTTAAATTTCTGGAACCTAAGCTTTAAAATATACAGTAATGTGTATTATTGTCTGTTTTAAGTGCTGTAAAGAAATACTTCAAAACCTCTGCTGTGAAGAGAGACTATAGTCTTTGCCAGTATATCCAGTTTCTGAAAATGTGAACTGAAAAACTTTGCTAGAGGTTCTGTGGACAAAGTCTGTATAATTGTTAAGAAATAATTTAGTAGTTTTGCCTGTTTTCTGGCAAAGGAATTAATTGTATGTTTTACATTCTTATATTTAAATAATATACATCTACTTGAATCTTGAAATTGAGAGCTTGGACCACATTTGCATTAACAACTTTTCTACAGTCATCACACTGGGTTTAATGTTATTTCACTAATTGTTATTTAAGTCTATACATTTTTTGCAGTTAAAAATTATAGTATGCAAGTTTACATGCCTATAAACACTTTTCGGGGCCATTTATAATTTTTTTTGTTTACCTGCAAAGGAATGAGTTCTAGACATCTCAACAATTCAATTCCCTTTGTGTTGTGACACAAATGCTATGAGCATCTTCTGTAATGCTGGCCTTGACTGTCTGCTTTTCTTCTAACTTACCACTGAATGAAGTGTCTAGATTGCACTTTTGGACTAGCAGAGCTCTGGTGGTGTTGTTTGTGCAGTTCATGATTACAAACTGCTTCATAAAGAATCTTCATAAGGACATACTTATGTCATTGTCTTTTCTAGGTATTTAAGGATTTCTTTAACGTCTTATTTAAATGTCTGCAGATTTATTTTTATTACCTTTTTGTCAGCCATGCTTGTTACTGATTCTGAATTTTTTAACTCCCTCTGTATCTATTTGTACATGTATAAATGCTCCATTTCTTTTGCCTTTTCTGTTCTGCAGTTTAGATATGGCAATGTAAAGATTTTTATTATTTATTTTAAAGATTTTTATTTCTACCGTTTCACACTTGTGGCAGAGTTTTAACTTACTTTCTTTGTAGTAAGTGTTTTACGTTTAATCCATTGCTGTTACTGTCTCGGTGATTTAGCATATGAGGTTGATGCTACTTTTATAATAGTGTTGGCAATGGAACACAGAGTTGAGTTGATTACTAACCATACATCAAAGTATGACTCAGAGTGTTAAAATGGCATTCTTCTCAGCCCTAGCTTTTTAAGAGAGTTACTGTTTTTACCAGCTAAACAATCTATAAAGATGCCAGTGTTATTCGCCTTAGAATTTTTAAACTTTCTCACTAACGTATTTGAGCTGCATATTTGCAGCTGCTCCTGTTTTGAAGAAAGTGTACCAAGAGCAGTATAAAAAAAAACAAACGCTGATTTCTACACAGTTATCATTTTAAAGGGCAATCTAAATCCCGCCTAATGTGAATTGTCCTCATTGTTGCACATTTTCATTCAGTAATATATTAAGCTTATTATGTGCCCTTTAGTTTGAATACAGCAGGACCGCTTCTTGTGCTGAGTGTTAAAACCAGAAATAATAGCCTCATTATTCTTAAAATATCCCCTGGTTAACTTTGATTAGTTTTATTGTTAATTGCTATTATTACTATGTAAGCAAAAGTAAATATATGCATGAATAATAACAGAAAGTAAGATGAACAAAATCTAGATTAAGGAGATTCTTACACTGCTAGATATCTGACATCCACCCTACCCTGATGACTGCACCAGAGTGTGAGCTAAACTAAAGGAAAATGAAGAATGGAAAGGCTGAAATATACTAACTGAAAAACTTACCCCAGAAAAAGAGTGTATATATATATATATATATATATATATATAT
>JANRMT010062861.1:50859668-50925451 GCA_026402145.1 Polypterus bichir lapradei | reverse complement strand
ATATAATTATGTGTTAATCTTTATTTTAAACCTCCAGTGCTGATTACCACAGCCTCAATTTCTTTCTGTTAGTTGTCTCCTTCAGTTTCAGCTGAGTGAGATTATAACGGTAGATGTACTAGTGTTGCCACAAGGCCATCCATTCAAGGAGATTCAGTCTTCACACCAGAAGTATCTTTGCTGCAGTATTATTCAGGGGATTTATTTTGAAAAGAGATTAAGGAGTAAAGTAGAAGTATCTAGTATAAACTCAAAACACCACATGAAAATGGAAACAAAAACAAAACTATTAATTATATAGATATAAATAGTTGAGCAATTCCATTATATGCAAGCATTAGCAAAAAAATAAGTCAAAATCCGTTAACCTCGTTTTGCTAAAAGTTAAGTAATAAGAGAAAATTAGTCCCTAACCAGTGTTAAATGCATAGCGTGAGAAATTGATGAGATGATTACACACAGCTTCATAAAACATGACGCAACATTCTCAAACCTGCTTAATCAACATCAGGGTCACAAAGAGCAGTTTGACAAAAAGAAAAAGTGGGAAAATGTGACAAGACAATTGCACACTTTACCATAAGTGCCAGCTAGAGGTGCAGAATGCCCTTTGTAGATGAAAAGTTTGATATTTCTAAGGCAGCTTTGCTAATGAAGATGCCAAATTGTTGAAGATTTGGAATAGGGCTGTCATTGCACACTATCCAGCAGATGTTATGTACACAAAATATACAAATTTTAAGTGGGACCAGTTTTGATATTAAAATATGAGATGGTACGATTGTACTCCTGTATACATAATATCATCACTGTAGTTTTTTTTTTTTTTTTTTTTTTTTTTTTTGATAAAGTTCATTTTCTGTTTATTTATATGTATTTGTTCTCCTTTCAGGAATTTATAGCACTTTCTGTTTGATCAATACATGGTCTCTATATTTTAATGGTAGCCTTGCACAGTCACGTCCTCTTTCTATCAGATTGCTGTACAATGCTTGTGCTTTGTAAGAATGTTTTATTACAATTTCCTAATCCTTTTTAGTCAGTATAGCCCCATGAGTCATTCTAACAAAAAAGGATACCGAGCCAGTTTCCTTTTCTTGTGATCAAATGAGGTTTCAGGCATCAAAGGCACATCTTTTGAAATAAATATGGTGTTCTGGTGCATTTTCCCTTAGCTTGTAAGCCTTTGACGTCAGCTTTTAATTTACTCTCTTGCCCAAATTTATTTCAGCATCCTTGTATGTCTGTAATGCTCTTTTGGCTGGGTTAATGTGATGAGATTTAAATTCTCAAAACTCTGTCCGCTTTGTTTAATAAAACACCTGCATATTAGTAAATCTGTGTCCCACTTTCCCAGTCTTATTTATCTCATCCTTAAGGAGACCTATACATTTTCTTGCCTAAAACAAAATGTCTTATTCCATATATAACACTTATCTTGAAGTGCATTTATCTATTAGTAATGTAAAATAAACATTTTTGGCAACATTCTGTCCTTCAAATGGATACTGTGATCTTTGTCTATTATTTCAGTACTACATGAGAAAATTCCATTTCATTCATCTGAAGTATTTACTGTATTATTGTATAGAGTACAAAAAATTGCACATGGTTACTGTGTTTAAATTAAAGGCCTAAAAATACACTATTCCTCAATAGACATTTAACATTCCAGTTTTCATTTCTTTCAGTTATTATCACCGTTCACTGTTCCAGATTTTATTTTTATCAACTGTTAAGTTCTTGAGATTCTTTGCTTTTTTTGCTGTTGACCCTATAAATGAGAGAAAATTATTCAAGTTGTTCACTATTTAATTGTACAGGCTTAGTAAATAACAATACAATAGTAAATGAACAGATTACTTAACTGTATCTGCCTAATAATGTACAGGTTGGTTTTGATCAGTAATTTTGCATACCTAACTACACCCCTATATGTCAAAGGCAGAAGCTGAAACTGCTGCCCATGTTGGAGTTGTATCAGTAGCACAAAGGCACTCCTGACTTAAAAATGAGCTTACATTATGGGTTGCGGGGGAAACGGACTTTTGATTAAAAGTGAGCTTACCTGGGTGAACGGACTTTTGAATCATGAAGGTATGAGCAAATGAAACAAAATGGCAGCCTTCATCATTGGTGTTGCTATGTACAACTTCGAATGCACTTACGTTGTTAAATACTTTAGCACTGAAGATCTAGCCAGATTTTAGGATTGACTTGTGAAGTGTTATAATCGAAGACAACTGTTCTTTTTTTCTTTTTTTTTTTTTTATGTTTTTGAGTCTTCAATATTCTAAAAAACCTGTATTTGTCTTGTTCAGACATTTTCTCAAGTTAAGAATATTGTGATATTTGTTTAAAGTTTCTTCAGCTGACCTATTTTATTCACAATTTGAGCAAAACTGTTTTAGTGGAAATGTGCTCGGGACAGCAGCTCCCAAATCAGAGCTGTGAAACTAGAGCTGGCTTATTACCATTCACGTCACAAGGTTTACAAGTTATGTTTTGCTTTCCAGTGTTCTATTTCTTAGTTTAAACAAATCAGATCTGTCAGATTTTACCTGAGCACATTTGTAGACTTTTGTTTAAACCTTCTGTGTAAACCAAATGCAGATTATATGAACCTGACACAGTCCTCCTTCAGGAGATTTTTTTCTTACTTAAAAAAACTTAAAAAAATCCCAAACCACAATATGAGAAAAATATATACAATAATATTATTCATTTTTCAAGTCACACAGGTTTGACTTATGTAAACAAGTGCCCTCTGGAGGTTCTGAGTCCTACATCTTTATGTTTTCATGGTGTCTTGCAGAGTTTGTGTATATTTAAAATGTTGACTTGGCTTTATTTAAAAAAAAAAAAAAAAGTATGTGTTTCATGTATAACTTTACACATCTCCTAAAATGATACACAAATGTCAAAAATTTATAAAAAAAACATACGTGGCACATTTTGTTTTCATCATGTAGCTTTTCCTATGCAATTCTCTCTTAACTGATGGATTATTGATTATGAAGTTATATTATTCACATGGTAAGCACTTTATTTGTCACCAAGATTGCATATCTTAGGACTCATAATGTTAGGGGAATTTTATACAACAATATATTTAAAAGTGATTACTTCAGATACATCTTGGTATACCCTAATGAACTGTTTGCTTATAGGAACTCTCATTACTTTATTGCTTCTTTGTTTTAATTCATTCAGTTATTTTTCAGATACAATATATCTGCTTATTATTCAACATATGACAGGTTTTAATAATCTATGACATACTAAATAAACATTAGTAGAACATTAAGAGCTGGTGTTAAAATAGAACAAAACTTTACTTAAAATGTTAGCTACTACAGATTTGAAACTGGGGAGGGAAAGGGTCCCTACTGAACTACTGTGTTACTTCATTTTTTAAAATTTCTGTTTGTAACTTGCTGTTAAATTAGTCATTTCTTGTTCTGAATTGTAGAGCCATTTTGTAATGTTTGGAGGTCTGCATGGTGCATCATTATTATTTTGTGACATGTATGACTTTAATGTCGGCTAAACAAAATGTAGTTTCAATTTTGTTTTCTGTTCATTTTGTCTCATGGTCTCTGAAGCTGTGTATTCGTGTCTGTCAGTACTTTAGATCACAGATGCATTGATTGTACTTATTCTAAAGCTTGAAAAATAATTGCTTAAATAGAAGTATAAAAACATTTTGTGTTTGTGTGTAATTTTATTTGAACATAAACAAGTATCTGGTTTGGTTGTTTTACAGTTCAGCTTGTCAGTGTGTAAGGTGAAACACACAAAAGCAATAAGCATAGACAATATTGTACATTATCCGAAATGAGGCCTTCAGTTCCCACTACAGGGGTGCAGGCAATAAAGTAGTTCCCACTTCCCAGGTCAAGTATGGGAGTCAGTTGGGTTGTCTGTAATCTGCCAGAAGTAAGCCTGGCCTGCCAGCCTCATTCTCCTGTCACTGCGACACTCATCAGGATGATGAGATAAATAACTGAATGGACCAATTGCTGACAGACTCAACTTTGGGTGATGTCACTGTCTGGGCAGCTTATATCAGAATCTGCAGAGACCTGGAAAAAAGGTTACAAAAATAACCAGCAAAGTAATGAAGGAATACACTGTATATGTTGTTTTGAAAGTATGAGTGTGAAAAGTCTCAACATAATTCAACAGACCCAAGTTGGCCTAAAGAAGAGCAGGAGCTTGTGCGAGACTGTTCCTCTTTCTCTGTGCAATACTGATTAAAAATATGTATTCCCAATTTTAATGATTATCAGCCATTACTACAGAAATTTAATGGCATTTTGAAATATTCTCTCTCTGCATATACCTGTCTAAAATGCAGAATCAAGTCACAAGAAGGCAAGTTACTACTAGATTAAGAGACTGTGAAGTGGATATATGTGTTTAATAAAATACTTAAGCGAAAAATGTGACAGACTGAAAATTATCCATTTTAGGCATATGTAATATGGCCTTAACAAAGTCGTCTTTTGGTCTAAGATTCACAAAGCATCCATGAAGTAATTATTCACCTTTGTGCAGTGTGCCGTATTGACATGTAAAAATAATTGTGAATATGATAGGTTTATATATCTTAGAATTAAATATGCAATACCAAGAGAAACACGCCACCGTTAAAGTTATTTTAGTAGGCCATGAATAAACAATTGATGCTTTAAGTGCTACGAAGACCAAAAGAAGCCTTTGTTACTGTCTTGTTACATAGTAAATGAAGTAATAGATGGGTTTTTGCAGTACCTAAGCTAAAGTGTTACCGAAATGTGATTACTAACACAGAAAGCAGCTCAATTTACAAATGTGAAGACTGCCACCAAGGTAGTTTCAGGTCGTTTTTGGGATATAGAGCAGAAACACCATTTTCTCTGGGTGGACTGGGTTCCAGCCCAATTCATGGGACAACAAGCATTTTCTTAGCTCTTTTATGCCAATTAAATGGAGGGCATTCCACAAAGCATGCTTATAAAATTGAGACTTATCTGAGTAAGTGCACTATATCAGTGTATGCTCCCAACCTCAACCTACTAGAACTAGCATAGTTTTACATTTGAGGTTTAATTGGCTCAATTAATGCAGTGTTTCTGTTTGGCTAAAGACGTGTGGAGTTGGTTATCGATTGTCAAGAAACAATCATCAACAACAATTGGTGTGGCTCAAAGAGCAACAGAGGAGAGTGTAACATCTACACTGGAGCCTACAACTTTAGGGATACAATTACACTGTAGCAGAAAGGGACTTTTTTCTGATTTGTGACATATACTCAGATTTTGTGTTTGACTGTATAAATTCTGTTTTCCAATTGATCCAGAACTGAATGTGAACAAGCACCCATCCTGAATGTATCCTGCAAGCGCAAATTTAAAGGAATATTCCACTGGGGTGTGTGTTTTTATTTATTTATTTATTCATTTTAATACCCATGTAGCTTGTAGTGATGGCTGAGAAAAATGTATCTTGTGTTTTCAAGGAGAAAGTACTTAGTTTCTCATAGAATGGATCCCAACAGGGTCAGTTGTGTACCTGAGAGAGTACTGTAACAGCTGCAAATCAGAACAAGACTAGGTGATATGGTACTAAGAGGAGATGATCCCCAGATCTAACTGCTGTTGAAGTGAACAGTGGAACAGGATCCGGTATCAAGTTCAACTACTTGACAGCAAGTCTTGTTTTTTTTTTATGTTTCTCCTCAATTTGCTCAGTTTGCCATCTGACTGCCCATCAACTGTGGAACAGATCACAGTGAAAAAGTGAAACCTCATGTAAACTTAATAAAAAAAAATAATAAAAAATGTCAGTTGCTAAGGTACATTAAAATTGAAATGAGTGTTGCTGTTATTGTGTCATTCACTTCAAGCATATAAGCAATGCATGGAAATATTTATTGTGTGCAATATAAGAGAAAGGAAAATAGGTATCAATATACATTTAATCGTTAATCTTTAGTAAACTGACAGAATCTGTGCCCCTAATTAAGAAATTGCTTTTGAAATTGTGATTTGAAAGATGCAGCCAAGTTTCTTCTAATGGCCTTTTGATTCACTCATAGTAGATAACATTTACAACTGTGACAGCGACATTCATTTCAATCTAATGTAGCTTAATGATTGCAATTTATTTTTTTTAATAAGTTTACATGGGAACATACTTTTTCTTTGTGCTCTGTCCCTTTAAATTAAAAGGAATGTGTAGCAGCATGTCAAACTGAGAGAGTTCAAAACGTAAATTGCCTGCAAGCTGCCATTAATAGGCAATCAGATCACCAGCTGAGCATCCCAAGGGGAAACAAAAACAAGATGCTGTGAATTAGTTAAACTTGGTATTGATCTTTTTCTGCTGTTCACTGCAACAACAGCTAGACCTAAGGATTGTCTTTTTTTAGTACCATACTATGTAGTCTGGTCTTAATCCACATCTAGTACAGTACTAACTCTGGTACATTGCATGGCCAACACTGGACAGAAGCAACCAATATCTAAAACACCAGTAAAAAAAAAAAAATAATAATCTAATGTAATCCAAATGTGAGGTCATCCAGTTGTTTGCTTACAATTTTCAAAACATAGTTTTTTCTAAAATATTGTTAAATAATTAACCTTGGAAAATAAAAGTAGTGCACAATAAGGAACCCCTTTTACACGGGTATGTGCTTTTGAAATGAAAACCAGACTCTTGACCAATGAATGATGGAAAGAGGTGGGTCTTCTGTTTTAAAGTGTGACCCTTGTGTGAAGGGGCTTCTTCTTTGTGCAAAACTTCCATTTTTCTGAATTATTTATTCAACAGTATTTTATCAAAAATACCAACATTTTTGCATGTTATGAACATACAATTTGTAGCTGCATTTTTCCAAATTTACCAAAGTTCTGTAACTCATTGGATGATTCAAGCACCAGTTTGACTCGTGTTCAAAAACCTTTGATTTAGTTTTTAGCAAAATTTCAAGGCAAAACAGTTCACACAAAAATAGAGGAAAACATTTGTATTAAAGAAAGGTTGTGTTTAAGGCTTATATCTTGTTTCATTCTTTCAGTTAGGTCATACAGTCGTGCTTGAGGCACGTTAAGCAAGTTAAACACATTAGTGACATTAGACACAGTCCAAAAACTATGCCATCTTCTATTTGCAATCCTATCTAACAGTCCATGATGGCAGTAGGACTATTTCCTCACTGATTTAGTTAACACTCTGTTCTGCAGCTATAGCCAAAAACGTTCTTGTTCAACCTGTGAGAGGCCCAACACATGAGCATGGTCATACAGTGGATATTGTTCTGTCATATGGTTTATCTATTGGGGTAAAAGGCTATACCATATTTTAGGCAGCTATAACAAACAGATGTTCTATAGAAATTAAGAAAACACTTATATGAGTTGTTGTGAAGCCACTCCTTTGTTATTTTAGCTGTGTGCTTAGGGTCATTGTCTTGTTGGAAGGTAAACCTTCGGCCCAGTCTGAGGTCCTTAGCACTCTGGAGAAGGTTTTTGTCCAGGATATCCCTGTACTTGGCTGCATTCATCTTTCTTTCGATTGCAACCAGTCGTCCTGTCCCTGCAGCTGAAAAACACCCCCACAGCATGGTGCTGCCACCGCCATGCTTCACTGTGGGGACTGTATTGGACAAGTGATGAGCAGTGCCTGGTTGTCTCCACACATACCGCTTAGAATTAAGGCCAAAAAGTTCTATCTTGGTCTCATCAGTCTGACCCTAAGCACACAGCTAAAATAACGAAGGAGTGGCTTCACAACAACTCTGTGACTGTTCTTGAATGGCCCAACCAGAGCCCTAACTTAAACCCAATTGAGCATCTCTGGAGAAACCTAAAAATGGCTGTCCACCAACGTTTACCATCCAACCTGACAGAACTGGAGAGGATCTGCAAGGAGGAATGGCAGAGGATCCCCAAATCCAGATGTGAAACACTTGGTGCTTCTTTCCCAAGAAGACTCATGGCTGTATTAGCTCAAAGGGGTGCTTCTACTAAATACTGAGCAAAGGGTCTGAATACTTCGGACCATGTGATATTTCAGTTTTTCTTTTTTAATAAATCTGCAACAATTTCAAAAATTCTTTGATATGAGATCAAAAAGCTTCACAGGATAATTCAAGCAACAGAGTGACGCATATTCAAAAAATTCCACAGACCAAATATCTTTGTTTTAAACGTTTTAGCAAAATTTCAAGGCAAAACAGTTCACACAAAAATAGAGAACAAAATTTGATATAAAAGAAAAGTTCTGTTCAAAGCTTATCTTGTTTCACTCTTTCAGGTAGGTCATACAGTTGTGCTTGAAGGGCATTAAGCTAGTTAAACACATTAGATAAGGCCAGAAAGCTGTATGCCATCTTCTATTCTATCCTATTTAACAGTCCACAATAGCAGTAGGACTATTTACTCACTGGGTTAATTAACACTATAGCGAAGAAAGTTGCATCTCATGTCAACTTACAGGGGGTAAAAGGCTATACCTATATTCTAGGCAGCTACAAGAAATGTGTTATAGAAATGAAGCAAACATTTATATGAATTTAACATTAAACATTAACTTTCTACGATTGGCTCTTATACAACTATATGACTTTATGTGGAGTATTAGCTATGAATAACGTGAGGTTTTCTCATGGCCATTTTTGATATTTTTTACTGTTTTCCAGCATTGGTCACCTTTGTTTCCTATTTAATCAGAAACTGGGTTATTTCTCTACAAACACATGAGATTGAAAATTTTTCTCAGCCACCACTACAAATTACATGGGGTAAACTAACATATAAAAGATCTAATTTTGGGATGGAGCATTTCTTTGATAATACCAAATACATTACATAAATGTTATTTAGTAGGCAACTGTTAATACCAACTTCTTGATGGCTACTGTGCTACTTCACATAGTTTTAAGTAAAGGATGCCTGAAAATTCATCTGTTCATGACGGGAAAGAAGAGAAGTGCTACCGCTCTGGTATCTGCCTACAGTAAATGAGAAGATCCAGAGCAACAAAAGAAACAGTCTAACTCAGTCTTTAAGTTCTGGTGCTGCGTCTTAAACCTTCAATTCCAAACGTGCATATATAAAAGAAAAGACCTCAGTACCTCAAGAGCAGGTGTGACTGAAATGTGAGTGGTTTGAGTGTAAAACAGTTGACTGACAATTTCAAAATGTTGAGAGGACTTTTAATTACCTATAACATTTTATGTCCACAAGACTGTCACAGAAAAATGTGTATTTCTTTCACAAAACTTGTAGAAATTGGGCTCGTGGATGGTGACAGTACCTCCAATTAAGTCCACCACCTTATTTTTCTTCCATTAGCACACTGCACTGGTTATTGTACAGTCATCTCTCTTGATTTTTCATCCCATAAACAGATCTGCCACCTAGGGGATGACATAACCTCAAGCTGGAAACAATTCTGAATATTTCTGTGCATTCTGTCACTTAATGGTTAACTCATCAATATCCATGGGATGACCAGACCCTTTAATCAAAAACACAATAATAAATGAAAAGCTATAAAGCCAAATTTAGAACAAACTGAACCATTAGTTGAATAAAGCAATAATTGACATTGTCACTGATAGTAAAACTGATGCATGTGGCCTTGTATGACCAAACCGCTGTGATATACCTGGTGACTTTGATCACCTGAAGGTTCATCATGCTGAGGCAGTTGTTGTGTGGCATAAAGGCAAAATGATTGTTCAATGTTCATGTAAGGGGAAATGTGGAAGTCACTAAGCCTTGCACTGTGATAGCCTGCATTAACATAATGGGGTGTATTAATTGTGCAGGTCAGACACCGACATTTTACCCTCTCATGCACAAGCAGCAGAGAAAAAATTAAGTGTGCAAAAGGCACACATCTACTGTCTCGATTGGGACGTCAAACTGTGCGTTGGTGACTTTTTTAAAACCTATCACACACAGGATGTGTAATAAATCTGCATCAGTACAACAGTGGATGCTAGACATACCTCTCCTACTGTTTTTATATTGATGTTTTGGTATTTACAGGTTTGTTACACATATGTTTTTCCTTGATAGAAAAGCATAAAATAACTATGGAAAGACTGAGAGCAAAAGAAACTCAACAGAAGATGAGGGAAGAAAACAGAAAGCTACTATTTGTGCAACCAGCAATCTTCAAGGTGCCCCCAGCTACTCTGACAGTACTAACAAGGTGTGAGTTCTGCCTCTGCAGATGCTTCATGTCTCCAGTCCACAAACTCTGGAAGGATAGCTATCATCATGCAAGACACCAAATAAGAAAACTTGGAAAAATTATGCATTGCATATTTGGTGAAGAGCAATAGGAGCAGCCTTACAAGTGCCTCTATTAACAATGGTGCCATCCAAAACAAAAATACACTATAAGAAGTGTTTTGGTGGTGCTGTTATTTTGACTTTATTTTTTAATTTTTTTTTCCTAAGCTGACATAATATTAATTCTTTAGTATTGCCACTTCAATTTTCAGTATAGAACAAATTAAGTATTTGAATTTGTCCCATCTAATGAGAAATTGCTCCTTGACTCAAAGAATTTACGTTGATTTTATTGTGCACATATGCATAAAGCTTGGGCTGGGGAGAAAGAATGGTGGGGTTTTCGTATAGAGTTTGTCACCATTTTCTTGAACCCTCTTCAATTAAGTCCTGTTTAATCCCCCTTTCAGGTAACGTAGTAATATAAAGTAAAATTATAATACAACATTTTATATTAAAATAGCAAAATACCCGCGCTTCACAGCGGCGAAGTACTGCCTTAAAATTTTTATTAAGAAGACAATTAAACCTTTTTAAAACTGAGGGAAAATATACCAATAATTATTTGTTAAGGATCTCTTTGTATGCCACGTTGTCAGTTCGGCCAAGCTGTAGCTGTGCGCTGAGCTTACTCTTGAGCCTGCAACGTACAGTTGGCCATGTGAACAGTAATCTTGTTTTAAATCTCACAGCTTGGATTGCTGCTGTCATAATCGGTTTGAGTTTCATGGTTTGTTTCAATTACGACAGTATTTGTAGGACTTGTGTTGAAGTGACATTCGGCATCTGTCAAGCGTTGTAAGTATACAACCAGTTTCATTGATAACTTCACATCCAGCTTTTGAGAGTTTAAACATTTCTAAACATCAAAGTGTCCACTACTGAAATCGTCACCTATGAATCTAAGATGTTTAAGAGGCATTGGCTGTTGTCCAAAGGTGTAAAATATTTGGCCATTTCGGTACACTTAAGCATTTCACTCTTCTGGTGCTCCTGTGTAGTATAATTATCTCCTGTACCGTCATCAGTCCACACCTTGAACCTGTCCCAGTCATTCAATACATAAGACACAATGTTCCTCCGGATATCAAGAGTGAGCCTGATATGGCCGTGCAATATGTAACAAAGAGAATGGAAAAGGCAGGTGCCATCTCCGGGCATGGAAACCACTTGGTAAGTGACAGTTCTTTGATCGATGGTGATCACCTCAATAGACATGTTAATGGGGGTACGGTTGGAATGATAAAGGAAATGGGTACCTGAACAATGTAAAGTAAGTCTAAAATACCTACACAATAACTATAATCGTAATAAATGAACAATAAAACAGCGGAGAAGCCGTGGATTAAATAAAAAGGCTGTAGTTATCAGCAGGGAGACGTGAATACCGTGGCGAAGCAAGGAAGGGAATGTAGAGACTGGAGCGACAGATTGCCTTATATAGGCAGGCAGCCAACAACGTGGGAGGCGTTGGGATGGGGGACCCAACACCGCCTCACACAGTGACCGAGCTGCAGGCTATGGACGTACTGTATATATGTACGTAAATAGGATTCAGTTAGCATTGGGAACCCGCGTACCATATTTCTTGAAGATGGGCCCATAAGTAACAAAGACCGTTGAAAAGTTCAATATGACGGCCGACAGTGGCATCATATCACCGAAATAAGTACCAAATTTCAGCCTTCTATCTACACGGGAAGTTGGAGAATTAGTGATGAGTGAGTGAGTGAGTCAGTCAGTCAGTCAGTGAGGGCTTTGCCTTTTATTAGTATAGATTACAGTGTATATGTCTACGTTTTTAACCAAATTAAATACTATGACATTTAACCCATAACGATGTTTGCAGCTCTCACTGCGCTATAAATGTGTGGACGCAGTTTCCAAGGTATGCCTCGTATTTTTTCACCAGCAACAAATTAGTAACAAAATATGCCAAAATCTTTTAAAATGATTTTATTACAATCATTTGTTTTCCCAAAATGAATCAGTTTTATAATCGACCTTATATTATCGTGATATTTTCCTCTACATAACCCTTTACCTGGGGTAAGCATATTCATCAGATTAGTTACCAGGTTAATCTACTATTGCACTTTAAGATTAACACACTCATACATAGCTATACACATACACACAGAAACTCAACAGTGCCCTATGAATGACAAACACACAGCTGGTTAATCACTAGCACTTTAAGCCACACAAGTGCCTTATGAATAACACAACTTGTCACTCTCCTAGGACTTCATGAGACTGACTTACACACAGATCCTAATCACAACAGTGCCCCATGAGTGACAAACACACAGCTATTTAACCTCTATCACTTTAAACCACACAAGTGTTTTAGGAGTAACACAGCCTCTCACTCTCTCAGCACTTCAAGAGACTTATTATCGGCACAAACAACACAGTACAATGTTTTAAAAATATCTCAGACCTAAATATTACTTTTGGTCTCCAAGAACACATTTAAACATACAAAGGCTCGGCCTCCTTGACTATAGGCCATTTATCAGCCAAGAATGCCTTACTTTACGTACTATTCCCTACTTTTGGATGGAGTTCTCACCCTCAGCCCTTAATAAACCTCGCAGCACAGAGGTAATGGCAAATCTCTGGCTGCACCAGGTGCTCAAAAATATCTACCTTATTATATATTATTATTTCAATCGCTCTAGACAGTTAAACAAAGCATAGAAAGTTAAAAGCAGCATGGTATTTCTTACAGGAATAATAATACCAGTAGAATAAAGAATAATAGAAAATAGGACTGATAGTAAAGTCTGGATATATATAGTCTTTAGAAAAAGCTTATGAAAAGTTAAAGATGACAAGGGTGAATGTTGCAGGCAGCTTGTGATCTAACACTCCTAGTTTTTCATAAGATGCTTTTCTGACAATCAGATGGAAATCGCCGCACATTGCCGACACCCTCTTCTGATATCGCTTTGTCCCTTCTTCTTCCTCCCTCGTATGTCACTCTTCAGACAAGGCAAAATAACTATAAAATTCTACCTGTGGGTTTTGCAAGTTGTGATTCTTAGATATTAGGATTGGCTTGCTGTCAATATGATAAATGAATTCACTGTCCATGTTTCCAAACAATAAAACTTTTTTGATGTTGTCTGAAGTATCGGCATGTGTCTTCCATTTCCAGGATGTAAAATAATTTAGCTACTTGTTGTCCCAGATGCCCAGGTTATAAACTAATCAATAGCCTTAGGTACCAGCATGTCTTCCTTTCTTTATTGGTACAGCTGTTTTAAAAATGAGGTACAACTGGGAAGAGGATATGATTTGATTTGTCCTGAATGTATTTCATCTGTTGTCTTGAGCAAAATATAATGAAAATACAGAGAAAAATTTACAGATTTTGTACCCCTCCCCTATTTTGGTCCGACAAACTAAACTGTGGGTCCTTCAAACCCTTGGCCGTCCAGGTTGGTAATATGTTCCCCATGCCCTTCCAGTCGCCTCCTACTGCCCAAGTACTCAGTCCCTCAAGCTGATTTGGCTCACCAAGGACAATTGAAGCACTTCACAGCTCCTACAATTAGAAGAAAAAGAAAAATTGCATCAGCAGATGTAGTTCTTACACCAGGATCCCATCAAATGCAATATACTGCAAAATTTGCCATTGCTATTTCATATTGATTCCATAAGCATTCTGAATCCTTAGCTAACTGACTGTAGTAACTCCTGTTGTGTTCTGTTATTTCTGCAGCATGTCTTTTATTTTTTCAAGTGACTGAGATTCTGTATGCTAGATGGAATAGGTGTTTAAGATGTAGGCAATCCAGCATCCAAGTTCAAGTGATGTGTCAATTCCAGATTAGTGTTTCCCACATTATTATGTTTCACCTAAACAATTTTAACTAACTACTTCACCCCTGGGCCCCTAAACATAAGTCCGTATATCCAAGCTACAATGTTAGGAGTTGCTATACAAACAAGAAATGTTTTTATAATGTCTTTGCATCTGATGACAAAATGAATGGTCATAGGGAGGAACCCTTTTGTCAAATCAGGCCTTCATCTCAACTATCAAATAAACCTATGTAATTTCCCCTGCTCAATTCATTCAATCAGCAGAGAGGTCTGACTGCCAGTAATTCTGTGCAGAATAAATTGGGACATCCTGTTTTGGGCATCAAGTGTCTTCCCATTCAACAGATCACCAATGAAAGCTGCACCCAACAGGTGGACATCCTCTCCTGTTCCCTACTTGAACAGTGAAAATATTTTAGATCCATTTGACTGGTCTGTGTTAATATTAAATGCCTCCTTCAATTTCTTAGTGTCCTTCCCTAATGTGGCCACGTTCCAATTCAAAAACTAAAAATTAACTGTGACCTACTACAGTGTACATTATATTAAATTTCAATAGTTTCATAACTTGACTATAATAAAAAGTTCTGAATTCTATTTTATATGATGTAGGATACCAGTTTGTCAAAAGGCCCAACCCTTCTCTAACCTTAGTTATTTTAACAAAATTTTCTTCAAGCTTCCCTTACCTTATTGTGTTTTGTGTAGCACACATTTTGTATTGAACTCAACTTATTCACTAAATAACATTCTAATTTAGAATTTGAAGCTGAAATTTACCCAATTAATTTAGCTTTAAAGTCCAATTCCTCATGTTATATTCCTGGTTTTATGGTTCGCTCTGAGACATGCATTTCTCCCATTTCCTAACTATGGTAGCCATAAAAGACACACCAGGTGTAAGGTGGTTTGTGGAGTGGTGGTTAGCTCAACTGTAGTTAGAGTGGGACTAGACTGGTGGAATCACAGAACTCAGTGCCATTTGCCACCCCTTCAAATGTAGCAAAGGTCCTAGTGCACTTTGAGCACAAATCTTTGGAGGGCCACCAGAGGAATGTTAACTGCCTCCCTGCTAGAGCATCACTCCCACAGTCACTGTTGCACAGCTCCCTGCAATGCAGCTGTTTGCCTCTAAGTGACTAATACAGTAATCCCTCCTCGATCGCGGGGGTTGCGTTCCAGAACCCCCCGCGATAGATGAAAATCCGCGAAGTAGAAACCATATGTTTGTATGGTTATTTTTATATATTTTAAGCCCTTATAAACTCTCCCACACTGTTAACATTATTAGAGCCCTCTAGACATGAAATAACACCCTTTAGTCAAAAGTTTAAACTGTGCTCCATGACAAGACAGAGATCTTCTTTCTTCTTTCTCACAATTAAAAGAATACAAATATATCTTCTCTTCAAAGGAAGCCCGCATCAGGAGCAGAGAATTTCAGAGTGAGAGAGAGCACTCGCAAAGAAAAGCAAACAATCAAAAAATCAATACGTTCTGAAGCACCGCAATAAAGCGGCATTTTTTAGAGGAGCATCAGTATCTTCTAACCAAACAGCCTCTGTGCAAACAGCCCCTCTGCTCACATCTCCTCCGTCAGGCGCAGAGAACGTGAGCGTGCGAGATTAAAGCAAACAATCAAAAAATCAATACATGTGCTTTTAAATATGCTAGGCAAACAGCCTCTGTGCAAACAGCCCCTCTGCTCACACCCCCTCCATCAGGCAATGTCAGAGAGGGTGAGATAGAGGCAGAGACAAGCAAACAATCAAGCATGTGTGGGATGCATATCTTATATCATTGAGGAGTTTTAGTTAATATGTAATACATGCTCTGATTGGGTAGCTTCTAAGCCATCCGCCAATAGCGTCCCTTGTATGAAATCAACTGGGCAAACAAACTGAGGAAGCATGTAGCATAAATTAAAAGACCCATTGTCCGCAGAAATCCGCGAACCAGCGAAAAATCCGTGATATATATTTAGATATGCTTACATTTAAAATCCGCGAAAGTCGAAGTGCGATATAGCGAGGGATTACTGTATAGTTCTTAGGGCATCCAGCATTCCATTTATCCCCCTCTTTGTACTCCCTTAGCATGTTACAAGCCTTTTTACTGCTTTTCCACCACTGGCCTTCCACTCATGCTCCTTTGCACCTGCCAACACCCACAAAGCACAGAATACAATATATCAATGTCCCCAAACTAATGGGCATCGAAAAGGTGGAGGGAAATAGCCTGTCTCAGAATTACCATTAAAACACCTGACATTATATTGACAGTTAACCCCACCTCAGAATGGACATCACTTTAAGTCACCTAGTTCAGTATAATGGGCTATACATGTCAATATACAGGCTACAAAAAAATCAAAGCAAATGCTAAATAAGGCATAATCTATCTGTCTAGGCATTTTGGACAAAGTAATTCCCTTAGAGTTTTTTTTTTATGACTGTCTTGTTCATTGTCCTTCCTTTGGGCCCTATGAAATCAAAAAAATGTGTTCTTATCTGTCCTGTCTTGCCCTTAAAAACCAGCTTCCATCTGCATGCACTACATACCATGTTATGTGCTTATGAAAAAGAACACTTTGCTTTTGTCTCTCACTGTCCAGTTGTCTTGTCCTCTGTCCAGTGTTCAAAATGGAGTGATGCAGTCCCATGGCCTCTTTCAGCAGGATTCTAATGCTTGCTTCAGGTCCTAGTTTAAAAACTTTTCGGCACACAAATTCAGTCAAAAATAAACAGTTCATTCCGTTTTGAATAAAGTCTATAGAAATGGTGTAAGAAAGTATTTTCGTTGCTTTCAGTCATAGCGAGCCTGATGTCCTCTTTGGCAGCAGCCACTGTTTTTTATTTTCTGGATGTTCTTCCTAGACTATCAATCCAGACTCTGTTATCAGGTGTAATTATTAACAGTGCTGCAATTTGCCATACCTTGTCCACCCAGCCAGAGTGATTGAAATAACACTAATTTCTTATTTAGAAAGAAGATGATCACATATTTTATTAAAATACCTGCCTTCTATCCCTGCTCCACAAATAACTCCTAGAGCCTTTTAACTATCAGACAGGCTAAATAAATGTGTCACCTATCTTTCTTCCTACTTTGGTGCTCATATAACAAGACCCTAAAAACTACCCAGCTATTAGTGTGAATCACAACATGCCTTTCTGTATATCCTTCTCAACATCAAACAAACAGCTTTCAACTCAGCTCACTAGCCAGATTTTCCACCTCTTTGTTCTACATGCTAAGTACTAGAAACTGGATGGTAAGCCACCGCTTTCTATTTTTTTATTCTGCAATATGAATGTGCTGCTTGAAAAGCCAATAAGAACTTCATTCCAACTAACTGCTAAAATGGTCATTCCAACTCATTCACTCTTATACTAATAGTTTACAGTTGACTTTGGCTGTTTTTTTTATTCTCATACTGATCTTCCTTATTACCGATAATGCAAGATACTAAACCTCTTATACAGCAGCTGTCTTCTTTATACCTGATTTCTGTTTTCCTGCTTTAAATCCTTCCAGCCCTCTTCCATTTTGTGGCACACTCAGCTCAGCTTCTGCTTTCTCTACCTGCACTATAGGTTTCACCTTTCTAGCTTTAGCCTGCTTGCCTGTGTCACTCTACTGGAAGATGGCTGGCTTTAATATGAATTTAGGAATTTCTGAGTCTACAATGCTAGTAGTATAAAACGTCACTGTTATCAAAATCTTTTTGACAGGTGTGTATGTCCTGCCCCCCTGGCATTTCTGGTACCCACATGATGCCACCTGGTTAATGGACGTTCCCACGCTCTGGTCTCTACCCATTGTCGGGTGATGGTTTGACAGGCATCGGATATTTTGTCAGTTGTCCTAATGGAATTGGTCGGCCAATCTTGACCGTGGTCCTAAAAAATGAGCTGGTTAGCTTTGTAAGCTAAGGCCGACCTTCAGGGACCTGTAAGGTGTCAAAAGGTAAGTCAGCAATGAGGCGGAGCAAGCATCCTACTCCTATGTGTGTACAGCGCCTGTGTGGGTACAAAGAGTACAGAGGGTGTGAGTGATAAACCCAGAGAGAGGATATACAAGAAAGCTTTAGAGAGAATCTATTACTCAAGGTACCTGGCAGTGCAGCCCAAACACACCATGGGCATCCTGTTACCTCACCCACCTTTCAAAACCATATCCTTTACAAAGTAAATCAAAGTAGAAGATACCAAAGCATCTTAAAACCAATAACTTTATTGAATGATTCAAGGACACACAGTATGCGTTCTTTACCTGATGATCCTACCCAACCCATCTGTTATAAAATGATACATAAAGTAGAGAAAAAAAAAAACCAAGGTGGTTTAAAACAACAAGTTTTATTGAAGCAAAATTCCAAACATAGCAAATAAGATGTGTTCTTCACTTTCATAGTTACACACTATGTGCTATATATTAAAATTGTTTAAAAAGTATGAATAGGCAGCATGGTGGCGCAGTGGGTAGCGCTGCTGCCTCGCAGTTAGGAAACCTGGGTTCACTTCCCGGGTCCTCCCTGCATGGAGTTTGCATGTTCTCCCCGTGTCTGCATGGGTTTCCTCTGGGTACTCCGGTTTCCTCCCACAGTCCAAAGACATGCAGGTTAGGTGCATTGGCAATTCTATATTGTCCCTAGTGTGTGTGCGTGTGTGCATGCCCTGCGGTGGGCTGGCGCCCTGCCCGGGGTTTGTTTCCTGCCTTACGCCCTGTGTTGGCTGGGATTGGGATATAGTGGGTTGGATAAGGGATGGATGGATGGAAGTATGAATAAAGCAGGAGAAACAGCAGGAAAATATTCACACAAGCTTGTTTGTATACAGATCAGTAACTCATTTGAAAAGAAACAAATCACAAGAATTGTATACATGTATGAGAACACAATACTTGGGCTTTGTACAAAATCTTAAACACTTTATCTAATCGAGGTAGGGTTTTAATGTTGTTAATTCATGTTAACATGAGGTCTTTGCAGCCTTTGAGCTTAATTTGGCATCTAGGAGTTTACTAATAACTTTCACTAATAACCCACAATCCTTTAACTAAGGAAGCATCTTAATTTGTGAAATCGGGTGTTTCTCAGGTAGATTTGCACAAAAAACTGCAGATGCCGTGGAGGAAGTGAACTTCCGTGGGTTAATACGAGGGACATTCAAAATGTATCTGAACTTTTTTTTTTTTAACTCTATTAAGAATTGCAAAAACAAATTACATCACTTTTTTACATAGTCACCTTCGTTTGCGATGCAATTTTCCCAGCATTGTACTACCTTTTTAATGCCCAATTACTACTCTTCCCGCTTTCACCATTTCCGACAATATAAAAGTGTGGAAACTTTTTGAACATTCCTCATATATTCAAGAGGATGTTTTCAAAACAGCTAAAAATGTATCTATCTTCCACAGACCATGCCACAGTTGGAAACAACTTGAGAAAATACCTATGGGAATATTTGTGATTTGCAAGTATGAGGGCACTCTCCATCCAGCAATGGATATTGGGATAGTGTTAGATGGCGTTAAAGAGCTGAACCGGTTAAGCTCCATTGCGTCTGCATGTGTCCTACTATTTGGTCTTATGTATGCCCTCAATTTGGAATATCCAAAGGGACTAGAACATACCTTTGAAGTGATGCAGGAGATTTTCTTTGAACTTGATGTAAAGAAGTCAAGCAAAGTGCATGCACTGAGCATTAGGCTGCTGAACCCATAAACCTGGGAGGTGTCAGGCCATATTGGTTTTTCTTGTTTTCCTATCTCTTCTGTATTTCAGGGCGTTTCCCCTATATTTTGATGTTGGTTAACTGAAAATACTGATTCTTCTTATTTTTAGAATATTTTACAATGTGATGTTCACAATACAAAAATACTTACTAATATCCAGATTCTACAAAAAAAAAAAAGATGTTCAGTACCTGCTATTCATAAACTAATGTTTTTCGGTTTGGCTAGATAGGTCTGATTTCAATATTTTTTTCCACATGTGGATGATAATGTTAAGGCAGCACTCTGATTTGTTTGATTTGTGTAAGACAACACTTGTGGTAAAAATGTATTTTTGTTTTAAAAGTCAGTATTTTAAACACTGTTTGGTTTAAAGTGTATTTAAGTTAATATATTACAGAAAGACATTGGTTTCAAGTTCATTCTTTTAAAATGCAACACTTAATTTCATCTTCTGGAAAATCACTGCAGTTTGCAGAAAATATTTTATTTTGTTATATTTACAACTTTATTTTGAAATTAAAAATGGTTGCTTTTTTTGAAAAAAATTATGAATAAATGTTTATACAATTCAATTAATCAGACTCATTTGGAGATACCGTAAAAAGCATATATAAATATTCATAAAAATATTAGTTGAATTAAAATTTGGTTTTGGGGAGCTCAAAGAAAATATATTTAAAATAATAGAAGTTCAAATAATGTAAAAAACTTTAACCAAACTTAAAAAAATTAAGTGTGAAAAATTGAAGTACTTTTTTATGTTGATCCAGTGTTTCATTTTTTGCAGTGCACAACAGCCAAGATCCAAAGGGGTATTTCTTATACTGTCTGTGCTGTTACTGTGAAATGATCTCAGTCTTGCTTCAAGTCAAATAAAGTTGGAGAGCATGCACTGGTACAGTGCGTTGCCACACCCACTACACGACAAAACAACTCGGGATCCTAGTTTGCAAACCCCCAGGCAGACGCACGGTCAGTCCCACCCTCTGGAAATGACCCTCTATCTGCCGAAGCCAGGTGTTACGTGAGCAACCCCTTGGCCTGGTCCAGCCACTTGGGTCCCCAACAATGAGGATCTTATGAGCTGGATCACCCTCAGGGAAACACACCACATGGCCATAGTGCCGTAACTGACGCTCCCTCATAATGCAGGTAATGTGCCTCATTCGACACAAAGTCAAACCAATGGTACCCAAGGATTTTCTGGAGAGACACAGTACCAAAGGAGTCCAGTCTTTGTCTCCGGTCACTGAAAAGTGACCATGTCTCACAACCATATAGCAAGACAGGAAGCACCAGGACATTAAAGACTTGGACCTTTATCCTTTTGCATAGATATCGGGAGCACTTCAGGAAAAGAAAATATTGTAAATAGGATTTTTGGAATATGATCCACAACCTAGGTTAAAGATACATTTGTGAATCCCCGAGTTGCCATACCTGCTTGCCAAGTGCAATTGATATGTTAATGCAGAGGAAAAAATTAGTTAAACAATACAAAGCCACTACGGACAAAAAGTCAGATTCACCTGAATGTAGTTTTTTTATGTTTCTCTTCCATGATGGATTGCCCAGGGATCCCAAATTTATAAAGAGCCAGATCCCCTTCACTTTTCCACATTTTGTTATGTAGCAGTTCTCATACTAAAATTGTTCAAAATGTATTATTCCCCACGTGAAGCAACACTTAATTCATCAGAATACCAAGACAAAAATGGGATTTTAGAAATTTTTGCAAGTTTATTAAAAATTAAAACTGAATTTTCATATTAGCTCAAGCATTCAGACCCTTTGCTATGACATTAGTCTAGTTCAGGTGAATCCCATTTTATGATCACCATTGAGATGTTTCTACACCTTGTTTGGAGTCCACCTGTGGTCAAGTCAACTGATTGCACATGATCAGGAAAGACACACACCTGTCTATAAAGTTTTCCAACAACTGACAAAGCGTATCAGAGTATAAACCAAGCCACGAGGTCAAAGGAATTGCCTGTTGAGTTCAAAGTTAGGAGTGTGTTGTGGGACACATCTGTCAGAGGCTACAAAAACATTCTTGCAGCATTGAAGGTTCACAAGAGCACCATTTCCTTCATAATTCTTAAATGGAACAATATTAGAATCACCACAGTTCTTCCTAGAGCTGATCACTCAACCAAACCATGCAGTCATGGAGAAGGCCTTGGTAAAAGATGTGACCAAGAACCAGATGGACACTCTAGCTGAGAAACCAGACAAACTGTGTGGAAATGAAGTAACTTCCAAGCAGACAACCATCACTGCAAAACACCACCACGGAGTGGCCAGGCATAAGCCTTTTTTCAGTAAGGGACATAAGGAAGTCCACTTGAAGTTTGAAAAACAGCATCTAAAGGATTCTCAGGTCTGATGAAACCAAGACTAACATTATACTTGGAGGAAACCAGGCACTGTTCAGCTCCTGTACAATAAATGCCACTGTACCAGTGTGGCATGGTGATGTCAGCATTATGCTGTGGGGTTATTTTTCAGTATCGGGAAGAGGGAGACTAGACAGGATTGAGATAAAGTTAAAGGCAAAGTACAGAGATATTCTTAATGAAAATCTACATCAGGGTGTTTTCAGCCACAGACTGATACAGACAGCCTAACCCTAAGCACAAAGTAAAGATAGCGTAAGAGTAGCTAGGGGACAACTCTGGGAGTGTGGTTGAATCGCTCAGCCATAACCCAGAACCGAACGCAATCAAACATTTCTGAAGAGACCTGAAAGTAGCCATCCACCGATGAGCTCCATCTAACCTGACAGTGCTAGAGAGGATCTGCAGAGAAGAATGGCAGAAAACCTTCAAACCCAGGTGTAAGAAGCTTGTCACATCATATCTAAGATGACTCCAGGCTGGACTAGCAGCCGAAGAGTGTTTTATTTTTTAATATGTTTGTAGAAATTTCTAAAATCTTGTTTTTGCTTTGTCATTCTAGGGTATCAAGTGTTGCTTGGTGGGAGAAATAAATTAATTTAAATGACTTTAGCATAAGGCTGCAACATAAGAAATGTACAAAAAAGTGAAGAGGATTGAAAACTTTCTGCATCCACTGTATGTATATTTATTTAAAACATATGTAAGGACTTTGCTGTTGTACAGACAACTCATTAATATTAATGATGGGACTGTTCAACAAAATATCAGCAATACAAAAATTGTAGCTCTGAGGTAGAGCAGTTATCACTGCTGCCCTGTGTCCTTGTCTGACTTATGGCTCATCTGTGTATATGAGTGAATTTTCTCCTGGTGCTCCAGTTATTCCAAAAATGAATTTAGATTAAATGGCAACATTAAGCTACAGTAGTCCGTCGTGTAGTAGTTACACAGTGCTGAATTCTTGTCCCATCTAGGATTCGCTTCTTTTTTTTGTGCTGCTGGGTTTGACTCTTGTTCCTGCCTTCTTTAGAACTAAGTGGGTTAAGACAATGGATAAGTATATTTTATCATTACAACTGCCCTGATTAACACCATTATAAGAATTAAAACGCACATTGAAATGGATGTTATTATACTTGCGTCAAAGTGAGTCGAGTGATGGTCCAACACTTTCCAGGAATGTGAGGGGTTAATTTCAAAATCTCTTTTTCTAATTTGCATACCTCTGTTTGGCTGATTGGCCAGGTCCAAGCTTTATACTTTGAACAATTAATACATTAAGCCCTTAATCCAGCTAATTCCCGAATTGTAGTCCGACAACACAAAGCCAGAATGGGTGTTTGATACTAAAGACTGACCAGCGTCAAGAGGCGTGTAAACAAATACAAAGCCATTTCTCTCGTGTTCTGTACACTCGCTGGCGATTGTATATTTGGCTCTGGGCTTTCGCGCAACAATGCCCGCATTCGCCCCTTTATAAGAAGTGTCACTTGACGCTTTTCCCTCACTGTCTTAGTTACTGCTTTCTTGAAAGTCGTTTCATAGCAATTGTCAGTTTAAACGATCTGACAAGGATAATTACGATCTGGGTTACCATGCAAAACACACTTCAGATCAGATGCGAGAATATAACTACTACCAAGATCATCAAACTTCGAAGCTAAAAGATCAGTAGCGAATTCCACAAGAGTTCAGTGTTATCATTTAACACAGAAACTTCACACGACCTTTTGCTGCCCAGCATCTGTCTTACAGAACTAATAATTACAATGAGGATTTGTAATGAGAAAAGCCGCTTTATTTACAGTATATCACGGTTAATATACTGCCGTATTGGTTCGCTTGTGTTTTTTTTTTTTTTTTTGCCTCCACTTTTCAGGCATACTCTGGCCAGGCTCCCCTCATACTTAATCAACGCAAAAGGCCTACGCGCCCCTTAGTGACAACCCCTCTGAATTCTGTTAGTCAAATACGGGAGTGTCAGCAGTCATGTGATAGCCAGGAGGCGAAGAGCTGGTGCCCGGCATTCGAGCTATTCCTGTGTTTGAACAGCAGAGGGCACCATTAGCGCATCAAAGAGGCTACCGAACTGACAAGCTGGCACACCACATGTAACGCTTAATATAAAGGCATTTCGATCGAATAAAACGAAATCTTTCTTTTTTAAAAATGCGTGCAATGGAAGACTACAATTTCGGAAACCACAAGGTGGAGTAAAGGGAAATCGGACAGTCTGTACTGGATGGCAGAACGCGATGACGTACTGCGGCCCCAGTCAGCTTTTGACGTTGCCCTGTGCAAGATGCCCTTTGACTGGGTTACGCTGGTTGGAAGATTGCGGGGTGATTGTGTGGCAAGCCGAAATAAAATTTAGCGATTTCTCACCATGGATTTCAGATATCCTAAAGTGCAGTTCACGCTTCTGTGTTAATTCTATTTATGGACACTGTGACACCCGTGCATAGGAGTTTATGGCAGATACGGTATATACACCGTATATGTTACACCCATCCGTATATTGTAAGTCGTAACATTAAACTTACAACGTTATACCATGTCATCATTTAACATGTTGTATTTAGAAGTCGTCTATCAAATTTATGGAAATGTTAACATTTCTCAATTTTTTCTATATGCATCATGTAATAAATGCATTAATGTAGTAAGGCTAAGAAAAGCATACATATTACTGAAATACAGTAACATTTACCTCAAACTTCAACACTAGGTAGGACAGATCGACGAACAGTTGGTAAGCTTCGAGAAAAGTGGCGTAATTTTGGTCTGTGCATGCGTAGTATCAGTGAGTAGATCATTTCGATGGGTAGGATGTTTCGTTAGAATACAGGTGCTGGGTTATTTTGCGCCTTATGCCAAGCTTATTTGTGTGCCAACTGACTGTTCGGTAGCTAACCCGTGCGGCTAGGTGCCCCCGCCTTATGGTCTGCGCCCCATCGCGTTAATGGTGGCGAAGGTCTTGTTTACAACTATGTTCAAAATATCACATTTTACAAAAGTCATACAGTGTATGTTTATATCAAGTGTGTATAAACGCGCATACATAACCGGCCGTCGCATTTTTGCTGCCCCTGGGCAAAGTTGTAAATGGCGCCCGCCTTCCCTTTTGCTTTGAGAGGGATCGTCACTGCCAGACCCATTTACTGAAACCTGTCGTTAGGACTGGGGACAGAGTAGTAAGAAGGGTTTGGATATGAAACCGTGAATTTACAGTTTGAAAAAGCTGAAGGTGGCAGTTGACTAAAGTCTTATTTTACAAGACTGTCTAACAAAAATAATTTGCCATTTAAGAAAACAAGTAGGAACCGAGAATGCATTGGCAAGCGTTTTAATATGTGTTACACAAAATGTTTTTCTAAAGAGTGAAAACTCTATACAGTTCCTCGTCGTTGGGAAAACCTCCATTCCAACGTGTACTTTACGAGGATGGTGACTTATCTACTTACATTTTTACCATGGCAGCTCCGTAATTTATACATGAATAAGGTAATTGAAATACTTAATACAAATTTCAATTATATTGAACATAACGCATATCTTTAAATAAGAAACTTTACCCACAATGTCTAGTTACCGTATCCTTGTGTATGTGTATGCAAATGAGCCCAACTATCCCATCAATGTGCAACTCCCTCCCTCTATGAAGAGCTACTTTAGCTTGCCGAGGGCGCATCTACAGTAATGGATGGTGCTGAACAGAGAACTGTATTTGCCAAGTTTAACACAACTTCTAATTTAAGCTCATTTGGGAAAGGATTATGGTTTGAAACTTTTGCCTTGCGTGCAAGGACTGCAGTCCTGTTGGTGTTTCAATCGTTTAATTTTATTTTGACATGTTTTCTATGCAACAGTTTGAGGATTATTAATCATTGAATTAATTTAAATCATTAATTATTGAAGGAATGTATAGGTCACCAGATGTTAGAACCAAACATCACTAGTATGTGAAAATACAAGTATAACAATATAATCAGACAGTTATATTGAGTCCAAATATTCGTAGATCTTTATAAAATGCCGACCCCCAAATGTTGCCGTCTGAGGCGACTGCTTACACTCTTAAATACACTGGTTATTTAAAAGCATTTTATGGTTTTTTACTAGGTTGTGTGGTTCCTTGTAGAACTTTTGCTTGACAAAGCACCATTCTATTCTGAGAAGGGTTCTTTATGCTTTGAAAAACTCCCTTCTATGTAGAGAAAAAAAAAAAATTAAAGTATGGTAGGCCTATGCTAAAAACAACAAGATTATGAAACACTGAACTTACTGCACAAGATGGGCTAAGAGTCCTTTGAAAAGTCAGAACCCAAGGGTATTTCACAAATCTTTGCCATCTAGTCATGAACAAAGAATGTTCTGGATCTAAATAAAAATCCAGGTTCTTTCAAGAACCTTCATGTGGATGGGTCCTTTGGGAACCAAAAACGATTGCGATATTGCATCGCAGACACCTTAATTTAAGGATGTCGTTTGCCTAAATGACTGAGCCAGCTCAGCATTTGTATGTTCTAACGCAACTGAGGGCTAACCGTTAAAAAGTTGTACACGTTTTAACTATTTTTAACTAAGCAGCTGCTTGATGCAGGCAGCAGACCACGTTAAGCGACACTCGTCTCTACTTATTGTAAGTTTGCCAAATTAATTAATCCGATTTTAAACTACGTCAAAATATTCATCCAAAAATAAAATTCACCTTCAATTAAAACCGAAACCTAAATGCCATTCTAAATTAAACAAATGGACAGCTCGGTTTTGTCTGCATTTCACAAGCAACGATACACGTGTCGGTAACTGATTGAATTATTGGGAAAAAAATATGTAATTGCCGTTCTTTATTTAAATCTATTAAATGAATCGTGTACACAGTATTTAAACCATTATTAGTAGGTAGGTCGTTTAGTTAACTTTCATAAATCAAATTACGTGCAATTTATTCTGCACCTGTTATTGGCAGGCAACCATTAGCCCAATAATTAATATTTATGAATGCAATACACAACGACAAATTAAAACTTGCAAAAACATCCGATGGTATTAAGAGAAAGGCTAAAGTGTGACAGTTCTGTAAAGAAGAACCGGTACATGCATGACGTTCTGCCGGCTATCTGACTGCTTACCGCACAATCCTGGACCCAAAGTGCCGCAGACAGCACTTCCTGGGCTATTCCCTAATCCCCCTTTTATTCCGTTCTGCGGCTGTCAATTAAATTAGCCTCACAAGTCTCGTGGGAAAGGGCCCCTTCTCAGACAGCTAATTAATTCAATCACCCACTAACTGCAGGCTGATCAATTCCATTCATTAAAAGTCAAAGGCTCAAGTCGCGTTAGGCAGCAAGTTTGGTTTGTGTGCGAGGAAACCGATTCTCTACTGGTGTCATGAAACTCTGATTTTAAATAGATGAGTCCGGAAAATGGTTGAACAGATGAAAGGATGAACAATTTGTGCGTACTCTTTATGTGTTCCAGACTTGCAGGGCGGCATGGTGGTGCAGTGCAGTGTTAGTGCTGCTGCCTGCTCCACTTTGGACTCTGTATGTCCTCACCGTGTATGTGGGGGGATTCCTCACAAAGACATGCACATGTAGTGAATTTGCTTTAATTAATTGGTCCTAGATTATGTGCAAGGGCCCTGCGATAGACTAGTACCCTGTCCACACTATTAAAAATAACATTTTACAAATGGCATTTCCCTGTGTTGTGTGGTTTGTTGTGGAGACATTCCTTGGCAAAGAACCATCTCGTACTGGGAAGGGGGTCAGCCTGTAATATTGGTTCTTTGGCCTTTGAAAAGGTTCCTATGTGGGCAAAACAGAAATCTTTATTCTATAGTTGGCTACATATTAAGATATTGATGATCAAGAAACCTGAATTTAACTTGTGTTATATGTTATTGTATACTGTAAAATGAGAGTCCTTTTGAAATCATGAGCCCACTAATACTTTCTATTCAAGATTATTTACGGAACATGTTGGGAATTTAAATAAAAGGTTGTATCTGGAACCTTCATGCCAATGATTCTTTTAGGAACCAAAACTGGTTCCCCTATGGCATCAATCTGAACAACTGTTTTGACACCTTTCTTTTTAAAAGTGCAGGAATTATTCCTGCCTTGTGCCCAGTGATTACTGGAATAGCCCCAGATGTCCTACAATCCTTCCCTGATAAGTGGGTTAAGGAAAAACATGGATGGAATGGACTGAACTTACAATCGTCACTACATATGCTGGTTTTTTTTTCACCAAAGTGTGATGTTCATCTCTCTATCCATATGTTTTCTGAACTCATTTCATCCAAAGTGGGGTTGTGTGGTGCAAGAGACTACCTCTGCCAACATGAGCCTCAAGGCAGATACCAACTCTACCTACTGTACCAGCCTAGGCAGTCAGACTTGGCAAACCTAACTTTGATTTTTTATTATCTTTATAGTGTGGCCCATGCTGTTGGTGAGGTGTGTTTAGGAATGATGCCAGAAAGATCTTCACACAAAGGGGTGTAGGAAACAAGCTAGCAAGGCAAGAAGCTGAAGCAGAAAGTGTGTCAACTTAAATAAATAGTACAATATTAGCTAACTAAACTAGTTTGTTTGACAGACTGAATGGTGCCTTTATGTTTGATATACTGTACTTAACACATTCTTCTTCTCCTTCTTCATTTTGCTGCATCCAACACCTCATTCACTGGCCAGCAACATGAAGGGTAAGATATTACTAAACAGGTGAGGCTGCAAGACGTTGAACCAAAAGATATGCACTTTTAAAAATAAAGGAGTCAGAGTATTCTTCAGAGTGATGCTGTAGGGGAACCATTTTTGCTTTCCAAAAGACCCATCCACATGAAGGTTCCAGACAGAACCTTTATTTATTTAGATCTGTAACTGACTCCATACAGTGAAGAACCACAAATAGATGGTAATAGACTTGTGAAATATCAATGGGTCATCATTTTAAATTAACCCTCTCTGCATATTTCCTATAACACAGGCTAAGTACAGTTTTTTTTTTTTAAATCTGAGTCCTCCAGCCTACCATAAATTAAAGATTTTTCTTTCCTACATATTAGGTAATTTTTCAAAGCACAAAGAACCAACTCCTTATGTAAAGAACCCGTTCCATAATGAAATGGTGCTTTTTCAAGCAATAGAGCTATGAGGAACCAAATAACATAGTAAAGAACCATATGGTGCCATTAAAGAACTGTTATTTTTAATAGTATGCACACACCCTCTTAAAAATAAAGGCTTCAATGTGGATCTTCAGAGCGATGCCACAGGGGAACAGTTTTTGGTATTTAAAAGAACCATCTACGTGAAGATCCAGAAAGAAGCTTTATTTATTTAGATCTGCAACCTGTTCCACAAATAGCCATCATTAGTTGATAACAGATTTGTGAATTACCAGTGGGTTCCCGATTTTAAAATGACTTTTGCTGCTTACAATCACAGGGACTAAATTCAGGTTTTCTTGATCTGTTGCATCCTAATATGGAAGCCAGCTATCCATTAAATATTTCTGTTTTGTTCACATACAGTATTAGAAACCTCTGTAAACTCCAAACAACCTATTTCAGATGTAAAGAATCTTTGCCAGAATGCAATGGGTCTTTGTCAAGCAGTGGTTTTAAGAGAAACCACATAACCCAGTAAAATATTTATCACACCAAAAAAGAAGAGTAACTTAAGGCAAATCAGGGTACTAATTCTAAGATCATTTCAGCTCAGTTATTATTCCTCATTAAGAAAGGTTTCCTTTTTGAAGTTAAAAGAAAGAAGCTTATCCTCATGTAAAGCTCTATAATTGAATTTGTGACTTTACTAAAAAACATGCAGTTAAGTGTCAGATATTGTATTATTTTGTTAAAATGGGATTTATTTTATTTATTCCATATAATAATATGCCTTCTTTTAGTCAGTGATGATTCTTCAAGGTTGCTTAAGTATGTTTCATTTTTAAACAGTGACTCACTATTTGCTACAAATGTTTTATCAGTAATGCTGTGCAAGTTATTCTTTTGGGTTATAATTTGTTGAAAGTGCTATGTAGTTTTTGTAATGTTATTTCTAAGAAGTGGGCATTGTTATCAACATTGATTACCAGTCATAAATACAGCAACTGTGCAGATAAAGTAAAAAAAAAACCTGCTTAATTAAAAAATAGTGGGTATCCTAATCAGCTGTGCTACTGTTCTTCTACATAACTGGGTTTCATTGTGTTTTGTTTTGTTAAAAACTCCATGTGGAATATTGAGAAAAGAAAGTAGAGCTCCCATGTGGTGTGATGATTAACTGTAGCTCCATAGCCAATATCCAGCACCAATGCCTTTGAAGGGTCTCCTACAGAGAATAATGCACAGAGAGCTCTCCTTGTGCTGATCACAGTAGTTCTCTCCAACTTCAAGAAGACAGCACCGTTTTGATGGAATGGCTCTTAATGCCTGGATGGCAGGGTGGCTCTGCTTGTTAAAGAACATTTTCTGCCACTACTTAGTGACATTCTGCCATATGCATTGCCAGCCTTGCACCAGTTTGTTCAATTCTGACATATTCTTTCATCCATTTATTGAAGTAACATAATACAAATTTAGGATCACAAGGAAGAAGCAGCATCATGCTCAACGAGGAGCCAGTTCTGGGCAGAATTCAAGGTGATCATGGTCCACATTTATGTGTTAACCTGCACTTATGTATTTAAGTTGATTTCCTGTCTCCATAAAAACTAAACTGCTGATTTTTGAAATGTGAGACACCAGAGAACCTGGAGGAATGCTCATGCTGACAAACTGAGAACATTCATATTCCGCACAGACATTAACTAGGCAATGATTTGAAGGCAGTCTCCTCCAACACATATGCACAATAACATTAGCTTACACTTTAATTACGAAATTTCAGCATCTGAAATGTATTTGTTTAGGCAAGAATTACTTCTTAGCCAGGTGTTGATTAGCTACTGTCTTTGATGGAACACCTGGCCCTCTGTTCTCTGCTGCAGATCCAAAGTGACCTAAGCAGCGGAGCTTAAAAATTATTTTATGTAGCATTTTCTGTGTTGCTGGGGGAAAATGCCTTTTCAGATTTATGGCAAAGCTTTAATAATTGTGTCTGTTGTTCTGTATAATAAGTCTGAAGGGTGCCTACAATGGAAGACACTATCTAAGATTAATTTTTATTTAATTATGCCTTTCAGTGTGTGCATCATTATATAAAAGAAAAAAAATTCAGATTAATGTTGGTCTTGTAACTGAAACAAATACATGGATTTGCTTAATATGAACCACAACAAGCAGAGTCAGATACCATATTAGATTAAAGCAAATTTTCACTGGAGGTATTTATTAAGAGCACAGAAGTAAAGTCTCCCTTTTGACCCTTTGTCTACATGTGTGAGCTTGTAATAAATCATCATAATAATGAAGTCAATCAGCAGGTATGAACATCTCCAGTGCTCTTTTAGCAAATTACAAATGCACTGTACTGTAGATAGTGAATTTTACAGGCACAGAGTCAGTTTTTTTTTTTTTTAATATCACTTATATTTTGTGATAAGGACCACTTCTTTTGTTCTTATTGATTAAGTGGTTGACAGGTAAATGCCCAATTTCTCTGTATACTCTAGGATATAGCCATAGCCTTTATTTTAGGGGTTTCCTTTAAAACCCAGAGATCAGAGCTGTTTTGTGTAAATTAGGGTTATGGTTTTTTATAATTTTTAGATTCATTCCCAGAAGATCCAAACCCAGCTTTCTCTAAGTGTTTACTTAATTTGTGTTTTAGTGGCTTAACTTTTGTATCCATTTCACACTAAGCTTGTGGACATCATCCAAAAATGAAATGAGAGAACATGTGGTGACAGACTAATAGTGGGAATCTTCCAGTTGTGTGTCTGCATCATTTAATTTTATTACCCTTCTAGCATTACCTCTTATCCTAATCAAAGAATTCTCACCCAAGCTGAAACCCTTTTGTTCTGTTCAATCAGACTTTGTATTAATGTTGACATCTGCTTTCTTTCTCCAGATGAAGAGCTGAGGGCAGCCAGTGGAAACCTATTGATTGTATTGATCTCCGTTGCTCCAGATGTACTGTTCATTTGCCAAATACAATCCACTACTGGCAACAGAATCCTCATTGTGTGTCTTCTGAATGTTTAATTCATTATCTGTAGACATACAAGAAATGGTCAATTTTATCCACTCTGGAATTCCTACTATTTAACTCCATTTATGACATGTGTACACAATGGGATATCACAGATGGCATACACTGTTTGGAGTGCAGTTGTTCTGCCTTTTAGTGGTGTCAAAGAATAGACAAAGAGCCACAAAAAGGTTTGGGGCAGCCTCCTGTATACTTGAACCCGGCTCCAAAATGGTAAATTGATTTGCACAATTGTGTACAGATTGGAGTCCATAACAGAATTAACTGTTGAGGCAAAGATGGCAGTTTTAAAGAAAGGCTGAGGAATTGACGTTGCCAGGTCCCTGGGTGGAAGTGATGACATCAGGTGGAATTTCCCAAAACTGGTCTGCAGTGGAAAGATAGAAAGGATTAGCACACTCTGCCACCCCCTGGTCTGGCGTGGAATTGCCTTCATTCTAGCCCTTTAGCTGCCTCCCATGTGCACGTGTGTGACGGTGCCCACTTGGGCTAATACAGCATCAGTAATTGTGTGTTGTTATCAAAAATACTCATATCAGTTCAAGGGGTGTCTGTCTAGAAACATTTTTTCCAGCACCATTATAGAAGAATGGATTTAAAATAACAAAGTCACCAAATGGTGTACAGGAGCACTTTTGACGATTTAAAATTTATTGTAGTTTGTGTTTAGTTGTAAAGTGAACAGAATTTAAAACATGACACAATCTGGGTTGGTTATAAGACTTCAGAAATAAAACAATGGCAGAAAAGGAGACCAATTTTCTTATTATTGAATTAGATCTATGACTAATTCTACATGTATTAATATTAATGGTAAATACTATTCTCAGGTTTACTGAGAGCCAGTGAGGAGCTAGAAGTTTTAACTCTTCAACTTTGCGTTTTCATGTTGACCTCTGTAATTGGAAGGCTGAAAACGGTAAATCTGAGACAGAGAATGAAAGCCTGCTGGTACATAAGAGGCACCCTCAGTTAGAAGCCCAGCTGGGTTTTGGGGATGGGTGAAGTTGTAAGGGTTGTACATTAATCCAAAATCCCAGAGTTCATGTCTCACTACTGCTGTCTGTCATGAAACAATGCATTCTAAGAGTGAAAATAGTGTAGGCTTCCAAAGAATCCACAAATAAGGTCCACCCCAGTCTGCCTGCTCCCAAACTGCAGTGGCCAGCTTTAACCTACAAAGGCCTAAAAAGGGTCCCTAACTTGTAAAGGTCAAACTTCTCCTTTAATATTACAAAATATTTTAAAAAAATCACCTTCTTGGGAGAGAAACCAATAGCAGAAATGCAGCTGAAGACAAAGAGTGTTTGCGTAAAAGACAACACGAAGAAAGCAAATCCCAAAATGCAGCCCAATAGTCACTGTTGCTGTGCTTGTCAAGGATTTCCAAAATACTTCCAAATAGAGCACTTGAAAGGTTTGAGCAATTAGTAAGACTTGTGCACATAGAAATCTGCAGTCTAAGTGTCTTTGTTTTAAATATTGTAGTGAAATTAAAAAAAAAATAGTTTACACAAAAAATAAAGGCAACAATGATAACATACAAAATAAAAAAAAGGAAAAAGCTTCTTGTCCATGATCATTTGTTTAAGGCTCTTGGTCACATTATTTTAAGTTTCTATATAATATTAAATACAATGTGACCTGTGCTTTGACATATATGCATTCATACATATGGTCAGAGCACTATGTGACTTTATACCTTTCTATCTAACAGTTCAAGTTTTTATCAAAATGTCTACCTAACAATCTGAGGTCATCCTATTGTTACACTGGAACATTAAGAGTATTCTGTTAACATGTTGGCTTATAGGGGGTAAAAAAACCAATCTTCTATTATCTATCTATGTGAAACTTACATTCTGTTCAAATTAAGCAAACACAAGAATTTACCATTAACATTAGGTATGGCCGTTAAATCTATATATATAAAATTCTTTTCGCGTTTGAAATGGAAATTACGTATGACCACGCAAAATGGAAATTATGTATGACCACAGAACATATTATAATACAGGAACTCATCACTTTGTTTGTGGATGCCATTTTTATATCGTCTTTATGAATTGTTATTATTTTTGTGAGAGTTACTTTAATGATATTGAAAAGAAATAAACACAAACACGCCGATCTATCCCATAGAAGTGCGCCCCGCGTCGCCCTCTCCCAGCTCTCCTCTCTGGACTCCAGCGCTGAGCCGTTCGCTGCCAGGCGCGTTCTGACAGAGAAGTTTAATTTATTCATCCACATCACTGTTGCGGAAACTGCCACATTATAACTTTTTTTTTATATTGGCAGTACTTGATAGTAGAAGGGATGAGGAAAACAGCTTTGCGTCTTTCTACTTTTTAACTGCGCCAAGCTGTAAACAATGTGAAGACACCACCTTCAGTGGGGAGGGGTCGCGAGAACAAAGTGGACGCTCGGAGGTGCGGAATGTGGGGCTGCTCTGCTGGGTCGAGAGCTTCGCAGTTTTGGGTGGCGTCCTCTCTTCTCTCACTGTTTGTGACACTTCGAGTGCCCCGTCGGCTCCTGGGAGAGTGGAAATCATTGCGAATGAGTGTGATTGGTGCCATCGAAGCAAAACTCTCTTTGTAAATTGCGCTTCACGACTACTTACAATCCCTTAAGGTGAGTTCAGGTCATTTAAACCTCGCAACATTCAAGGTTGCTTTTGTAATAAATTCTTTTAAGAAGATGGAGGGCTTACATCTAAGAAGATGTAACGACCTCTTCATGTTAAGTTTTGGACTTTGGAATTGTTTGGGCCTTCTGCCCATTAAGCACGGAAGGGCAGCGTCCACATTTCTCAGAATAATTTTTCTCTTAAATCACAGGCACATAGTGCAAGGTTGTCAGGCAGAAATTTGCAGGATCGCATAGAAAATGTAATTTCTATACCACAGCAGTCGTGTAGCACCTTTCACAAGGGATCTGCTACTGAGAGATGATCCAAATACATTTAAGCTGCTGCTAGTGCTACTTACCTGTTGTGTTATTATGCCTTTAAAATGTACTTTACCCGAAAGCACTCCAGTACTGCTCAATGTATCTTTACTTCTTACATGTTAATGTTTTACTGTTTAATAATTTATATACTACATTTTATTTTTTTCCCTTGCACTCAGTGAGTGAAGCCACTGGGTAATCAGCTAGTTCAGAATAAACAAAACAGAAGAAACATCTATAAATCATAAAATTGATACATACTGAGAAAATGCACTTTCTGAAATGACAATTAACTACTGAAGGATCTGTTTCTGCCTTCAGAATTTAAAGGCTGAGGGTGGTCCTTCAGCAGTGACATCAGGGTCCCCACCCACAAATTACATGGAACATAGGAGAGCAACACAAAATGCATAGAAACTAAATAATAAGCAAGGAAATATTCACAAAAATGCATAATTACAGTGAACATAAGAAAAATAATACTTTAAAATAAACAAAGAAGACAAAGACAAGAAAAATATACAAAATCCAGAGAACAAACCCTGGCCGAAATATGACAGTGTCTCAGAGAAGTCAAGAAACAGAAAGGCAGCACCAAACTGAGTGTAATCCTAGGCAGAAGCACCATAATATCACATCAAAGGAATCATATATATAGTAGAGGTTCCAAATATAAACATTTATGAATATACATCCAAAACTACATGTTATGACATATTGTGTTTATTTCCTTTTATTGGATATACCTAACTTGATAATAAACTGGCCTCGACCAGTCTGGTCCAATGCTACACATGTACATTCACATTATGACTCACTCCCTGTAGTCACCTTTTATACGCAGGCTGCATCTCTGCTTCATGTTTTCATTGGATTTACACACTTCAGTCATCTGTGAACAAAATCTGAACAGTTTGGGAGTGAAGTCATTTTGGGTATGTGTGTTTTTGTGCCACAATTTGAAACTATGGATACCATAACTCAGAAATGAATCACTCAGTCCAAATATAACTTGCACAATTAGTTGCCTTGTAAATGCATCATGTATCAGGTGACATACATTTATTATAAATACTCAAAATTTTATTTTGCATCATAATTGAAATAGGATGATATATATTTTTTCAACAAAGTATGATTTTTTCACTTCCTTCCACATAATAAAACACTGCATTATTGTACTGTTGGCTGACAAAATGGGGCAATGCATAGCACTTTAACCTCACAGCTACAGAATCATGAGTTTGAATCCCTAGTCCAATCCTCATCCATGTGGGATTTGCATGTTCTTCCCATAGGCTGTGTGGGTTTTCCGCCCACACACCCAAGAATGTGCTGCTTGAAGTGATTGGGGATTCTGAATTTTGTGATCTGTGTGGATGTATGTGTGTCTAAGTGGGTTCTGTGGTGCAGACCATTTATCTACCCTGCTCCCATTTCTTCTGCCTCCTGAGGTATGTGAATCACATGAAGTGTATTTGAGGATATTAATGTATGTTGTGTTGTTTTACTGCTAAAATCACAGCCCTTTGTATGGAAATGTATGTACTGGTCAAATCTTTTTTTATATATCACTGTGTATTTAATAAGCTTATGTTTCCAACTTCAACAAATTCACTTATCATTAAAATTCATTTCCCTAAACTTATAATACAATTAAAATAGTTATAGATGAAAAGAACTAGCCTCTGGTCATCTTTTTGTCCTTCTACCTTCAAGACTATAACCAACCATCCCCATAAATATTGAGTTCTGAATAAGTAAAGGAAAAGTAAACCAAATTCTAATGAATGATTGTGCATAAGTTCATTTGAGGCTACGCTGTAACACAAGTAACACTTGTTGTTTAATGCATCCTCGAAATAACATCTTTGGTAAAATAGTACTCTAATATGTCAGAGTTTCCGATTGAAGAAGTCAAAAAGTGAGACTTGAGGTCTTAGAGGCTGTGCCGATGGCAATGGTGGAGTTTAAAACACTGCATGTATTACTTTACGCTGTGCAACATCTAGAGGCACACATCCTGACAGATAACTATTGTGTTCGATAGAACAGGGTCCCAAGATGGTGGCAACCTTATCAAAAGCAAATGCTGTTGTAATAATTATTAAACAGGACATCAACAAAATTTACTTTCATTAATAATAAATTCCAAAAGAAAGCAACAACACCATTGTCATCCTTCATAATGTAAAACCTGAAAGCAGAAACTGTATTAGTCCAGAAAAAAATTATCCAAAATCAAAAAAAATAAATAAATAAAGTATGCCAAGATCACAATAGTGGACTTGTGTTGGTAGACTTAGCTTTTTATTCAGCTTCATAGGTACTTAGGGAACTGTTGTTTGAGTTCTTTTACTTAAGAAAAATTAGTTTGAAGGAATTTAATCATTTGATTGCACTCCCTAGTGTGTGCTTGGTGTGTGTGTGTGTGTGCCCTGTAGTGGGTTGGTGCCATCCCCGGGGTTTGTTTCCTGCCTTGCACCATGTGTTGGCTGGGATTGGCTCCAGCAGGCCCCCGTGACCCTGTAGTTAGGATATAGCGGGTTGGCTAATGGATGGATGGATGGATTGATGAATGTTGTTGCAATGAACTGTCTCGAAGTGGACCCATTAGTTCAAATTTCAATTATCAAAGAATCTTCCGGGTTTTGCTGACTATGTTTACCAAGCAGTGTCTTGAATACAATTATCAGATGGCCACAAACACACAGTAGAAGATACAGTAACTGTGCTGCCATGCAGTGGTTCATCTACCTACAATGCTTTCTATTACAATTGGTGTGCCTTTAAGCTGTTATGAGTTTTAAATGGATAGCACTTCTCACTGAGCGCAAGTGTAAAACACAAGTTCATAGATACAAGATACAAATACAAACTTTACAAAGTACTAACTACACATTGAGAAGACATAAAGACACAGGTTTGTTTAAACAGACTTGAAACAAGGTGGTTCAAAATATAACATAAATGGAGCCCAGTGATATCTGTCCATTAATTAATTGTTAAACAAAAGAGAGGAAATGAAAACTGCACTCAGCAGCATCCCTGGAAGAAATAAACCTCTGGAGGTTCCATTATAACAAAGAAAGTCAAAGACAAAGTCAGACACACTTATAATCCTAGATACATCAGCCAAATGGCCGTCCACCCCCACCAGGGCATTCTACACTAAAGTCTAGGCTGGGCCGTCTAACCTGAAAACAGAATCTTTACATCCAATGATGTAAAGGTAGTCCACAGACAATATTTCAAGGACCTATTTTGTCCTTTAAGGAATGGCTTTCTTATTGCCACTCATCCTGTCAAATCTGCAGCATAAAGTCTGCTCTTTACAGTAGAAACTGAGACTTGCTTTTTTGACCACTGTTAAGCTGTGCTTGAAGCTACTGTGCTGTGAGGGGCCTATCACACAAGCTGGTGACCCTCAGAAACTTGTCTTCTGATTGAGTTGTGACTTTGGGTCTGCCTGATTTCTTCCTACCAGAGTTTCTTCCAGTTTCTAATTGCCTTTGGATTGTGTAGGACACCACTGTACTCACTGGCTCTTTTTTCTTTTGCAGTTTCTCTAAAAGCAAGGCCAAATTTTCTTTAAATCCAAACCTAAGAGCATATTCTTTCTTCTCACCAGTACATTGTTACTCAAGAATTATTTATTTATTCATAGACGATCATTTTTTGCTCCTTATCAGATCTTGTAAGTACAGCTCTATTGTTAACTCCAACTATGCCCCTCTGATCATTGACCTTAAATTACTGTGCCCTACACACTAATCTCATAATTGGCATCTTAATGCCTTATTATTAGCTGATGAGCACTGTACAGAATTTATATCCAAGCAAATTGACTATTTTCTTGAGACAAATATATCCTCAGAGGTCTCTGCAGGAATACTCTGGGAAATTCTGAAGGCATTTTTAAGAGGACAGATTATTTCATATCTTTCTCACAAAAATAAATTGGAAACCAAGAAGGTATCTGAGCTAATCAGTGAAATTACCAGAATAGATCTAGAACATGCCAGGTCTCCAACTGAGGCACCTTATAGGAAAAAACAGGTTTTGCAATCAGAATTTAACCTCTTGACAACTTAAGAACTGGAACAGCTCATCTCTAAATGACGACATCATTATTATGAACACGGAGAGAAGGCTAATTTGGCCCAACAAATCCACAAGCAGAAAGTCTGCAATGCAAGAACAGTAATTACCAACACAAATATCATTGATATTAATATAATATAACCCATAAATTTACTGAGTACAATTAAGTCCTTATAGTCTACTCAGTTTAAAGAAGGTAAGGGATAATCTAATGAGTTTTTTATCCATTACAGATACTGTACCACAGCTAGATACTCTTAGTGCTGTGGATCTGGATAAACCTCTGACACTCTCAGAATTACTAGATGCTATAAACTCACTTCAAAGTGGGAAAGCAACAGGCCGTGATGGCTACTTGGTGGAATTTTATAAATAATTATAAAATAAAAAATCAAATAAATTAGCTCCACTATAATTAGCAATGGTTATAGAACATAGAGACAACAATATCTTATCTCAAACTTTTCGCCAAAAATTAATTACCATCTTTCCTAAGAAAAATAAGGACTTACTACAACGTGCATCATACAGACCTAATCTCACTCCTAAATAATGACGTCAAGATACTCTCCAAAGTTCTAGCTAGAAGAATTGAGAAAGTTCTTCCTTCTGTAACATCAGAAGACAAAACTGAATTTATTTAAGGCAGACACTCAGCTTCTAATCTTCAACATTTGTTTAATGTAATATACTCACTCACAAAACCTAACACACCAGAGATTTTATTATCTTTGGATGTAGAAAAATAATTTGATATGGTTGAATAGGACTACCTATTCACCACATTTCACAAATCTGGGTTTGGCCTAAACATATGTGCATAGATCAAATTACTTTATACCAGTCCAAAAGCCTCAACTCGTACTTACAGCATTATTTCAAACTGCAGTGATGTCTCATACTTTGAACTTAATTAGTTTCAGGAGGCTGTTTGAACTTTGAATTGTTCAAAGTCCAAATCAATTACCCCCATAGAAATAATGGAAAGTGAATTAATCCATTCCCAGACCTTAACCAGTACCCATTTTGATTAACATAAACAACAAATATGCATAATTTAAGGTAAAAATAACATAATTAAATGCCCTAAATAATAAATAAAAAATAAAAACAATAAATAAAATGTGTATTGCATTTACTGTACTTTATGAGGAGTGGGGTTGTCCCATGTGGATGTCATGGTTAATAGATATGGGTTATATATATAACCAAACAAACCAAAATAAAGTGAAAGAAGCACTGAAAACACATGAGCATAATACAAGAGATGCTTTCACAGCGAGAACAAGATATGACTTGAATGCACAACAGATGACATTTACGCTTGCTGCGTAAGCACTATCTGTTGATGTTTTTTTTCACAGCATGCGCAGTTCAAACATAGAAGTATCATATGAACTCCAAATCAGATTTCTCTCAAATTTAGCATTCAAACTATGGAACATTTGAAGTTAGAATCATTCGAAAGTATGAGGCATCACTGTACTTCAAACTAGAATATGGTACTAGACAAGGATGCCCCCTATCTTGCTCTTTGCAATCTCCATTGAGCCGTTGGCTGTTTACTTTCGAAATGCATCAGAGATAAAGGGGATTTTCAGAGAAGGACTTGAACAGAAAATATCTTTATATGAAAACGATATGTTACTGTATATATCTGACCCACAAAATTCCATTGCAGTAGTCCTAAAAGCACTAGCAGATTTCAAAAGATATCTGGACTCAAAATTAATTTGAACAAAAGTGTGTTATTTCTTCTAAACTCTCTAGAGAACAATATTAGACAGGCCACATTTCCATTTATTTAACAGATGAGTTTAAATACCTAGGGGTAAATATCATAAGTAGTATAAAGCTCTTTTTCAACAAAAATTTGCTGTCTGCATGGAAAAAAATTAAACAAGACATAAATAGATGATCAACCATCCATCTCACATTAGAATCTACACTGTCTAGATGAACATTCTTCCCAAGCTTCTATTTCTATTTTAAAGCATCCCCATATATATTAACAAATCATTTTTTAAGAAATCAGATTCAATCATAACCTCATTTATTTGCAATTCGAAACATTCACGCACCTACCTAGAGCTGAAATGGGCATGACACTACCTAACTTTCAATTTTATTACCGGGTGGCAAATATACAGGCAATAAAGTCCTGAACATCGACACAAATCGATGAATATACAAAAGTCTGGTCTTTAATCTAAAATCGTGAAGGACTTCTTTACATTCCATCTACTGTACCCCAGTAAATACAAATTATCGTCAATACACTAATAATCCAATTGCCCTTTATTCATTCAAAATATAACACCAATATAGGAAGCACTTTAAGACAGAAAAGCTTTTACCTGTTGTACATCTACATAACAACCACCTTTTCCCATCCTCTTAAACATACAGAGTATTTAATGTTTGGAAAATGTCTGGAATTAAAACACTTAGAGATTTGTACATAGATAATGTCTTTGCATCCTGCGAACACTTAAGCTTCAAATTTAACTTCTCATCAACACAATTTTTCCACTACTTTCAAATCTGGAACTTTGCTAAACAGGACCTGCCAAATTTTCCTTACCTCCCCCATATTTCTATTCCAGAAGAAATACTGATCAGACTCATATAGTATCTCTACAATATCTAAAAACATTTTAAGTGTTCTTTCAAAGATCCCTGGGTATGGTGGGGAAAGGTTCTTTCACTTAATATTTCAGAAAAGGAGTGGAAGACAGCTGTGCACAGAATATACTCCATCTCTATATGCATAAAGCACTCAATCATTTAACTTAAAATATTGAGCGCATTTACTGTATATCATTTAAAATTGTCCAAAATGTATCCAGGGCAAGATTCAACCTGTGAAGGTTGCAATCAAGCTCCAGCTTTACTGGGCCACATGCTTTGGACATGCACCAAATTAACAACATTTTGGGCAAAAATCTTTCAATGCCCCTCAGACAGCCTTGGTGTCACAGTCACTCCTAACCCATTAACAGCTGTGTTTTGTGGACTTCCAGATGAGCTTAAAGTGGAGAAGGACAAACAAACTGTAATTGCCTTTACCTCACTACTTGATTTATCTTGCTCAATCGGATGAATCCCACTCTACCTCTTTTAAGTCAATGGGTAACTGATTTTCTATACCAGGGGTCTGCAACCTTTCAGCGGTGTTGTACCGAACCTACTGTATATTACAATGTTATTCCGTGTGCCAACATAATTCTACTAATTTTGTTATATATAATATCAAAATTGGTCCAGTTATAATGGGCTTCAAAAATATATACTTTTGAAACCCATTATAACCGAACCTTATATTATTGCTCATTCAATGTTTTAAAATACATAGGATCATATGTGAAAAGAATGTTTTGTCAATTTTGTATATAACTACATTCCAATTATTTGACTAAAATAAGTAGTTTGTTTCTTAAAGCCTGAAACAGCCCTTTTTATAGCTTCACTTTTCTCATCAGAGTTTTTAAATGTGGACTGATGTTTAGTTTGATAATGTCTTTGTACACTCGATGTATGACAAACAAAACACTTTCACAGCATAACGTACAAGCAGCACCATCCTTTTGTTAAACAAATCCATATTCATTCGTCCAAGAGTCTTGAAAAGAGCGAACATCAAGTTTTTGTCTTTTATGAGTCATTTTAGGGCAGTATATTACTTAGTAATAACAAGATTTGTTTTAACATACCACGGCCAGCACTGAACACATGATTTCCATTTACATGTGAGTCGCGTATGCAAAATGTAGGTGAGAACTCGAATGTATGAGCTGTAATTAAAATAGATATTTTTTTACTATATTTCAATTAAATCAGAGTGCCATTGAAAATCATTCTGCATGCAATGCGTGCCATAGGTTGCCAACCCCTGTTCTATACTATTTGAAATTGGAAACAATCAAATTCACATTTAGAGGATCTGTTCAAAATTTCTTTTAAAATATGGCAGCGTCTAATCAATAGCATTTTAAAATAAGCTTCTATATCTAGGAAAAAGATACTCTTCTTTCCTTGCTGCTTTGAAAGGTTTGCTCTGGTTGTTGGCTCTCCTCTCTTTCTCTTGGGTGGGGCTAAAATTTTGGTTTGTTAAGTTTAGCTTGATTGTATGGAATGGTATTTACTTCAAATTAAATGAATGAAAGAAAGAAAGGCCTGCATTTCTAGGGGTAATAATGATCTCTCTCATTTCATTTGTTAATTGCCATTTACTTGCCATTATCAATGGAATATACAACTTTCTACAGTAACCCAGCCACAGGGGATGCACAAACCAGTGTGTCTCTTCGTGCCAGTCAAAAGCCCGGATAAATGGGGAGGGTTACGTCAGGAAGGGCATCCAGTGTAAAATTTTGCCAAATCAACATGCAGACAACAATACAAATTTCCATACTGGATTGGTCGAGCCCCAGGTTAACAACGACCACCACCAGTACTGTTAGCCAACAGAGTGCTGGCGGAAATTGGGCTACTGTTCGCCGAAGAAGATACAGAGGACAGGAAAATATGGAAGAAGATGATCCGCTGTGGCAACCCCTAACGGGAGTAGTTAAATGAACAAGAAGAAGATACGACTTTCTACTGTGTGATATTGTCCAAGTAATACTTTGGAGGTTATACTGTAGTAAAGCACTCTGTTCCAACTCTGCTTTAAAATAGACAGAGGGTTTTTAAATAATCAAAAGAGGTTGGGACACCTGTACAAATTGTTTGCTTCAACTTGCAAGGCTTAATTTACTTTAATTGCTGCAGAACATCTGTAGGTTGTAACCTATTAGTTGTTTTCTGAAGAAGGCCCATTTGTAATATTCTGAGATTTCCTTTTTTCAGTTTTTGGTAACCTAAACTTTAAATTTAAACCTCTAGAAGTTTACTGCTTACTTTTTCACCATTTTAGGTCATTCATTGCATTTCAACTGATTAAATTTGAAGAAAAACTGTGTACTTCTAAAACTTTTGACTAGTAATGTGTATATGTATGTTTTTTTTTCTTATACTCTCTCTTGATTTTCAGTAAAGTTGTAATTTCTCCCTGGGGACAAATAAAGTATGTATGTATGTATGTATGTATGTATGTACAGTACAGGCCAAAAGTTTGGACACACCTCCTCATTCAATGTGTTTTCTTTATTTTCATGACTGAAGGCATCAAAACTATGAATGAACACATGTGGAGTTATGTACTTAACAAAAAAAGGTGAAATAACTGAAAACATGTTTTATATTCTACAAACCGGATTCCAAAAAAGTTGGGACACTAAACAAATTGTGAATAAAAACTGAATGCAATGATGTGGAGATGGCAAATGTCAATATTTTATTTGTAATAGAACGTAAATGACAGATCAAACGTTTAATCCGAGTAAATGTATCATTTTAAAGGAAAAATATGTTGATTCAAAATTTCACGGTGTCAACAAATCCCAAAAAAGTTGGGACAAGTAGCAATAAGAGGCTTGGAAAAGTAAATTTGAGCATAACGAAGAGCTGGAAGACCAATAAACACTAATTAGGTCAATTGGCAACATGATTGGGTATAAAAAGAGCTTCTCAGAGTGGCAGTGTCTCTCAGAAGCCAAGATGGGTAGAGGATCACCAATTCCCACAATGTTGCGCAGAAAGATAGTGGAGCAATATCAGAAAGGTGTTACCCAGCGAAAAATTGCAAAGACTTTGCATCTATCATCATCAACTGTGCATAACATCATCCGAAGATTCAGAGAATCTGGAACAATCTCTGTGTGTAAGGGTCAAGGCCGTAAAACCATACTGGATGCCCGTGATCTCCGGGCCCTTAAACGACACTGCACCACAAACAGGAATGCTACTGTAAAGGAAATCACAGAATGGGCTCAGGAATACTTCCAGAAACCATTGTCAGTGAACACAATCCACCGTGCCATCCGCCGTTGCCAGCTGAAACTCTACAGTGCAAAGAAGAAGCCATTTCTAAGCAAGATCCACAAGCTCAGGCGTTGTCACTGGGCCAGGGATCATTTAAAATGGAGTGTGGCAAAATGGAAGACTGTTCTGTGGTCAGACGAGTCACGATTCGAAGTTCTTTTTGGAAATCTGGGACGCCATGTCATCCGGACCAAAGAGGACAAGGACAACCCAAGTTGTTATCAACGCTCAGTTCAGAAGCCTGCATCTCTGATGGTATGGGGTTGCATGAGTGCGTGTGGCATGGGCAGCTTGCATGTCTGGAAAGGCACCATCAATGCAGAAAAATATATTCAGGTTCTAGAACAACATATGCTCCCATCCAGACGTCATCTCTTTCAGGGAAGACCCTGCATTTTTCAACAAGATAATGCCAGACCACATTCTGCATCAATCACAACATCATGGCTGCGTAGGAGAAGGATCCGGGTACTGAAATGGCCAGTCTGCAGTCCAGATCTTTCACCTATAGAGAACATTTGGCGCATCATAAAGCGGAAGGTGCGACAAAGAAGGCCCAAGACGATTGGACAGTTAGAGGCCTGTATTAGACAAGAATGGGAGAGCATTCCTATTTCTAAACTTGAGAAACTGGTCTCCTCGGTCCCCAGACGTCTGTTGAGTGTTGTAAGAAGAAGGGGAGATGCCACACAGTGGTGAAAATGGCCTTATCCCAACTTTTTTGGGATTTGTTGACACCATGAAATTCTGAATCAACATATTTTTCCCTTAAAATGATACATTTTCTCAGTTTAAACTTTTGTTCCGTGACTTATGTTCTATTCTGAATAAAATATTAGAAATTGGCACCTCCACATCATTGCATTCAGTTTTTATTCACGATTTGTATAGTGTCCCAACTTTTTTGGAATCCGGTTTGTAGTTTCTTCAAAATAGCCACCCTTTGCTCTGATTACTGCTTTGCACACTCTTGGCATTCTCTCGCTGAGCTTCAACAGGTAATCACCTGAAATGGTTTTCACTTCACAGGTCTGCCTTATCAGGGTTATTTAGTGGAATTTCTTGCTTTATCAATGGGGTTGGGACCAGCAGTTGTGTTGTGCAGAAGTCAGGTTAGTTGGACGATCATTTATTTTTCAACAGGATAATGACCCCAAACACACCTCCAGGCTGTGTAAGGGCTATTTGACCAAGAAGGAGAGTGATGGAGTGCTGTAAATGGTCATGAAAATAAAGAAAACACATTGAATGAGGAGGTGTGTCTAAACTTTTGGCCTGTACTGTATGTATGTATGTATCTATCTATGTATCTATCTATGTATCTATCTATCTATCTATCTATCTGTGGAGTCTTGCTAGAGCAATAGATTGTTTCTCTGGTCCATCTTCAAAATGGTTCACTGAAGCATCAACAGTTTTCATCTACAGTTGTGTTATTGTTAACTAGACAAAAACACCAGACCAATAATAATATAGTCATTCCTTCGGAATGTGCTCTGTAGTTGTACAGGTACACAGTTTTTCTGGTACCCAAACTCAGTGCATTTCACAACCCATTTGGTATCCTTAAACTGGGTTGATGGACATCACCCTTAATTGTCCATAGCGAGTAGTTATGTAGGTATTATTAGACTTTGACAACTTGTGTGCAGGGGATCCTCCTCTGTGCCTGGAGAGCGTACCCCTTCAATAACACAAATGGTGCCCATTATACCTGGTGCATATACTGTGGACTTTAAGGAATGCATGCGCCTTGTGTACAGAGCATTTCATTAACACTACTGATTTAATATCATCATAGCTTGACAACCTTGTCCCCGTTGGTGTCCGAAGGTGTGCCAAAAACAAAAACAGTGGCCATTTGTGTACATACCATGGACATTATTATTATACTTCTATGACCCAAAGGGAGTGGGTTGTTCCCTCTTGGTGTCCAGAGCATGCACCTCTTAACTTTCAGGAATGATGCTCCTTCAGATGACACCACCCTAGGTGAATGCCTGTGTTACTTAAAAAATTGAACGGCTGTGCCCCAACCTTTGAAATGGATCATTATATTCCAGGCCTGTTAGAGGGCAGGTACAAGGTAGAGTAAATACTCTTTAATTCTGCACTAGCAGCACAATAAGAGCTAATTTACGTAGAGGATGACCCTTTTACACTATGTGCCAAAAAATAGCCCATGCTAGGTTTATACATAGGTCCTTGTAGGAAATTCTTCTGCTGTTACAGGAGTCTTAAAACATAAACCGAAATTGCTTCATTGCTGGTACTATAATGAATGGATCAATTGATAGACAAGATGGCACTAACAGAAATGAGAGACATGGCTTAAAATGGATTCAAAAAGTATTCAGGCCGCTTCACTTCCTGCACACTTTATGTTGTAGATTTTATGTACTTATATAAATGAGAGATGTCAGTTTTTGATTTTAAAAAAATTGCAAAGCTTTCTAAAAATGTGTTTTCACTTTGCCATCATGGGTTATTGAGTGTAAATTTGCAAAATTGGCATATTTATCCATTTAAAATTAAATCTGCTACATGTTATCTAAATCTCTTGCATAAATCAACTTTTAGCACCTCCAGGCTCCTGAGGTGCAAGCCTGGCTGTGACGTATCTGATTAATTGTTTTAGTACATAGTACAGCACAGAATTATTTTTAGCTATCCTGGAATTTGTTCTCTTTTCATGTTTTAGTATTTTAAATGGGACAGCACACACCAATTATGACAAGTAATTTACAAAACTACTAAAAATTAAAGGTTTAGTTAAGCCAAAACACACATGGATAGGATGAGCACTACAAACACACATGTAGCACATCTTGTTGTTCAAAAATGCAGCACACAAACAGTCATTTTTATGTGCTGAAAGGCTTTCAAAGGGCAAGTAAAGAGAGTAATAAGACAGGCTGGGTCAGTAAACACTAAAACCACCAATATGACTAAAATCAAAAGGGCTAAGCAAGAATCAAAAGTCTTTAAACTAAAAGAAATACCTAAAAACAAACAAAAGGAAACTCTTGTTCTTTAATTAATATCAAATAGTGATCAAAATCGTAAATATTAAAAACAAAATCACAAAATTAATGAATTTCTGACATAAGACAAAAACAGGCAAAAAAATGAAAAAAAAAAACTGCTGCTTGACTTCTCTCTCAAAGAGATCATGCTGATTGGCATTTAAAAAGCCAAACATCTAAGGTAGTTTAGGGCTGCTTTTTCTCTGCCATGGGCATTAAGAGCTCATCACTGCCACCTGTCTGGACTCGGGAGTTTCTCTAATCTTCAATAACTTTGCTAGAGACATATTCTCTCCTCTCTCTCTCTGTTTTTGGTGCTGCTTACTCATAAAATGCCCAATGCTACACCCAAGAGGTGCCCATCTTCCCAAGTTGGCATGTAGAGGTGCACTCCAATTGCCTTTGTGAATTTCTTTTTGTGTCTGGCTGGGGTCTTTTTTAATATGCATAACCCTTTCCTTGCTGTTTAAACAAAAAATTACACACCATGCAACAAGAATCATTCGAAAACATTTTCCTAGGAATTCAGTCAATAAGTGAAAAACATTTACTACATATTATATGGAGTATTCCCTACAGAAAAATATATAAAAATGATTAACACTCACAATATGCCATCCATCCATCCATTATCCAACCCACTATATCCTAACTACAGGGTCACGGGGTCTGCTGGAGCCAATCCCAGCCAACACAGGGCGCAAGGCAGTAAACAAACCCCGGGCAGGGTGCCAGCCCACCACAGGGCGCACACAAACACACACACCCACACACCAAGCACATATAGGGACAATTTAGGATCGCCAATGCACCTAACCTTCATGTCTTTGGACTGTGGGAGAAAACCGGAGTACCCAGAGGAAACCCATACAGACACAGGGAGAACATGCAAACTTCATGCATGGAGTACAATATACTATTCTATTTATTTTATTGTAACTTGTAGTGCCCATTTTCCAGTCAGTTGGGATGATGCCAGTCTCCCAAATGTCGTCCCTATCTGGAAAGGGAAGGGTGATCGCCTGGATTGCGGCAGCTACAAGGGGATAACACTGCTCTCTCTGCCGGATAAGGTCCTTGCTAGGGTCGTTCTCAGTAGGATCCGTGATCACTTGCTCACCTACCAGTGACCGGAACAGTCTGGTTTTATGCCTAAGAAGTCTACCATCGACCACATCCTGGCACTGAGGGTTCTCATGGAGCGCAAATGTAAATATCGACAGAGTTTCTTTGCAGCTTTTGTCGATTTTCGTAAAGCATTTGACTCAGTTGATCGAGCTGCCCTGTAGAACATCTTGAGGGTTTGCGGGATCCCCTCGAGGTTGCTGGATATCATGGCCGGCCTATACTGTACACTGGTACTGTGAGTGCTGTGCAAAGTGGAGGCAGAACCTCTGTGTTTTTCCCAGTTGATTCTGGGGTTCATCAGGGGTGTGTTCTTGCTCCTACTCTGTTCAATGCTTGTATGGACTGGGTGTTGGGCAAGGTCATGGGGTCCAGCGGCTGTGGGGCATCTGTTGGTGAAGAAAGGTTCACGGATCTTGACTTTGCTCACGATGCTGTGATCTTCGCAGAGTCAATGGAGGCTCTGATCGTGGCGCTCGAGAGACTGAGTGAGGAGTCTGAGTGTCTGGGCTTGCGAGTGTCCTGGATAGAAACCAAGATCCAGGCCTTTAATGACCTCATGGCACGGCCATCAGCAGTGTGTCTGTTTGCAGAGAGAGTGTTGACATTGTTGAGAGGTTTACTTACCTTGGCAGTGACATTCATGTCTCTGGGGACTCTTCCTATGAAGTCAGTAGACGGATTGAGAGAGCATGGGGGGTCATGAGGTCACTGGAAAGGGGTGTGTGGTGCTCCCAATATCCATGCAAAAGAATGAAGGTCCAAGTCTTTAGAGTCCTGGTGCTTCTTCTCTTGCTATATAGTTGCGAGACATGGACGCTGTCCAGTGACCTGAGATGAAGACTGGACTCTTTTGGTACTAAGTCTCTCCGGAAAATCCTTGGGTACCGTTGGTTTGACTTTGTGTCGAATGAGCGGTTGCTCATGGAGTCCCAAATGAGGCACATTACCTGCATTGTGAGGTAGCATCAGTTACAGCAATATGGCCAAGTGGCACGTTTCCTCGAGGATGATCCGGCTAGTAAGATCCTCATTGTTGGGGACCCGAGTGGCTGGACCAGTCCAAGGGGTCGCCCATGTAACACCTGGCTGCGGCAGAAAAAGGGTAATTTCTGGAGATTGGGACTGGACCGCGTGTCTGCCTGGGGGGTTGCCAACCGGGATCCCGAGCTGTTTCGACGTGTAGTGGGTGCGGTAACACACTGTACCAGTGCATGTTCCCCAACTTGACTTGACTTGTAGTACAAAACACCATTTATATTTTATCCTGACAGCATCAGCACAGGAACAAACTCTCGAAAATATCCCAGGCTGCCATAGGATACAGAAAGTACATGTAAACACCATGCACACTAAGACCACCATCTTAGGCCTTTAAATATTGCAGAGGAGCCAGTAATTCACTTCACTACCTTTGTCACTCTATTTTAAAATATTACATCTATTAAAACCATTAAATCTAAATCAATGTACAATGCAAGTGATACTTTTGTAAAATAGCATAATCCTATTTGCAAAACAATTTACTTTTGATTTATAATAATACATTTTATTTAAGGGTGGCACGGTGGCGCAGTTGGTAGCGCTGCTGCCCCGCAATTAGGAGACCCTGGTTTGCTTTCTGGGTCCTCCCTGCGAGGAGTTTGCTTGTTCTCCCCGTGTCTGTGTGGGTTTCCTCCTGGTACTCTGGTTTCCTCCCACAGTCCAAAGACATGCAGGTTAGGTGCATTGGCGATTCTAAATTGTGCTTGGTGTGTGTGTGTGCGTGCACTGTGGTGGGCTGGCACCCTGCCCGGGGTTTGTTTCCTGCCTTGTGCTCTGTGCTGGCTGGGATTGGCTCCAGCAGACCCCCGTGACCCTGTAGTTAGGATATAGTGGGTTGGATAATGGATGGATGGACATTTTATTTATGTAGCACCTTTCCCAGTGGTACTAATAAATCACCCAGATGCATGGGGGAGAGGAAGACTTGATGTTATTTTGGAGAAATTAGGTGGATAGGACTGGTGAGCTCTGTTGTGTCGAATGGCCTCTTCTACAAAAATGTTTCTAATGTTCTAAATAGCCTCAGCAAAATCAAGCCATCACTGATACCACGTCTATATCAGCCTATGAAAACAATTCTGTCTCAGTGCTCTTTTCCACTTGGGCTTTCAGCTGGAGTACACTGTGCTACATGTTACATGCAGCAGCTTCTGACAAAAATTAAGAAGAAAACAGCTAAGCCACAATACATAAATAAGACATGGCTTGTCCTCTACAATAAGCAGGATCAGTGGCAGTGACTACAACTAACTACTAACAGATTTAATATTAGAGACAGTCTTCTTGTGATTTGAATATCAAACACTTATGTAATTCATGTCTGGTCACGACAGCTACAAACTTGCCACTTGTTTGTATTTTCTTTACTAAACATTACCAGTTCACTCAAAGTACAGTTTTATTTCTCCTCATAGCTTTGGTTTTGTCTGTGGGGAAATGGCTTCTTTGGACAGCACTTGGAAGATAGACAGTGTGGCGGGCCCCAGCCGGGATGCCTCCATGCTGGGAGGATCAGGGGAGCCAGCCTATTCAGAGCGTTACCTCCTCCGGGGCACTAAATGGCAGCCACCCTGGGTTGCAGCGGTTCCTAGGATTCCCACAGGGCTTCATGTGAGTTGGAGTTTGGTGCAGCCCTGTTGTGATCTCTGGGTATCGCCAGGGGGTGCTGTAGCTGCTGATGAGCCCTACAGAGCAGCTCTTCCACCACACTCGGAAGTGCTGCTGGAAACAGGTCATCAAGCACCTGGAGTACTTCCGGGTGCGTTAGAAAAGGAGCCAGCAGCCACTACTCCAGGAGCCAGAGTCAGGAGGAGGAGGACGATGCTTGCCGTTGGAGAGTGAAGAAGAAAGAGAAGGAAAAGAAAAAAGGAGAAACTGTGACTGCGAGAGACTGTATTTTAGACTTGTGGGGTATGAGGAAGGGGTTTCCCACAAGGGAAAAGAAAAATAAATCATGTGTGCTTTTATAACTGTGCCTCTAGAGTTTGTGTCAGGTAGGGTGGCTGGTACACCCCTAGTGGTGTCACAACAGACAGTGACAAAAGTCTGTCACTGAAGCTACTCCTCTGCCTGGAGATGACACTGTTAAGTGGATGCAGTGGATTCTTCATGATTGACAGGAGTTTGCTTAGTGCCCGTCGCTCTGCTACAGATGTTAAGCTGTCCAGTTTTATTCTTACAATAGAGATAGATAGATAGATAGATAGATAGATAGATAGATAGATAGATAGATAGATAGATAGATAGATAGATAGATAGATAGATAGATAGATCTAAAAGAAAGAAAATTAAATAGAAAGAAAACTTCTGACTTGCCTATCACAGTCACAGTGAGCCGTTATTCAGACATATTGCTGTTGATATAAAGGAACCTCAGTAGTGTTTCTTGACATACTTCTACTGAAAAAACACTTGGTCCTCAGTGTTAGTGTGTCAAAGAGAGGATGTGCAGCATTATTTATAATGGAACTTTGCCATGCCCTTTTAATTAGCTTGTTTATATTTGGTGGGCTTCTCTTAAAGTGATGCACACCACAGCATAGAAAATCACACTGGCCATCATGGAGTTGTAGAAGATGTAAAGAATGTCACTTCGCACATTAAAGGAATGCAGTCTCCTAAGAAAAAAAACAGCCTGCTCTGCCTTTTCTTATATAGTTCCTCTGAGTTTCAAGTCCAGTCCAATCTGTCATTAATGTGGAACCCCAAGTACTTGTATGAGTGAACCACCTCTACATCTACACCGTAAAAAGTGACTGAACATAAAGGCTGTTTGGTGTGGCGAAAGTGAATAACCAAATCTTTGGTTTTGCTGCTGTTAAGTTGCAGACAATTGTCTTTACACCATGAAACACATTTCTCCACCTGACTCCTCTCCTCTGTCTCATCCCACCTTATCAATAAACCTCATAAGTGCACTAAGCACTACAAGTCATAACTTCAAAGAGTCAGAATAACTGAAGAGGATCAGATGGACAGTGTAGAAACAGTGTGTCATTTTATCAAGAAGGCTATTTCATACTAAATAGTTCGCAATACACTTTTTACCTCCATACTATTTAACCCTGAAAATTTCTTATTAGTTTGTTAGTGTCTGTTGTATTTGAATTTCTTTACATTAGAAACGTAACCAATGCTTGTCATTGTGAGCTAAGAAGATAAAAAATATCTTGTTCTTGGAAAAGATAATCTTAAAAAGCTGCAATAAAATTAAATTGTTTCCAGTATCAACTTGTTGTCATAAATATATGTTGGAAAACTGGATTACGCATTTTTTTGAAACTTTAACCTTTGCAGCTTTTTGTTCTGCCAAAAATGATAAAGGCAGGAAACAATTTAGTAAGGGACCAGAAGAACCAAAAAGCAGGCAAGATTTGTAACAAGAAAATCAGAAATACAGTCATCAAGCCAAAGATCAGAATATTAAATAGTAGTCAAAAATATTTTTGCAACAATTTTTTTCCCTGGAAAGTGATTTAAAGAATAACACACCGATCTGAGTGTTTCTACACCTTAAACACACAGACATATAGAAAGTGTTGTGATCTTTACAATCGTGACCCTGTGATGTCACCAGCGCACATTTCCACATCGATTACCTTGCATCACAGAAAATCCACTCCACAGCAGCACCTGCTAAAAACAAATTTCTGTTACAGAAGAGAAGGCAAAATAATGTAAGTTTTTAACAACACTTTTGGATCAAACTAATGTCAAAATTTGAACCTTTGTGCTGAAAACCTCCACATGCATATTTGTTTCAGAAAATACCTTAAGAAAGGCAAAAAAATAAACAAAAATGCAGCTCATAACACTCTGAGATAGATGTATGCAACATGTTTTAATCCGTTTTACTTTTGATCAATTGCCCTGTTGTCTACAATTCTGAACTGTTTAAGGATATGTAGGTTTTTGTAAAATTGCTAAATACAGCCACATTTATAAAAAGTATCTGGGATGAATGAAAGTATGCTACAATATGAAAAGATAAAGTTCAACTTAAAAAATATACATCCTTTCAATGAAAAAAGTACTCCATGGTTTCCATCTTTGATGCAGGTATTGTTTTCTGTGTTGTACTTACCTGATTTTTTGACACCCATTGCATGCCCAGCCTAGCTGGAAAGGGGTTTCTCACTGAATTGCGTTTTCCAAGATTTCTTCCTGGTTTTTTTGGTAGTTTTTTCTTGTCTTCTTAGAGAGTCAAGGCAGGGGGGTCTGTCAAAAAACAGGGCCTGTTAAAGCCCATTGAGGCATTCCTTGTACAATTTTGGGATATACAAGAAATAAATTGATGTGTACTTAATTTTTTTAGTGTCCTTGAGGAATTTATTCATCAGATCATAAATAAGATCAATAAACATAGAAAGAATAAAAATAAATACCTGTTGTCACACATGTTCGCATGGGAGGCAGCTAAAAGGACCAAATGAAGGTAATTCCACACCAAGACAGGTGCAGTAAACCTCTATCTTTTATTCCTGCAGACCAAACATGGGAAATTCTGCCTGTATCCGATGTCTTGGTTCCTGTTCTGGCTATGATGACATCACTTCCTGTCCCGGCCCCTCTGACATCACTTTCACCAACCTGCCTTAAAGACCAGTCAACTTCCACTTGTGAACTCAGTTCTGTTTTGGACTCAACCTGTACACATCTGTACTACCAATTTTCATTTCTTTGCAGCCTTATTCAAGTATATGGTAGGTTGCCCCAAACCATTTGCTTGTGTCAAGGCGTTTCCTTTCACATTGACGTAGTCGGCAGGATGTTGGCCTCCTTATGGAACCAGGAGCAGAAACAGAAGAATGTCTTGACACAGAATCAGAACCTTCAAATCTTAAGGGATCAGGTGGGAGAGTACTTTTCCCAAGTTGCCAGATTGAAGACAGTCGCTGTGGGTAAGGGGAACTACTGGGTATGTGGACACGACCTACGGAGTAGAGTCGTGCTTGGAGGGGGGACACATTGGAGACTTACTATGGACTCCTAAGAAAAGGGTCCGCTCAACTGAACCCCACAAAGGGTAATTCCTTTGAGAAAGGTGGGGGGTGCCCCAGGCCAGCAGGCCAGGAAAATATTTCAATGGGAATTTAACCCATCTTTGCCTGCAGCTCCCCAGGCTTTTCATTTATGGGCTGAAACCGGGTGCTGGCTATGGCCAGACCAAAACGATGCCTGACAAGTGGTGGAGCAGATAGCATGTGCGCTATTGCTCCAGGCCCTTCCTGTCGAGCTAGCTCAGCTGGCCTGGGGACGATTAAGGATGTGGTCTCAATAATAGAGATCATAGAAAACCTAAGAGCAGAGACCCACTCAGGAGAACCAGAATGGGACCGGTGAAACCCGATGTGTCTGTGTCTCTATACCTGAGCCCCGTCACTACACTGCAGAGCAAACGCTGGGGACTTCTGATATGCAGCATCAGTTTCCTCGTGATGACTAAGCGGTTTGCAAGGAGACCAAGAGGAGGGGATGGTGCACTCTGGTTAATCCTATGGCTTTTTCCCATACAGGGGTGGTAATAGTGAATGGTTACAAAGTATCAGCTTTATTCGATTATAGCAGTAACATTCCCGTTGTTGCTCACCACTTAGTGTTACGGCGACAATGGCTTAAACTTAAGACCATTCTAACCTATATACACTGGGACGTCCATCATGTCAGCTATGAGGGGACTGTTAAGAAACTGACAGTAGTGGTTATCAAAAAAATTCCATTCCTGGTGATACTAGGCTGAGACTAGTCAAACAGTAAAAGTGGTTTAACACTCACCACTTCTAATCAAATATTGGGCCTCATAATGAACGCTGAAACTGTGTCCTCGGCTGCCTCCACGCTGCGCTCACATCCGGAGGAGAGGTGGAGCTCGACTTCTAACCATGATATGGAAACTCCTGGGATGTCACATGGTGATACGTCATCTTCAAGTGCAGTGACAACCCTGGAGGAAACCACACCCCTTGAGGTTGCTTCCGATCCTCTTACACAGCTGCACTTTCAATCTAGGCAGACTGGCTTCTTTTAAAAGGAAGCAATGGAATAATGACTCCCTTAAATTTGTGAAAAATGCAGTTGTTCTGTTAGATGGTCATCGAACTCAGCATCCTATGTCACAAGGTCCTCACTTTGTGTTAAATAATGACCTTGTCTATCGGGTAGCTAAATACGAGGGGGAGGTACGGTGCCTGCTGTTAGTCTCACAGATTTACCGGCGACAAGTCTGTGAACTGGCACATACCCACCTCCCAGGAGTCAATCTCGGCCCAGAAAAGACTCTTCAGTGTATCAAGCACCGATTTTTTTGGCCAAGAATCAATGAGGAGGTCTGCTGCTTTTGCGTATCTTGTCCAGAATGTAAACTGCAGCAGATTCCTAAGAAAGACCATGCTCCTCTTGTTCCCCTATCCCTGACTGATATCCCATTTGAATGTATCGGGGTCAACCTGGTGGGAACCTTAGAGCCCTCGGCCTGGGGACATAAGTATATAATGGTCCAGGTAGACTATGCAACTATGCGATATCCAGAAGCCGCTCCATTGCGCTCAGCGACAACAAAAGCTATCACACAGGAATAGGTAGGGGTCTTCTCATGATGACGGCATCCCTAAGGATATCCTAACAGATCAAGGGATGCCCTTTACCTAGGAGATGTTCAGGGAAACAGCCAAGTTAATGGAGATAAAACATTTAAGAACATTGGTGTATCATTCTCAAACTGATAGTTTAGTGGAACAGTTTAATCAAACCCTCAAACAGATGCTTCGCAAGGTGGTCAATGAGGAAGGAAGGAACTGAGATCTGCACCTCCCCCTCATCCTTTTTGCATATCGGGAAGTCCCACAAGCCTCTACGGGGTTCTCACCAGTTGAATCATTATATGAATGACAACCCTTGGGCGTATTAGACATTCTAAAAGAGGGTTGGGAGGAAGAGGCCGTCCCCTCAACAAATAAATCAGAGTATATGGATCATGCACCGTTACAGTGGATGGCCTTACTCAAGGATTAGAACCTGCGTGTCATGTGGTGGTTCTTGGACCTACAGCCATACAAGTTTTCAGTTATTTACCGTTGAGGTGTCCTGTAAGCAAATGTCAATACTGTTTCTCGTTGTCACAACCTCTCGGCCAGGTATGCCTGAACCGATGGGTCTGGGCTGGGGTGGGGGAGGCTATGTAACGCACATGTGCATGGAAGGCAGCTAAAAGTAGCAAAAAAGGTAATTGCATGCCAAGCCAGGGGGTGGCAGAGTGCAGTAAACCTCTCTCTTTTATTCCTGCAGACCAAACACAGGAAATTCTGCCTGGACCTGATGACGTTGGTTCCTGTTCCGGCCACGATGGCATCACTTCTTGTTCCGGCCTCGATGACATCACTTCCTGTCCAGTTCCCTCTGATATCACTGAATGCCAACCTGCCTTAAATACCACTCAACTTGCGTTTGTGAACTCAGTTCTGTTTTGGACTCATCCTGTAGACAACTGTACTACCAATTTTATTTCTTTGCAACCTTATTCAAGTATACGGGTGGCTGCTCCAAACCTTTTTCCTGTCTCAAAGTGTTTCCTTTTACACTGTTCATACATTTTTTTCAATAATATGATAGTACAAGGTCACATTTGAGTGCCTGCCTACACTCAATAAATCCTAAAGAATACTAAAATAAACTGAAAAATACCAGAAACAAAATAATTAAATAGAAAAACAAAACAATCAATGATTGAAATTGTTAAAAAAACAAAGTGCAAGATACTTAAATGGGTGATGAATACTGAAAACAGAGATGATAAAGAATGTTAACATCATTAAGTTTAAATTTTATAACCAAAAGCAGCACATCAGACAATCTTATTTCTTCAGCTCTCCTCTTCTAGAAGATGTGGCTGACATGACTTCACATGCATCTCTAAACCTAAATCCAACACTAATTGGTTTCTTATTAATGGCAAAAAAATAAATACTTACAGGTTATTTAATTATCTTTACGCTCAGATGAAATACTAATTTAGCAGAAATAAAACACTCAGCTGCACTTGTGTCCACTAAAGCCTTTAAATGAACTGGCTCATCATTTATAACAAATGAGATAGGCAAAAGCATTCATGGGAGTATGAATGAGTGTTCCAGCACTTCCACTCAGTTCTAAGATCCACTAAATGACTCTTCAGCTCTGTATGGGGAAAGTGCATGTGGGTCGAAGTTGGCTTGACTTCTCTGGCTGCAAGAGTGCTGTCTCATCAGAACATGTTGTAAGAACACAGATTGAAGATATCTGAATGGTCTTTTTAGTAATCAAACTTTCATAAATGTAGCCATCCCAATATAAGGCCAATTACATTACTATCTTAAGTGAGTTATCCACATTGTGGCCATCTACAATGCTATGAAAAAGTATTTGTCCCTTAATAATACTCTTTGATAGTGCAAATCTGTGACTCTGAATTCCTCATGTCTTTAGAAACTCTAATATTAGATCAAAGGCAACTGAGTGAAACAAATTAACATAATTATCCAAAAGCAGTTGTTCCTTGGCTAAAGCAACCCAGTTTAAGGGTTATTAGAATGAGCTGATTGACTCAAGACAGGCTGGAATACAGCCAGCCCTTTTTAATATAAACCTCACATTTGACATTTACCATCTGAGTCAAGTTACTGGTATAAAGGTTCAAATGATAAAGGGAATTTTCTGGAAAAATCAGGAAAAAGATGTCCTTATGTGTTTTTCTGGAAAAGGCTAAAAAGCCTTTTTTAAAGCTGTGGGACTTCACTGAACCACAGTATGAGCCATGATCTCCAAATGAAAAACACTTGAAACATTTGTGACTTTTCTCAGGTGTGGCCAGCCTGCCACACTTACTTGAGGAAATCAACAAGGATTCTAAAAATCTCCTCAAGAACTGCAGGGTTCTCTTGCCACAGCAATCAAAAATATGCTGGGCTCAAATGGGCTTCATTGGAGTTTAGCATTATGGATAATGAATGGATGGATAAACAAGAACAACATAAATACTCAACTCTCATTTTCCAGGATGCAGCAGGATGATCCCCAAAGCCTTTTGAAAGAATATTGTATTAAAAGACAAAATGAAAATGGATTTTTTTATGATATTATTGGAATATGCAAATACATTTTACCAATAGTCAAACATGGCGATGGTAGTGTGGTGGTGTAACAATGCTTTGCTGCTTAAGGACCTGGACAATTTGCCATAATTGAAGTAACAATAAATTCTTCTCTTAAAGGAGAAGGTCCTGTCATCTGTGCATGAACCTGAAGTGTACTTGAGTTATACAGCAAGACAGATCCAAGATGCAAAAGCAAGATCACATGCAAAAGGCTGAAATGAAAAAGAAACTGAAAGATTTGGACTAGCTTAGTCAAAGGTCAATACTCTACCAGGATCTGAAACAAACTACCAATGTTTTTGAAATAAAGCATTTTTGTACAGTGCTAGAAGGGAGTCCCAATTCACTGGTAGTGTATACTGTCACTTCGGCGATTTGCTGTTTTGAGTGATGGGAGTTTTTCTGTGTGTATCAGCAGGAATTTACATCAGCGAGTACTCACCAGTACACTAATATATTTATCTGTTGGTAATTGTAGTGAAGGGGACAAGGGGAACCCGCCAAACTGCTTTCCTATTTATGATCTGTTTGTCTCCCTGCTTTTGTTTTTTTTTTTTTTTTTTGTTTAGGGGACCCGCTGCTCCTGATGTTCCAACAGTGGTCTTTTAGTCTTTTAATCAACTACTGCAGTGTTTCCCAACCTGTGTGGGTTGACAGCCCACTTTTTCATATGCCAGTGTGTTCGTGACCCTTCGGGATGGGGTCCTCCTCTGTGAATTTAGTGTGATCATCTAGGCAGAGGGATTGAGATGATCCCCCTCTGTGAATCACACGTAATCACCAAAATGGCGGGCTGGGTTTCCGTATGATCACCAGAGCATCAGGGAGTTAGATGAATCAAACGTGATCATTAATGCTTGTCCACCTTGATGAATCAAGTATGATCACCAGAGCAAGGGTTGCAGGGTTGCCTGAGTTGGGCTGCGATCTTCAAACGATACTGCCATTGTGAATTGAGCGCAATTGTCAGAGTGGTAAAGCGGGGTCTAGTCTTTGGTCGGCTGTGGCTCACAGGTTGAGAAACACTTGACTAGCAGTTAAGTATGTTGAAAGGAGACCAGTATTATTAGCCACTGGTTTTATAAAAAAAGAGTGGGCTAAAATTCCCCCAGAGCAATGTGAAGGAGTTATATTGAATTTTAAAGAAGAGATTGGTTGCTGCCATTTCATCTAAAAGGGGCACAATGAGTAGCTAGCTATAAGTGGGTAATGATGTTTTTTCACACAGTGCCAGCTCATGTTCATTCAATGAATGACTTAAATAAAAAAGTGTGTTATAAGTTCCCTCCAGTGCCTTTTATCCCATTTTAGATTTTGGTTGAAAACAATTTGCAAGAATATGTTCTTTTACAGCAATGTTGTTGATTTTCAGACTCTTTCTCAACAAATTCAAAGATGAGGGTTGCATAATTCCACATGATTTCAGGTATTCTTATTTTCATTCCTTTTTTTTCCAAATGCTCTTTGAACCACCTATGAAATTTTTAAGTTAATCTGGTCTCTGCTGAATGTGCAACGCAGATGGGAAAACTTTTAATGAGACTATTTTGGTATTGCAGTAAGTGATTGGTTTTAGCCTGTGTCATCATACAGTCAGCAAAACTCTAGCTGATGTGTTTTTGACGAGAATTGTACGGAATTTATATCCAAACAAATCAAATTCTTTCTAGAGACAAATACATCCCCTGAGATCTCTGCAGGAATACTCTGGGAAACTCTTAAGGCCTTCTTATGAGGTCAGATTATCTCATATCTTTCCCACAGAAATAAATCCGAAGCCAAGAAACTAGCAGAGATAAAAAGCGAAATTACTAAAATAGATGAAGAACACGCCAGACTACCAAGCAAGACTCTACATAGGAGGAGGCAGGCTCTACATTCGGAATTAAACCTCTTGAGAACTAAAGAAACTGAACAACTAATTTACAAATCCAGACATCATTACTATGAACATGGGGAGAAGGCTAATAAGCTTTTAGCTCAACAAATTCACAAGCAAGAAGTGCGCAACGCAATCTCGGTAATCACTAGCACGAACGGAGATAAAATCGTCGAACACAAAAATATAATGCATACTTTCAGAGACTACTATAAATCCCTATATACTACTGAGTTTAAAGAAGACAATACACAATCTAATACATTTCTAGATACATTACAGACACCACAAATAGACGCTTTTAGTGCGGAGGAACTTGATAAACCTCTGACGTTATCAGAATTACTAGATGCTATAAAATCACTCCAAGGCGGGAAAGCAGCAGGCCCTGATGGTTACCCTGCAGAATTTTACAAGAAATTCTCCACTCAGCTAGCACACCTCTTATTAGCAACATTTACAGAAGCCAGAGATAACCAATCTCTTCCACAAACCTTTCGCCAAGCACTAATCACTGTCTTTCCAAAAAAAAATAAGGACTTATTACAATGTGCATCATACAGACCAATTTCACTTCTGAATAACGACGTTAAAATACTCTCTAAAATCTTAGCCAGAAGGATGGAGAAAGTGCTCCCCTCGGTAATATCACAAGACCAAACTGGATTTATTAGGGGCCGGCACTTATCTTCCAATCTTCGACGCCTGTTTAATGTAATATACTCACCAACTAAATCAAACACCCCAGAAATATTATTATCATTAGATGCAGAAAAAGCATTCGACATGATTGAATGGAAATACCTTCTTACTATATTGGAGAAGTTTGGGTTTGGCCCAAACATCTGTGCATGGATTAAATTACTGTATACTAACCCAGAAGCTTCAGTTTGCATCAACAACATTTGCTCAGACTACTTTAAACTAGAACGTGGCACTAGACAAGGATGCCCCTTGTCATCGCTGCTGTTTGCGATTGCCATTGAACCACTAGCAATACATTGTCGAAATACTGATCAGATAAAGGGGATTAACAGAGAAGGACTGGAACCGAAAATTTCATTATATGCAGATGACATGGTACTGTATATATCAGACCCAGAAAATTCCGTGCCTGCAGTCTTAGCGGCACTCACAGAATTTCAAAAGATCTCTGGTCTCAGAATTAATCTGAATAAAAGTGTACTCTTTCCAGTGAACTCTCAAGCATATAATATTAGATTAGATACCCTACCTTTTATCATTGCAGAACAGTTTAAATACCTAGGGGTAAACATCACAAGTAAACATAAAGCTCTATATCAACAAAATTTCGCCATTTGCATGGAAAAAATTAAACAAGACTTGCATAGATGGTCAACCCTTCATCTCACACTAGCTGGAAGAATTAACACTGTTAAGATGAATATTCTTCCTAAACTCCTTTTTTTATTTCAAAACATCCCAATATACATTAATAAATCATTTTTTAGGCAATTAGATTCGACAATAACCTCATTTATTTGGAATTCAAAACATCCACGCATCAAAAGAGCGACCTTACAAAGACAAAAGGCAGAAGGCAGCATGGCTCTTCCTAACTTGCAGTTTTATTACTGGGCAGCAAATATACAGGCGATAAGAACCTGGACACAAATAGAAGAACATACACAGGCTTGGTCCGCAATAGAAGTAAAATCCTGCAGTACTTCTTTGTATTCCTTGCTCTGTGCTCCAATAAACACACGTTATCGGCAATACACTAATAACCCAATTGTGCTCCACTCACTTAGAATCTGGAACCAATGTAGAAAGCATTTTAAGACGGAGAAGCTTCTATCTGTTGCACCCCTGCAAGAGAACCACCTCTTTCAACCTTCACAAACATATGCAGTTTTTAATATTTGGAAAAAATTTGGAATTAACTTGCTTAGAGATCTTTATATAGACAACGTCTTTGCATCCTATGAACAATTACATTCCAAATTTAACATTCCAGCTACACATTTCTTTCACTATCTTCAAGTCAGAAACTTTGTTAAACAAAACCTTACAGATTTTCCTCATCTTGCACCCTCAACCATGCTGGAAAAAATATTGCTCAATCTCAAGGACTTAGACTCCATCTCTACAATATATAAAATCATTTTACAATCTCTCCCTTTCAAAGATCCAAGAGGACACTGGGAAAAAGATCTTTCAATTAATATATCAGAAAAGGAGTGGAAAGTAGCAATAAAGAGAATTCACTCGAGCTCCATATGCGCAAAGCATACAATCATACAACTCAAAATTATATATTGAGCACATCTGTCTCGACTAAAACTTTCCAAAATGTTTCCAGGGCATGATCCAACCTGCGAACGTTGCAACCAAGTCCCAGCCTCACTAGGTCACATGTTCTGGTCCTGCACCAAATTAACATTATTCTGGACAAACATTTTTAATTACCTTTCAGATAGCCTTGGACTCACAATCCCTCAAACCCATTAACAGCTGTGTTTAGTGTTCTTCCAGATGGGTTTAAAGCGGAGAAAGACAAACAAATTGTGATTGCATTCACTACACTTTTGGCACGTAGACTTATTCTCATAAACTGGAAAAACCCAAACTCTCCTCTTTTAAGTCAGTGGGAAACCGATGTGTTATATTATTTGAAGTTGGAAAAAATCAAATACTCAGTTAGAGGATCCGTACAGACTTTTTTCAAAACATGGCAGGATCTAATCAGTAATATTTTAAAATAAGTTCATAAGGCACAGAGAATTTATTAATTTAGGTATGTTTACAAGCCTTAAATTTAACGCCGTTTGGCCTGCTCTCTCTCTCAGGGGTGGGGATCGATCTGTTCTTAATTTTTTCTCTTTGTAAAAACTTGATTGCTTTGTATGGATTGTAATAAAATTAATAAAAAATATAAATTAGAGGGGAAACTCTAGCTGATGTGTTTTTAATTTCTTCACCTGCGTTTTAAACACCTCATTCAGTTGTTTGAACCTGTTTTTGCAATCCTCACTTATTTGTAAAAGTGCACAAATGCACTTGGAGCACACTGAAGTATAAGCAGTGCTATACTGGAGTCATTGTTCAACTCTATTAATAAAGTCCTATGTATACATAACTATCAAAAAGATGGAAGAAATGGGCTTTGTGTGCAGTATGAAACAGAGGAAATTCTACCAGAAAGAAGCACAATAGCAATTAGCACAATGATAATTACCTTCTTATTGGTATTTTTACTTTTAATAGAACCAGGTAGTCAGCATCATCCAGTATCTCATGGTTCTTGGTATTAAGAGATATTCAGTAATTCAGTGAGAATAGCTGAGCACTTAAAAGCAAACTGTAGCATGTTAAAGAAGATGTTACAATGTTGTTTGTTTTTTTCCTCTCCTCTGGTTTTACAGATAAACCCCTGAAGAGGCTCTCTGCATTAACAATGTTCAAATGATATTTACTTATTCCTACCTTGCATTACTTCATGAGAGTGCATAATAGCAGATGAGTGCAACTCGAGCAGGCAGGCAAAAGTCAGATCAGAGAAGCTTAAAGCAATGTATACATTAACACTCATGGGCCATGACAGAAGTGCCAATTGTCAATTACTCAACAAATGTAAATCTTTTCAAGGGATGGATGCCTGTCATCCTACTCTTTTCATGAACATATTCAAATGAAACTATACAACAATTTGTCAAGGCTCTCTGGTACTTTTCTCGGAAGAAATTGTTTCTTAAAAGAAAAATGTGATATTTTCAGGTCAAAGTTAATTTTTTATATTTATGGTGTACATTAAATTTGCCACAGCAAACTACAGTGTGTGCTTAAAGGATAAGTTCAGTATTTTTCAAGCTGAAGCTATTTGTATCTGTCCATTATTAATAGTCTAGCTATTACACACAAAAAGTATACATATATATATACCACCACTAGGAGACGTCTGGACTGCTCCGAAGCTGTAGTCCACAGCACTTCCGCCACACCTGGAAGTGCTGTTGGATGTTAATTGTGGAGCACCTGTAGTACTTCCAGGTGTGCTATTAAAAGGGCCACCTCACTCCATTTGGGGAGCCGGAGTTGGGTGGAAGAGGACGGAGCTTGCATGTCAGGAGTGGAGGTGGCATTGTGCATTATGGGTTTGTGCTTTGAAATAAACATTTGGGACATTTGGAGTCC
>JANRMT010062861.1:50838421-50859268 GCA_026402145.1 Polypterus bichir lapradei | reverse complement strand
GTGCCATTGCCAGAAGGTTTGCTGTGTCTCCCAACACAGTCTCAAGGGCATGGAGGAGATTCCAGGAGACAGGCAGTTACTCTAGGAGAGCTTTACAGGGCCGTAGAAGGCCCTTAACCCATCAGCAGGACCAGTATCTGCTCCCGGATGAGCACTGCCAGAACCCTACAAGATGATCTCCAGCAAGACACTGGTGTGAATGTCTTTGACCAAACAATCAGAAACAGACTTCATGAGGGTGACCTGAGGGCCCGACGTCCTCTATTGGGCCTTGTGCTCACTATCCTGCACTGTTGAGCTCAATTGGCATTTGCCATAGAATACCAGATTCGGCAGGTCCACCCCTGGCGCCCTGTGCTTTTCACAGATGAGAGCAGGTTCACCTTGAGCACATGCAACAGATGTAAAAGGGTCTGGAGAAACCGTAGAGAATGTTATGCTGCCTGTAACATCATTCAGCATGACCAGTCTGGTGGTACGTCAGTGATGGGCTGGGGAAGCATATCTATGTAGGGATGCACAGACCTCTACAACCTAGATAACGGCACCTTGACTGTCATTAGGAATCAGGATGAAATCCTTGGACCACTTGTCAGACCCTATGCTGGTGCAGTGGGTTCTGGGTTCCTCCTGGTGCACGACAATGCCCGGCCTCATGTGGTGAGAGTATGCAGGCAGTTTCTGGAGGATGAAGGAATTGATATCATTGACTGGCCCCCCTTGCTCGCCTTACCTAAATCCAATTGAACACCTCTGGTACATTATGTTTCGGTCCATCCGACGCTACCAGATTGCACCTCAGACTGTCCAGAAACTCAGTGATGCCCTGGACCAGATCTTTGAGGAGATCCACCAGGACACCATCCGTCTTCTCATTAGAAGCATGCCCCGACGTTGTCAGCATGCACACAAGCATGTTGGGGCCATACAAACTACTGAATATGATTTTGAGCTGCTATAATGAAATTTCTAGCCTGCTACATCATTTTTTCACTTTATTTTTCAGAGTTTCTTTGAATTCAGCCCTCTGTAAGTTGATAATTTTCATTTCCATCAAACGATGTGGCATCCTTTTGTTCCTAACACATTACCCAGTCCATATCAGTATAGATATCCAGCAGGATTTTTTCCCCATATATATAATAAAAAATACATAGCTTACACTTGCATTTTAAAGTGGAGGTGAAAGGTATCAGGGTCCAAGTGAAAAGATAAAGCCTTACAACTTACAGAGTGTATCTGTTTTTCAGGCCAAAAGTGTTAACAAGATTGTATACATATTGCAAGACAGTGTATCCCTGTCATTTTAGAGAAAAAACAAACTTTTATCTGAGAATAAACCACAAAATTCACCTCACAAATCATCATCTTCTATGAAAGCCCCGGGCACATGGTTTCCTCTAGCATATCAATTTTACTTCAAATAATTGTCTCCAAATGCTGTTATAGAGATTATTTAATGTTGGTTCCCAGATGTGAATTGCTCTCTTTGTTCTGTAGACAAGTTGACAATATTCATAGAAAAAATGTCTCACAAACACTCACAGTCTGTTCACTTATGCATAATAAGATGTATGCAAGGAAAAAAAGGAGATAGAGGCAGCTTACTTCACAGCACATTAAGGACTAAACATTTTTTGGTAATTGACAAGTATTACTGACATGTGTCCAGTATTAAGTATTAAAATAGGGAATCTTACAGACACTGACTGATATTAATCAGTCTATAAATATACAGAGGGAGCCTGTAAATTTTATGCAAACCCTTCCTGGTGCTGTGAGGCAGGAATGACAGCTCTGCACTACCACGCTTTCTATGTTAAAACATCAGAACTAAACATATTAAGCTTTAACCTGACAAAAACTAAATATATGGCTTTAACATCTATTCAATTCATGTCACTACATTGCTCGCTATGCACATGTCTAACTTCTCTCTTTCACATGTTGTCACCAGACTACTGGAGCATGAGCCTGCATAAGCAGGTAATAAAGCAATAATTATTATGAAATAACATAATTATTTTTTTTCAAGTGGAATATGTTTCTGTAATATTCAGTATGTGTGCCAGCATTAGGAGTCCATCTATGTGAAATGCCAAAACTCAGCCTATTACAGCTGGGTCAAGCTGACAAACAAGCAGGACATCTTTACATCCTGAGGTATCCTTCCTTCAAGAAAACAGCACCCTGTAATAACTTTCAATTTATTTTTATTTTCACATGCTTGCCTTAGAAATGGGGAAGGCACATTTTCTTAAATCGAAAACTTTACTGCTTTAAAGTGGACCTCTTTGGTAAATTTTAAGGCTTTTGTTTTCACATTTGTACCCCTTGTTTCAATTTTAAAGCACAAGAGACAGTTAGGTATTTTTTCAAATTTATAAAAAATACTGCACTTTAGAACACAGTTTCATGTGCCAAATTAACATACACCATGATTGTGAACAAAAAGTTCAACTTGAAAAATACCAAACTCTTCCTTAAAATTAAGTATTTTTAAATTATTTTTCAACAACTTATTGTTTTGTATAGTGCTCTTCTTTGTATAGTGCAGGCTTAGAGCCCTGTAAACAATTCTCAGTTAAAATATACTTAAAGATTATGATAATAACTAAATACAAAACTGCTACACATATAAAAACAGATTTGTTAAAACACACAGAGAACAATTTAGAAACTGACTAAATATAAATGGAAACCAATAATACCTGTCCAGTGAGTGATTGATGAACTATGGCTAGTTAGCAATGGTGGAGATTAAAATCATACAAGAGAAAGTCAAAAATAAAATTACAGTCCTAGAGTCCTCAGCCAGCTGGCCACCTACCCGCTCCTGGGTTTTCTATAGTGGAGCCTTTGCTGGCCAACCAATCTGAAAATCCTTCCATCTGATGATTCCAACGCTCTTTTATCCAAGATGACTTTTCCATACGCAAGAGAGCAGCCTGGCAGTTTAGCTGTATAGTACCAAGTGCTATATCCAGATACTGAGACGAGAAACAGAAAAGAGGAGAGTTGGTAAAGATTTATTAATGTTGTATTACTTATTATTTGTGTACAAATGACTAACAAACACTTCAATAAAACCAGTCCTGTTCATCTAGTTTAGAATGAGTCTACAGGACCTGAGTCCAAACGTGAAAATAAAGGCCTTAAAACTTACCCAATACATTCACTTTGAAATAGCAAAGGTTTAGTCTTCAGAAAACATGCCTGCTTTTGCCTTGCTAATTCTACATGTCTTGTTTTTCTCACATCTTCAGTCTGTTGAGGTTTCTCATTAATTTATTAGGGCTTGCGCAGATATGTGTTATGGCCTCAGGGAGTTTGAAGGAGGCAATACATTCTAGAGAAAGTACCAAACAGGGCAGACAGTAACTAAAGACACTAACATTCCTCTAATGCTAACGAAGGTGCCAAATGGCAAAACAGAGCAGAGGTGAGGATGGATACATGAAAAACGGTCTGAATACCAGGGAGAAGTCAAGAGTACTGATCATCAGAATTTGTGCTGAATACACAAAAATGAAATGCAAGTCAAATTTTAAAGAGCTCAAGCATAAATGTCCTTATGCTATCTAGATATGCTTTCCATTAACTAAACTACAAAAGATGTTTGTATTGTTTCCAAAGTAAATCCAATATAAAGATAAAGTCGTTGCTGCACAACTCTTATAAATATGGCGAACATGATGAAGTCACATCTGATTCACAAGACTAGTATTGAATATCATCAGCATAAACAACATGCAAACAAGCACAAAATAGCTGTAACTACAAGAAAACCAAACAAGATAGTGCCAAAGGGACGTCATCGGAATGTGACAAAATATATTGTTGGGTTTATAAACATCCAATAAATCCACCAATAGTGAAAAAATGGGACTTCAAGAATTGAAACTTTAGATAACATCAGTATGTCAAACATATCTCTGGCAGCTTATTTGACTATGTTCTAATAAAATCCTACCTTATGAAAAATTAGAGACTGGGATGAAAAATTGCCCCTGGACTTTTGTTGAGACTGACCCACCATAGTCAGCTGCACACCAATCATCTTTATATGCCCTTCAGTGTATGTACACATCATCATTGATTCAGTAGGTTTTACTCACTGAAACAAACGTATAAGCTGTGCAGATTCTTAACTATGAAAATGCAGGAGTCTCACACATGTGAAAGGTTATCATTAACCAGTAACTAAATTCCTGTTTACTCCACATGTGTTTGAAAGTTGGTACCCTAGTAAAATAAAACAAAACAGTTTAGATCTTTGGCTACATACAAAAAGAGGAAATAAAACCAAAGTGAGGTCTTCTAAGCTATTTATGATGCTGTCTTATTTAACAATGTAAGTTAGTGCCAGGTTTTCAATGTTTTGACATATCCTTCATTCTTATGGTCGCTACTTTTTAATTTGAGTCTTCTGATGAACTGTCTCACTGTTATGATATCCACCACCAAGAAGCACCAAAAGTCATGACTTCCAAAAACTCACATAAAAAATCCAGACTAACCCTGATTCAGGTCTGAGCCCGCAAACTCAAGCCCAAAATTGGGGCTAAGGCTTTTTAAGTTTAAAAAGACTTATACAAGAGGAACAGAAAAAACTCGAAAGCATTAAGATACAAAAATAAATGACAGTTCTTTAAACATTTAAAGATTTATTATGAAGATGCAAAAGGAGGAAAAAAATAAGGCAGAACCAAAATACAAAGCATAAACCATTTTCCAAAACACATCTAAATAATCATTAAGCAAAGACAGAATGTGTAAATAAGAACAGGGGCCAAAAATCAAGGAAATCCTAAAATCAAAAGAAGAGGCACAAAATCAGTAATTAAAATTAAAAATGTAATGAAGAAGCTTCAGTACAACTGAAGGTTCTCACTAAACACGGCTGAGGCAATCCTCCAACTGCATTATCAGGTGGCCCTGCCTCTGAGGTGGATAACTAAAGACAAAATATCCAATATTAAAATGACACAAAACAGCAAAGTAATTCATTAACACAATTGGTCAATCGTAGTGTACCTAAGAAAGTACTGCAGCAGCAGCGGATCAAGAGCAGACAGCGTAGTATGATCCTCAAACCTAAGTACTCTCTCAGTGGACAGCAGTACAAGATCAATACCAAGTTTAACTAATCCACAGCTAAACTTGTTATGGCATTGTGTTTCTCCTCAGTTTCCTCAGCTGGCCGTCTTATTGCCCGTTAATAGCGACGCAGCAACGATTACTGCCTGGCCTTTTTTCAATTAATGAAATGTAGCTACACATTCATCTCAATTATACAGACAGACCACAGGGATAAAGTACATCCTCATGTAAGTTGAATGTAAAATTGTAGTTATTAAGCTACATTACTTTGAAATGAGTGTCATGATCATTATACTAAACATTATTCATTTCAAGCATATGAAAAGACACTGAAATCTATTGAAAGTATATAGAAAGTAATGGCGTTAAGATGTACATTTATCTGAAGCATAACTGTCTCTTTGCAACACATTTCCCAATTACGTAGATAATACAGTAACGGAAGAGTTGGTACTTGTTATTCGTTATGAATCCAGCATTTCCTAATAGCTAAATTAATAAAACAGTCACCGAAGCATATAGAATATCTAGTCAGAGGCTGGAAAATATTCATAAAGAATGTCTCATCACAGCACAGATTTCACAGTAGAGCTCAAGCTCTATATAATAAGCATTATGAGAGATCTCATATCTGATCTGAAAGCTAGAAAGCTAGAACTTCTAATTTGTGTTTGGAACAGTTGTTGATTTTTTTAGAATATTTATATTTTTCTTGAGCTTCTGTAACTAAGCATTTTACTACAATTTGCCCTATGTGTATAATTGTATGTGACAAATCAAATTTGATTCGGCTTGATACCTCCACGGCCACAACATCCACGACACTCCAAAGGAATACAGCATGGAAAAAACTTGCAAAATCTCTCAATGCGCACTTTCCGAACTAGTGGCCGAGTGATTTCTTAAGGACACCTAATCTGTATCTTTTTATTGAAGATCCACAATGTAAATATTTCCATACATCACTTGTCTTCTTCTACGGTATTGAGTTAAATATATTTGATTCAGTGTCTCACTATATTTCAGTCCAAATATAGATTTAAAATATGGTTTCCATATTTTTAAAGGAATACTTGTGATTTTCATGTCAATCTGTCTCATCAATGCAGAATTCATTTTACAACATTACCCACCAGACAATGGCGGCCTAACTTTGTTCCCCTTCTCCGATTTCAAGAGCGCACTGTATTTGCTCTTAGACTTAATCATGCTCAGCTGCTAGTCCGTAGCCCTGGGACACATTACAATAGTGCTCATCCCCAAAGTTAGTCATGTTATCATAAATATGTACTAATAGCAGACCAGCAGAGTATCATCCTGAGCTCACAGCACACTACAACTGACCCATTGTAAACAGTAACCATAACATGGCACAAATACAACAAAGAAAAGAAAAAAAAACATAGTAACAAAATATACTAAATATTCAAAAGACCAAAACAAAAATTAAATAAACCAAAAAAAGCTTGAGCCAGGGGTGAGATTCTGGCTGGAACATAGCCCTTAGCTTATGTGGTATACTAAGTAGTTTTTGTAAAAAGTCTTACATGCTGATCCTTCTGCAGTCCTTCACTAAAAAATCTCTCATTTTGTCTTAGTGTTGTTGCCATTTGTTGAAGTCATTTTTTTTTACCATATCTCTTTGCTCTCTCCCTTTTTCTGGCTTCTCTCACCTGTAGCTTGTGTTTCACTCTTATTGCTGAATTATTTTGAAAAAGGAGAAACTTCCAATCAGCAGTCACCAGGTTGTATGACATGTATTAATTTCAGCTTTTGTCAAGAAAGAACACCACAGATGCAATGTTTGCTTTGAGGGTGTTGATGGAGAAGTATAAAGAATGCCATAAGGAGTTGCATTGCGTCTTTGTGGACATGTAGAAAGTATATGACAGGGTGCCCCGAGAGGAGTTGTGGTATTGTATGAGGAAGTTGGGAGTGGCAGAGAAGTATGTAACAGTTGTACAGGATAAGTACGAGGGAAGTGTGACAGTGGTGAGGTCTGCGGTAGAAGTGATGGATACATTTAGTGTGGAGGTGGGATTAAATCAGGGATTGGCTCTGAGCCCTTTCTTATTTGCAATGGTGATGGACAGGTTGACAGATGAGATTAGACAGGAGTCCCTGTGGACTATGATGTTTGCTGATGATATTGTAATTTGTGGCTAGAGTAGGGAACAGTTCGAGGAGACCCTGGAGAGTTGGAGGTTTGCTCTAGAGAGGAGAGGAATGAAGGTCAGTAAGAACAAGACAGAATACATGTGTGTGAATGCGATGGAAGTCAGAGGAATGGTGAGGATGCAGGGAGTAGAGTTGGTGAAGGTGGATGAGTTTAAATATTTGGGATCAACAATTCAGAGTAACAGGGATTGTGGAAGATAGGTGAAAAAGAGAGTGCGGGCAGGGTGGAATGGGTGGAGAAGAGTGTCAGGATTAATTTGTGACAGACGGGTATCAGCAAGAGTGAAAGGGAAGGTCAACAGGACAGTAGTGAGACCAGCTATGTTATATGGGTTAGAGACAGCGGCACTGACCAAAAGACAGGAGACAGAGCTGGAGGTAGCAGCATTAAAGATGCTAAGATTTGCATTGGGTGTGAAAAGAAGAGATGCTGGGTATATTGGGAAAAGGATGTTAAGGACAAAGCTGCCATGCAAGAGGAAAAGAGGAAGGCCTAAGAGAAGGTTTATGGATGTGGTGATAGAGGACTTGCAGGTGGTGGGTGTAACAGAGCAAGATGCAGCTGACATAATGATATGGAAGAAGATGATCCGCTGTGGCAACCCCTAAGAAGAGCAGCCGAAAGAAGAAGAAGAAGAAGAAGAAGAAGAAGAAGAAGAAGAAGAAAGTATTATAATAAGGTAGACCGCAAGATCTTCGATACAGTGAATAAAGAAACTTTGAAAAGCCTACAAAAATGATTGTACAGTAGTAAATACAGACCTGCCTTCATGGACAGAAACAAAATTCCAATGCTAGACTCAGTAAAAACTAAAGAATAGGTAACAAGGACAAAATAAGGTGTCACATGCTCAAAGGGGCTGCCAGTTGTTAGACTGGCTGCAATGAAAACTTGTTGTCACCGTAACTCTCCAGGCCTAAGTGTGCCCATCTCTAAACTAGAAGGGAGTTTGCTTGTCTGTGTGTTTATGAAAACATTTGAGTGATGTCTTGGTAACCTTGTAGAGATTTTAGTTAAACATTATGGAAATTTACCAGGAGCTGTCTATAAAGTGCTGACATCTCTGTAACAGGTGAGAGTTAGTAGTATCATGTAAGTAGAGAGTGCCTCACAGTAAGGAGGCCAGAGTTCGTCCCAGGTACTCTTGCATGAAGTTTGCATGTTCTCCCTGTGTCTGATTGGGTTTCCTCCTGGTGCTCCAGTTTCCTCCTACTGTCCAAAGACATGCAGATTAGGTGAACTGGCAATGCTAAATTAGCCCTACAGTGTGTTTGGTGTGTGTGTGTGTGTGTGTGTGTGTGTATTTGCCCTGCAAAGGACTCGGTTTGTTCCTGCCTTGTGTCCTATGCTAGCTGGGATACGCTCCAGCACCTTCTTCCTGCAAGTCAGGTCTGGATTAACTGACTTAGAAAATGACATGACATGAGAGTTGAGAGGTATGCTCATGTCACCTCTCTCCAGCTGATTTACTCTGTTAGTCTCATAATTTGTGGGCAAACAGCATAACCAACAAAAAAAGGAATCCACCAGGAATTATCCTGGTAGTCCTGATAGTCAGTCCATCCCATCATACTGTATGTGCTCAAATCACTTTCATAAAGCACAGCCACGGGTTCAGAAGTTGCTGTGGAGAGAGTAAAACAATGAGGTGGAGGGCATAGCTAAAATGGCAAAATGTCACAAATTATATATGTACAGTATATATAAAGTATATACAGTAGCCACAGGTGCTTTCTTGCCCTACATGTATCTTCAGTGCCTTTTCTCAGTATTCGTGTGTGTCTGAACGTCTCTTCACCGGTGCTTCCTTTCTCAAGTCTGCTTCTTGGACTCTGTCATTATTTTTGAAGTGACTTTCTCACCTCCTGCCCAGTTTTATACTGTACATCTTTGAAGGCCACTCACGCAGTATACTCCTTTACTCCTCCTTGTGTATCTCACACTCACATTTCCTCTTCCTTCAAATTTAATCAGTTGAAATGCAATGAATGACCTAAAATGGAGAAAGGGTAAGCAGTAAACTGCTAAAGGTTTAAATTTAAAGTTTAGGTTAGCAAAAACTGAAATTTCAGAATATTACAAATGGGCCTTCTCTAAGGGAACAACCAATAGCTTACAACCTGCATATGTTTTAAAGCAATTAAAGCAAATTAAGCCTTATAAGTTGAAGCAAACAATTTGCACAGGCATCCCAACTTCTGTGGATTACATAAAAACCCCGCTATCTGTCTTAAAGCTGAGTTCGAACAGACTGTTACTACACATTCTGAGGTACCAAATTGACAATGTTACACTGTAGAAATTAGTAAATTCCAGTGATAATAGCAAGAAAATGACACTTAACAAATGAAATGAGACAGAACATTGTTTCTATTAGAAGTGTAGACCTTTCATTTAGAGAAATTGCAAAAAAATCAAACTGTCAGTGAGTACGGTGTCCTGCACAAGGCAATGGCAATTGGGAACTGGAAGAAACCCTGATAGGAAGAGAACTGGCAGACCCAAAGGCACAAACCAATCAGAAGACAGGTTTCTGAGGGTCACCAGCTTACATGATAGGCGTCTCGCAGTGTAACAATTTAAAGCAAGGCTTAACAGTGGTCAAAAAAGTAAGTCTCAGTTTCTAATGAGAAGAGGAGACTTTGTCCAGTCTGCAATAGTCCACAATTGGAATTTCAAGGCCCTATTTTGTCCTTTAAGGAATGGCTTTCTCACTGCCAATCAGCCTGTCAAAACTGTAGCACAAAATTCTCATAAATTAATCTCTGATGGTAAAATTGCTTGTAATGAAAAAATGCAATGGTGTGAAATAATACAATAATAAAATTGCTACTGATAATGCTGCAGAAGTTCTTGCTACACTTTCAAGGCTACATTCCCCAGGTCACCATGATATAGGCTACCAGCTCAAGTGGCTTACTTACTGTATGTCCAACACTAAAACGTTAGGCAATGGCTGACCAGCCTAGCCCAGTTCAGGGTCATGGGGACTGGACCCACTCACTCTTACAAGGTCAGTCAGACTTACCTGTGTGTCTTTTGAATGCACCTTCACGAAAGCAACTGCAGAGTCAAGGAGAACATACAAATTCCATAAAGGCAGTCAAGTCCTGGACTATTATTTTAACCAGGTTTAACAGCCAGTCCTAGAAAGTTAATGTCAATGTTTAAATTCACCTAAGTATTGGCTTGAATAGAACAAAATGTTCATTTTATATACCTACATAATGGAAAATTCTGGTTTTATCCCTATAAGCTAACATGTTAATGGAACATTCCTTATACTCTTCTATAACTCTTCTGTAACAATGGAATGATGTCAATTAGATAAAAAGTTGGAATGTTAGACACAACTATATTGCCAAAAGTTTATGGACACCTGACCGTCCCAGTTACCTTTATATGAGCTTGTTGAACTCGCTGTAATGTAAAATAGTTCTATTATGCATATATAACAATTCCCATGAAAATAAAAATTTGTTTAAACTGTATATCCGCATCCCCATATGTGAGTGACAGAACCACAAAGAGGCTAGTGTGTAGTACAGGCATAGGGGTTGGCGAGCGAAGCGAGCAGGGGGCAAAGCGCCCTAGTAAGTAAGAAGTCATTTTTGGTGTGTTTTATAATTTTTACTCTTCATTTTATGTGAAATGTTTTCCTTTGAATTTCACTACAGATTTTAAAATGAAGATACTTGGACTATTGACTTTTTGTGTACATTTTGTAGTGGGGTGAATAATGAGGCAGGGCAAGTTCCATATGCTTGGGGTGCCAACCAGGCAAAACACTGTTTAATTCCAACAAAATGAAAAAACACTAAAAAACATGCACTTGATGGCACTGTCTCACTGGGGCAGTTCCTTTGGGATAGAACTCTTTATGTAGGATGCACTCTTCCTCTCTCACACTCTATGCCAGTTAGGTCTGAAAGGAGACGCCACTTTCTGGAAGCATCTCGTTTTTATATTGAGGGATATAGTTTCCTTGGCTTTGTGCTCTCAAGGTTTCTCAATGCTGTGAGGGAAAAAGAAGGCAAAACTATTAGTGTTAGTGCCCCCTCTCATCCCGGAGTGGTACCGCATACCTAAGGAGAGCCTGGAAGGACACCCTCTGGCATGTGACAATATCATACTCAATGTTCAAACCTTTTCAATAGCTGTAGAATTTTGGAAACATTGAATACACACAGCTACACCAGGACTCTGTGCCACAATGTAATAACATACCATTTTCAACCAGGCTTAACCCAATGCAGGGTCACAGGTTTCAATAGCCAGCAGCACTGGGAGCAAGGAAAGAACCAACTCTGGACAGACTGACAGGCTAACACACAGAACCACACCATCATTTAAAAAGGGTCTATTTAAATTGCCAACCAGTTTAACATGCCTTGGAAGTGCCCAAAGAAAAAGCACACACATACTGTATACACACACACGAGAAAAACATGTGAACTCAACAGTGGCCAACATTGGCATGGGATTAGAACTCGGACTGCTCAGCCTCTGAGGCACCATCCTACTCTGTTACCCTAAATATTAACATTTTTAACCAATTCTGTTACAGCATCTAAAGTAGTGCCACAATAATGTCAAGGGTGTAAGATATAATGCAATGTGTGGACTTTCTTAATAATTTACTGGAATCACATTCATACTATCATCTATAAATTTAGTACTGATTGACAGCTTTTAGGGGAGGGAAGGCACTCACAGCCCCACTCCACACTTCAGGGGGATTTCTTAGTCATTTGTCCATCAGACAAAGTCATGAATATTGACATTCAGTCACTTATGATTGATATCCTATGAAACAGTGTTAAGTCAACAGCTATAGAGTATATTCATGTACTGTATCTCAACAAGTGTATAAGTTGTATAATTTTTTTATAATATAAAAATAAATATTATTTACACTGTACTAAATACAATGCACCAAAAATGCAAAATGCAAAAAAAGAAATGCTGTGATTTCTGCAATTTGACTTTTATTTCTTTGCAGACAGTATGAACCCAAGCTATTTCATGTTTTGTCCGGCCAGCTTAATTTAATTTGTTACTATACATCCACTCCTACGTTTCAGACCTGCAACACATTCCAAAAAAGTTGAGAGGAGGGCAAATTAGGACCAGTAACAGGACTAATAAAATTAAATATTGATGTGATTTGAAACAGATGATGTCAACAGGTGATTGTAACCATGATTTGATACAAAAGCAGTATCTTTGAAAGACTAAGTCTTTGAGGAGCAAAGACGGGCAGAAGATCTCCAGTTTCACAACAAACACGTGAGAAAATTAATGCAATGTTTAAAAATGATGTTCCTCATAGACAGATTGGAAGGGATTTGCATATTTCTCCCTCTTCTGTGCTTAATATCATTAAACGATTTAAGGAATCTAGAGAAACTTCATTGTGTAAAAGGTAAGAAAATAAACCAAAGCTGAACACCCGTGTTCTCCGATCCCCCAAACAGCACTGCATCAAAAACTGTCACTCACCAACAGAGGCGTAGCTAGGGTTTTCAGTGCCCTGGGACAACTGAAGATTTTGCGCCCCCTCCTGTTTGCCAAAATGCAATGGGGAAGGGAAAGAAAATTTTAAAAAATGTATTTAAAATAATAGTATTTTAAGAAAAAATTTCATATAAGTCTCGGCAAATGATAACGCCGCCTCGTGTTCTTTAAAATCTAAATCCGTCATTAGTTTTTATTAGACAAATTTCATTTTCCGCATATAAAAATGATTTTATAGAAAGTTTATAGCAAATTATAAAGCAAAATAATTATATATTTATAAAAACTGCATTACTTACAATTTATTTGTACGAAAATATGATGGGGAAAACGTCTAGACTTTTGCAGCCATCTACTAGAACACTTCACCACAGCCCAATCAATTTTCTATCAAACACATAAACACAAATCACTTGGCACACAGAAATGGCATTTGTAACAACTTAGACAATGATACACTAATGCCTCATGTCAGTCGCACCACCTGTTTAATAACGTCAAAAATGTTTCTGGGTGGGAGTCAAGCATGTTAGAGTAGTGGAGGGGATAAATTATTGTCTGTTGGGTATATAGAACTAATACATGCTTCAAAATCAGAAAGAGACAAAAAACATAGGAAAAAGATATCCTCATACTGATGGAGTGATGGACTGAGTATACGAATGTTTTTTATTTACTTTTTAGTGCATTTAAGAATGGAAAACATTTCATTCTAAAATTTTGTAACATCAATTGGGCGCCCCCTGGATGCTGCGCCCGGGGACAGATGCCCCCCCCTAGCTACGCCACTGCTCACCAATAGCTAATATAACCACATGTGTGTGCAAGGGATTACTTTGGCAAACCTCTGTCAAGCACTACAATACAGAGTTACATTCACAAATGCCACTTAAAACTTTACTGTTTAAAAAAGAAGCCTCATGTTAACTATGTCCAGAAACATAGTTGACTTCTCTGGGCTCGGAGACATTGGGATGGACTATCACACAATGGAAACATGTATTGTGGTCGAATCAGTGTTCCACATCTTTTTTGGAAGAAATGGACTTCATGTGCTCCAGACCAAAGACAACTGCTGTTATCAGCATTAAGTCTGAAAGCCAGAGTCTGTCATGGTATGTGTTTGTGTCAGTGCCCTTAGCAAAGGTAATTTATACTTCTGTGACAGCAGCATTAATGGAGAAAAGTACATTGAGATTTTGGAGCAACATATGCTGCCTTCAAGACAGCATCTTTTTCAGGGACATCCATGCATTTTTTAACAAGACAATGCAAAACCACATTCTACACCCATTACAAAGGTATGGCTGTGGAAGAAGAAGGCACAGGTACTGGACTGGCCTGCAAACAGCCCTGACCAGTCTCGAATAGAGAATTTGTGGAGAATTCTGAAACAAAAAATTTGACAATGATGACTCCATACTGTCGCACACCTTAAGATGTGTTTGCAGGGAAAATGGGACAAAATAACACCTGAAATGCTTCATCACTTGGTATCCTCAGTGCCAGTGTCTTTTAAGTGTTGTGAGAAGGAATGGCGACATTACAAACTTGTGAATGCTTTACTGTCCCACTTTTTTTTGTAATATGTTGCAGGTCTGAAATACAGGAATGATTATACATTAACCTTTGTGTGGTATTAATATTTTTGTTACTCAACTGGTATTCATGGGTCTGATACACCTGTAGTGTTTTTTGGGTTTTTAAAATAATAAAAACATAATGTTTTATGTCAAACTACGTAACAGATGCTGACTTTTTCTCACTTACAAACAATAAAGTCAGTAAATATGTTTAATGTTTACTATTAACCTCTGCTAGAGCACATTTCTCAATGAAAGTGCTGTTGATTTTATAATCAAGATGTAAGTGGAATATATCATTAATATTGAAAAATATAAATGAAACAAGGTTTCCAGAGCTATTGATGTTTATTGTTTTGAATTGAACAAATTGAAAGGACATACAGGGTTACATTAAAATGATACAAATAGCCTGGTTGAACGTAAATTTATACCATCTCGTACACCACATGAAAGGCAGACTTTGAAAGAGTGTTCCAACCAAATGTACTGTATTTTTGCACTTGAAGCATGTATACTGGGTCTTTCTGTCCTTCCTGGGTCCACAAACATCATGGTATTTCCTCTTGCAGTGACTGGTAGCAACCTAGAATGATGAAAACTCTAGTTGTTCTAAAACTCTGGTAACATCTCTAAGTGTCTCTATTCCTCACACAAATATACTGTGTATGGTCAGGCTTACTCACACATACAGTATACAGTGGTGTGAAAAACTATTTGCCCCCTTCCTGATTTCTTATTCTTTTGCATGTTTGTCACACAAAATGTTTCTGATCATCAAACACATGTAACCATTAGTCAAATATAACACAAGTAAACACAAAATGCAGTTTTTAAATGATGGTTTTTATTATTTAGGGAGAAAAAAAATCCAAACCTACATGGCCCTGTGTGAAAAAGTAATTGCCCCCTTGTTAAAAAATAACCAAACTGTGGTGTATCACACCTGAGTTCAATTTCCGTAGCCACCCCCAGGCCTGATTACTGCCACACTTGTTTCAATCAAGAAATCACTTAAATAGGAGCTGCCTGACACAGAGAAGTAGACCAAAAGCACCTCAAAAGCTAGACATCATGCCAAGATCCAAAGAAATTCAGGAACAAATGAGAACAGAAGTAATTGAGATCTGTCAGTCTGGTAAAGGTTATAAAGCCATTTCTAAAGCTTTGGGACTCCAGCAAACCACAGTGAGAGCCATTATCCACAAATGACAAAAACATGGAACAGTGGTGAACCTTCCCAGGAGTGGCCGGCCGACCAAAATTACCCCAAGAGCGCAGAGACGACTCATCCGAGAGGTCACAAAAGACCCCAGGACAACGTCTAAAGAACTGCAGGCCTCACTTGCCTCAATTAAGGTCAGTGTTCATGACTCCACCATAAGAAAGAGACTGGGCAAAAACGGCCTGCATGGTAGATTTCCAAGACGCAAACCACTGTTAAGCAAAAAGAACATTAGGGCTCGTCTCAATTTTGCTAAGAAACATCTCAATGATTGCCAAGACTTTTGGGAAAATACCTTGTGGACTGATGAGACAAAAGTTGAACTTTTTGGAAGGCAAATGTCCCGTTACATCTGGCGTAAAAGGAACACAGCATTTCAGAAAAAGAACATCATACCAACAGTAAAATATGGTGGTGGTAGTGTGATGGTCTGGGGTTGTTTTGCTGCTTCAGGACCTGGAAGACTTGCTGTGATAGATGGAACCATGAATTCTACTGTCTACCAAAAAATCCTGAAGAAGAATGTCCGGCCATCTGTTCGTCAGCTCAAGCTGAAGCGATCTTGGGTGCTGCAACAGGACAATGACTCAAAACACATTAGCAAATCCACCTCTGAATGGCTGAAGAAAGACAAAATGAAGACTTTGGAGTGGCCTAGTCAAAGTCCTGACCTGAATCCAATCGAGATGCTATGGCATGACCTTAAAAAGGCGGTTCATGCTAGAAAACCCTCAAATAAAGCTGAATTACATCAATTCTACAAAGATGAGTGGGCCAAAATTCCTCCAGAGCGCTGTAAAAGACTCATTGCAAGTTATCGCAGACACTTGATTGCAGTTATTGCTGCTAAGGGTGGCCCAACCAGTTATTAGGTTCAGGGGGCAATTACTTTTTCACACAGGGCCATGTAGGTTTGGATTTTTTTTTCAACCCTAAATAATAAAAACCATCATTTAAAAACTGCATTTTGTGTTTACTTGTGTTATATTTGACTAATGGTTACATGTGTTTGATGATCAGAAACATTTTGTGTGACAAACATGCAAAAGAATAAGAAATCAGGAAGGGGGCAAATAGTTTTTCACACCACTGTATGTATAAATTCTGTCTCAATCACACTTCTAGTTCTGGAGTTGGTTGTCCTGTGGCTCCATCATTCTCCTCCTGAATCCTCCTCACTATGGCTGCAGAGGTAGGGTTCCTTGGTATGTGTTGTCTCCTCTGGATTTTAGGTTCCTTGATCAGCTCTTGAAAAAAGAGTCTTCTTATAAGAAGAGATGTCCAAGATATTAAAAATGATTACAATTGGCCAGCGTAGGGTACTTCTTTTGCAGCTGTGACCACTTACTAACTTATTCAGGTTATCTATTCCTCCTTTTGTAGCATTGTAATCCATAATGATTTATGGTTTGTGATGCTCCCCACCACAGATTTTTGGTTCCTATGCAGCGTGCTCATAAGTACCATATTTTTTCCTTTTCTTGGGTTGTAAGACACCAGGGATGTGTTTACTGTAAACAGAAGCTTACTTGAATTGACAGGCCTGTTCTTTGTACTCATCAGCTGAGGTGGGAGCTCTGGCTTGTTTTTTTCTTATTGTTCCTACCCTTGTCAGCTTTGTCTTCAAGAGTTCCTGTCACAACTTGTGCAAAGTAAACAAAAATTGTCACATGTGATGTTCTGACCATGGAGTCCCTGAGTCAAGTTCAGGACAACCTGCATCCCTTGTTTTTCCTCCGGTGTTCCTCCAGCAGGCTTTCCAGAGTATGCCTGCATATTCCATGCATAAGATGAAGCAGCGTCATGGGCAGCCCAGATCTTGATTCTGAATTTAGCAGGTTTAGATGGCATGTACTGCTTGAATGGACAGCCCCAGAATGGTATAAGCTGCTCATCAACAGTAATGCTGGTCCCAGAGTTGTAGCACAGCTGAAAGTGTTCCACCCACTTGTCCTATACTGACCTGATTGCAGCTAGCTGGTCTCACATTCGTCAAGTTGGTCGGGTGTCTCGGCTATTAAAGTGAATAAGCCTGGAAATATTGTGAAAGTCGTTCAGAGATATTGTTGCACTGAAACGTTTTTGGCCAGTTTCTGCATTCCACAGGGATACGGTGGACTCGCCATTGGATATGGAAACACCAGCAAGTATAAGAAGCCCAAAGTATGCATGTAAATTGGTTTGCTCCATTTTCTTCCATCTCTCTCCAAAAACACACCTTCCCTCCAAATTAGTGCATTCCAGAATGATTTTCTAGACGGTGTCTGGAATAAAAAGGTCAGAAGAAGACAGAATGTCATATACATGTGTGACTGCCATCTGTTTTAGTCCTGGTTGCATCTTTATCACATTGGTAGCAAGACACGGTGGCTCCTTCAGTGGTCATGAATACCATTCAATTTCATCATTTTTTGACATCCATATTTCTCCGCTTGTCTGAGAGTCAGCTCTATCCTCTTCTTCAAACTCACATTAACATTCCGAAATGACAGAAACATGATCCTCATACTCTGAAAATTCTTCATCTTCCAAAGTGAGCACTCTGTAAACGTTGTGTTCTCTCACTTCTAAAATGATGTCTAAGGCAATCTGAGCAGAGATTTTCTTTGACATACCTGATTGTTTTTGGAAAGAAGCCACATATGCAGAGCTATTTATTTGTTGTGTCCCTCCCTGGTTCCTTTTAGAAAAGAAATTAGAACAATCGGTCTGATGAGATTAGGGATTGTACACAAATGGGAAAGTTATTGTTGGAAGTTGTATGGGCATGGAGGAGTTAATGGGGGTATCCATGGTTGATGGTGATTTAAATGATTGGTATGATGGGATTAGGTTTGGTTTTGGGGGGGGGGGTGCACATTATATACTTGACAAAAAATTGTCCCTTAACATGATCTTTAAAGAAAACGAGCTAAGGACATCAAATCTCTGGTTGAATATTTTTTTTTTTCTAGGAAAGTAGGGGGCTTCACCCCCTGCTCGCTTCACTTGCCAACCCCCAGGCTTGCACTAAGCATCAGCCACTTCACATCTCTGCCGCTCATGTATGTTGATTTCACTTTCACCAAACAACAAATCTTTTAATTCTCGCGGATATGCCTCTTCATTAGAAAGAAACACTACTTTTCCCTGATGGCAACACGAATTAGACGATCTACAAATCTCTGACTTACAGTTTAAAACCAAACAATATCTACATACTTCTGTCATATCAGCTATGTCAATATATTCGATCTCTTTTGGCTTTTACCTTTTTGTCAATATAGCACTGAATTTTGATTCTGTGTTTGGAATTACATTGTGACAATGCAACGTATAACTGCCCGTGAGTGAATATCATTTCTTTCTCTCTTCTGTCCATATATTCGATCTCTTTTCGCTGTTCCATTATTTCCCTGAGTAATAATTTCCATTTGCTTGCGCTAATGCGATCTTTACTATCATTTTTTTGAGACTTTTCGAATTCTAGTACTTTCATTTCACTAACCAGCTCTGCTTGTGTATCGTGCCAATGTTTTTGAACCTCTTTACAACATTCTAATTTGTCATCTAATCTTTGTCTTTTATTTCCGGCACCAGGCGTGGTTAAATCTCTTGGCACAAAGTCTTGTCTCGCAGGATATGAAATTGTCTCTCTGAAAAAGTCTTGTCTCGTCCAAGGCTAAAAAGTCTTGTCTTGTCCCAGGATTTTTTTATTTAATAGAGAGACATTGAAAATGGATCCTGATAGCCACACAAGAGTTAACAACTGAAATAAAGTTTACCAGACAAAACATGAAATATCTTGAGTTCATGTCTGCAATGAAATAAACGTCAAAGTAAATTTAAGAATTAATGCATTTTTTTTATTATTTGCATTTTCCGTACCATCCCATCTTTTTCTGATTTGGGGTTGTAAATTTTCATTCACAAACAGATTACACTTGCTGTTATCGTATATCCTGTTCCCAGTGCCAGTGCCAGGTTATTTTGCACCCTAGGCCAAGCTTATCAGTGCGCCAACCGACTATTCGGTAGCTTAACTGTGCGACTGGGTCCCACAAACCCCACTCATTATGATCTGCACCCTAGGGGAATGTTTACTTCACCTTAATTGTGGCGATGGCCTTGCCTCTTTTACACAGTGTAACAAAAACATTCTTGTTGAAAAACATTCATATCCCCAATTTTCTTTTCATAACTTAATTTAAAACATTTCTAAAATGTGTACTACCTTATGAAGCAAAAAAAAGACCACAAATTTTAACCTATTATGGTAACCTTTCTATTTTCTTAATTGAGAGAGATGTAGTTTCTGCGCTTGTATGTCGTGTAGGTGTGCCATGATTTAAGCAGCATATTTTGTAACGAGCAGTGACTTAATTAGCTTCTGGTGCAAATTGTAGGCACCGTTACGTGAAGGCACAAAGCATTGTATGGAACAGAAGCTTTAAGGAATAGATCAATAGATCCTATGCGACGATGGCTAATTTATTCAGCTTGCGCAGTTATATGACTCTTGGGTATGCATGTTTAATTATTGTTCAAATGAACAAGGCCAATGAATAACTGACCGCTAATAATGTTTCATTCGATACGCAGCCGCATGGCACTTAAGCACGTAGCGTTCCGATGAGCCAGGTGTCATTTGGTGTCATTGCTCAGAGTCGCTGCGCTCTGTGACCGCCACACCCCCACCCATCTCTCTCTCTCTCTCTCTTTCTGTCTCTCTTTCTCTCTAGCAGGGCTCGCAGGCAAACACGCGCAGCCGCACTTGCCGCCGTCCCAGAAGATGCGCGTGTTTGCGCAGCTCAAGGTTAAACAGCGCTTAATGCGAGTGTACGTGCTTTACACTACAGGAAAAAAGATCTCACATGAAGCAAATCACGGGCGGTTGTAACCCCTTCTAAATAGGGCTGCACTGTGGTTCATTTTGTGATGGACGGCAGAGTAATCTCTTGACGTTGCGCTTTGTAAGACCCTGTAAGCTTTTGGACTCTTGCGACCAGCCGCTTCATTCCCAGTACAGTATATATTTTTAACTCTGCATTGAAATCCTTCATATTTCAGATCGGTTAGGACGATACATGTGTTTGTGCATATTTACTACTACTACTATACTAATATTACTCCTCCTCCTCCTCCTGCTACTACTACTACTACTACTACTACTACTAATACTAATACTACTACTACTACTACTACTACTACTACTAATAATAATAATAATAATAATAATAATAATAATAATAATAATAATA
>JANRMT010062861.1:50820888-50838411 GCA_026402145.1 Polypterus bichir lapradei | reverse complement strand
TAATAATAATAATAATAATAATAATAATAATAATAATAATAATAATAATAAAGGTTGAAAGTGCAAAGCGCTATAAAAGAAAAAGATCAAAGGATGTAAGTAAATCTCCTTACATATTTCATAGTGAGGATGGAAAACCTGAGCAAAAGGCCCGAGCAGAGCGGGAGGGGTGGGGTGGATTGCAGTTGCAGTGTCGCTGCCTGATTGCAGGATTCATGCTGATGAAATCCTCGCACTACAGGTTTATAGGGTGCCTGTCTATAGGGGGAAGCTCATTGCAATATTAACCACGCAGAGCCGTTATATATAGGCTGACATCTTCGAGAAATCAATGGCAGAAGTGCTCTGATTCTCTGTGCTCAAACATAAAAGAGACCTTAGCCATTGGCTCGGAGATAAACAGAGGGCCCCGTGTAGCGCTGATGTTATTCTGAGCTCTCCGCGCTCCCCCCGACGATATCTGTGACTATAGCTAATTTAAGACGAAGAAGGAGACCTGCTCATTTGGTTAAAGGTGAGGCTATTTCATTCTACTGTAATATTGGTATTTGTATGCCAAAAAACATTTTCTGTATTCTCATGATTTAGCAACACCGTGAATATTTTAACGTATTGCCTACCTTTTTAATGTAATGTTGAAGATGTCACTAATTCGGAATGGGAGACATTTTAACCTCTCGCTTCCCCGTTTGATCGGTTAGCCTAATTACCGATATTGAACGCCTGAAATACGATTAGTAATAAAGGTGTCCAAGCAAAACTGTCTTGGATGTAAAAACGGTATAAATGACGAGCTATGCCGAGCTCCGTGGCTTTAGCGCGTATACCGCACTTTAAGCCGGCATTTTGAAGATGATGCTTGCCGGCGCGATCTCGCGTTTAAAGGTTGAGGTTTACCGGCTCATTAAAAGTAAAGCGGCAAACCCGAGCCTGTCTTGTGTAGACGTTCACGGAAATGGAAGCCCCGAAGGTTTAAAACGAGGAAGGGCAAGTAATCGCTACTGATGGATTACAGAAAGGGGTCAATCGGAGAAAACGCACTACCGATTAACCCTTTGACGTTGATGACACCACATAGGTTACACGCACACACAGAAATCTGTCACTTTGCTGCTTTAGTGATCGGAAAGCCTTCATCATTGGACTTCACTGTCGAATGTTAATATTTTACACGCATGTGTTAATGGATAAAAAAAGCCCCCCGCTGTTGAATAGCTGCAGAGTAGGAATAAAAACCGTTAAAGGTGTCTAAGATGAGCACGTGTGTACGAATTATTCCGATCTCCACGGTTTATTTTTAGCCTTACAATTAAAACACAGTATGAGCAATCAATACACGTATTACTCTGCTCGGCTGGGTGTACATATTTAAGGATAATCTTATTAGTTGTACGTCCGTGTGTGTGTGTGATAAATGTCTAACGTGGTTGATTATTTAGTTCTTTGTTTGCTGATAGCGAAGGGGAGGTAACTTGCTTATTGATATGTGTATTTCTCCCAAACCCAGCATAACAGCCAAGATGGATGTTTTAATGAAAGGATTGTCCAAGGCTAAAGAAGGCATGGCCGCAGCGGCCGAAAAGACTAAAGAAGGAGTAGCGGTCGCTGCCGAAAAAACCAAGGAGGGCGTCTTATATGTTGGTAAGAAGACTTCTCACATTGCAGTCAACTGCTCTGCGCTGTTCTAACAGGCAACCTATAAATAAGCAGTCCCATGATCCGATATACCATCTCTAGTTTTTACATATTACAGAATTGCAAGATCCAAAGGTGGAGCCCTGACATGCCAACTTTGCTTGTATCATCCCGTCATTCTGGGTTGCGATTGGCTGAATGAAAATAAATTCTGTATAAATAGGCAGGAGCCAGAGGAGGGGTTGGAGGTGATGGAGGAACTGACGATCACGTGCACAAATGCAAATTCAGTCCTCTGGTCCTTGTACAGTAATCTAGTATCGTACATTTTAATTAAAAACACTCCTTGTGTCGCATTTTTTGATCACGTATGTTAACTTCAATGCGTTTTTATATAGCGCCTCTCTCAGTGGACAGGATCAGATTGCCGCCACAGATGATTTCTGTTGCTTTGACAGGCGAAGTCAGTGGCGCTCAGGGCCTGGCGGTGGGGATGCAATGTGCATCCTTGTATCTGACAGTCGAACAGTTTTGCTACTAGGTGGGCACATTAACTACGTATCATATATTCAGTTGGTGTTGAGAAAATGTACGTTTTAGTAAATAATGAAAAGATTTGCACAGGCTTTGTATATCTGTATTTTCGTGCGTACTGAAGAATCGTTATTGGCACATGGTGACCAAGCACACATGTCCAAATTGTCTGCTTTTAGAATGCAGTTCAAAGTCCTCCATGTAACTCAGGTATGTCTCCTTATACAGCCTAGGGGTTGAGAGATGAGGGGGCCGGCTCCAAGGGAGATGGACTAAGTTGTTGAATTATCCTCCATGGTTTGGGGTGCCCCTAAACTGGTGACTGTTACAATTTTCAGCGTTACAGCCAGAATTACCATGTTTTTTAGGGTTTGCATTATGGATGCTATTTTACTTTTACATTTTGAGAAGTCTTACATCTAAATATTATAGTGATCAGAAACAAATACATTTGAGTTCCATTATAACCATTATGTATTGCGCAGTCATTTTTCAGTAAACTGTTGCCACATCGTTTAGTGACACGATGTAAACACTTCCCAAACACACCCCAGTTCATCCTCTAAGTCTTTGTATTTTGATGGGAAAAGCGTTTGTAGGCAGGGAAGGATGGCACATGGTATGGGCAGTTGCCAGTCTAGAAAAAAGAGAGTCAAGAATGCACAGTTAGGGACTGACCCAGACCCATGTCCTGAGTGCCATTTAAAGGCCATTCTTGACAGTCTAGATATGGGAAATAAGTTGGGCAGGGGCAGGGGCTTCTCTGGCAGGGGTTATCATCTTCTGTTTGTTTTGAACTTATTTAGCAGACTATAAATTTTGCTTCCTCTTCACATATTTTTTCTTATACAATCTGAATCATGTACATTCTATGGATTACTTATTTTTTAATTTTGAGATATTATTCTAAATTAACTGCTTTATTTTCATTGTGCCACAATGCCTTATTGTTCTTCTGTGGGCACCACCATTCTGAGGCTTTATTGCCAGGATGCGATTGTCCATTGCAGGGTAACGTATCAAAAATCATGGTGAGTGACGTCAACGGTATGATGAAATTTAAGCTAGTATTATACTATTGTGTTTATCCAAAATTGTGGATACATTTCCAACAACGCTTGCATATGCTTTCTCTACAAAATTACTGGTATAAGAGGCTTTTGCAAAGCAAATCTTGACATGTTTTTGTTTTATTTTGCTTTATTCACACTATTGAGTTATTATTTTGGTCATAACATTCACCAAGCCTTTTAGTTACATTTCTTCTCCCAACCCTTTACATTTGAGGCAGAACAATGGGAGGAAAAGTGATGAGAGAGAGTGGCAGTGAGAGTGGGCAAAGGAGAAAATGGAGAAAAGGGAGTGCTACATTTTGTTTTGGAGGTGGACAAATGAGAGAGCCATTGCATCAGGTAGACAAAAACTGTTAAGATGGCCACAGAAAGCTGCAAATTTGTCTGTTTATTTTGAACTTTGAATACCTCGATTATGCAAGAGCCTTTAGAGATAATGAAGGGAGAGATCAAAAAGTTAGTTGGTTATGAGGTCCCAGTGAAATGTACAATCCCAGGCTGAGAAAGAGCTTAACTTCTTCTGTTTTTCTTTGAAAAGTGTCTCTGAAGCCCTGTGAAAGAACACAGAGAGGTCAGTATAGCTATGATCAAGGGATATTGAGTGTTCTACAATAGGCTTTGTAAGGTCTTTGATTTTAATGGCTCAGACTTGCTGCCTGAAATAGTCTGCTAACCATTTCCGTTTCACTTGTGTAGATGGCCGAACACGTCCTACAAGAAATATAGTAGATGTTTAGACAAGCAAAAGGCCCATTGTTTTGAATTTACCAAAGGGACCAGATACAAAGGCATTGTTGGTGACATATTTACAAAAGACACAGTGGATCCTGTTATAGCTCAAAATGCCTGGTGAAGAATGTGTCTCTCCTCTGTGAAGTGAGCTGTGGACAAGACGTTTATGTAGGTTAAGTGGTCAACAGAAGGAGATCAAGGGACAGTTAGAGAAAAAGGCTCCTGTGGAAGGACCAGTCTGCAAAATGAGGAACTTTTGTTTAATGACCTGTGAGAGAGATAGATATGTTAGGGTGAAATGGGAGGATCAGTGGGATGTGGGTTTAATTATTACAGTTCCTCTTAGAGCGAATGTTATGAAATCTACTCCTGGCTTGATCGAGGGCCCTGTCCACAGTATGAGAAGGGTATCCTCTATCAATGAAGAAACTCCTCATTCTGGGAGCTTCATTACAGATGTCACCCTAATCCCTGCAGTGGTGGTGCATTCTAAGGAACCATGAATGAGGTATCTACTGTATATATATACACTTACGCCACTCACTCAGGGACAATCCACATTATATAATAAATTCCTCTGCCACCTAACCTAAAATGTTCCCTTATATCAAGTACACCGTAACTATTGCCTAGTAACAGAAATTATTCCACTGTTACCTTCGGCGGACTTGATCATCATCATAATCAAGTTTAAGTGGACTCATGTTGGACTTGATAACTGAGTGGTTTCCATTCTTATCCTTTTAATAGTAATAATTCTTCACATTTATATAGCGCTTTTGTCACTACTGGGCAGAGTGGTGGCTCTGAGCCTAGGGATTTGCACTGGCGATTGGCGGTTGCCGGTTCGAATCCCGTAAACGCCAAAAGTGAGTCTACTTCGTTGGGCCCTTGAACAAGGCCCTTAACCTGCAGTTGCTCTGTCCTGGGTATGACATCAGTCTGCTTCTAGCCCTGCATGTAGGCCCTCTAATCTGCAGGGAAAAACTAGAATAAAAAACCTCACACTATTCCACTCTAACCAGTGTGGTGCTGAGGTGTCACCCATTGTGTGGCTGCACTTGGGTCCTAATCTGGAATCCTGAGTTGGTCTATCATGTGGTGGGTGTATCAGCACATGCTCCTAACCTCTCTCACTACTCAACGTATTCAAATTTATGCCTCTCCGTTTTCTTTATGGTTTTCACCCAATCTCAGTTTTTGTTTTAGATTTTTACCCACAACTGTTCACATCCTCACCTGCTCCTTGGTCTCTGTTGATATGCTGAAATTTGTTTGTTGGGTGTGCTTTGGGTTTTTTTTTTCTGCATTTAAACCATTGCACCACTTTGTTTGGGAATTGTGTGCAATATCATGTTAACATGCAGATTAGAATTCATTTCTGCATGAGAAATCCTTGTAGATCATGCACATACTGCCTTATCAAATGCAGGAGAAACTGAAATGGTCGTGCAGACGTTTTCACACAAGCGTTATCTTCTTGATTCATGCCATATTATTACAAAACAGTTTGCAAAAAGGTCTAATTAAAATGATACATTAATTGTAGACTGCATAAAAATATATATAAATATGCTAATTAGACAATCTCCTTGGTAGTTTATGAAAATCTATAAAACATCTGCAGTGTGAGAATGTAGCACAGTTGTTTCTGGGAAGAATTAATTACTGCTGCATCTGTACTTCTTATAGGTCAACATTATCTTATCTGCTCATCTAACCCAGTTGTTTTCTGCATAGAAATGTTTTGTAATTGTAGAAAATACGCTTTATTCTTGACATAACCTACCTAGGCAAGATGATGCCTTATATTTAGCTGGGAATCAGACCCTCAGTATATGCATCCCCAGCCCTTTCTCAGTCTCAGTTTCCAGGCTTCATAAAGGAAGAGGGATGCTTCAAGTCCCTTGGTAAATTAAGTGCCATATTTTGACAAGGACTGCTCAGTTGTCAGATTTCCACTCTTCATTTCTTTGTTACTTTGTCCATTAGCTAATCCAAAACAGATGGGTTACTTGTGCCTTGAAGCTACACTTTAACCGAGTGGACTGTCATGGTCGACCCTGCCCTTGGTTATGCCTTCCTTTTGCCATTATAATTAGTGGGCTGTTTCTTGAGGCTTATTTGAACCCAGTTGTGATTATATTTAAACAGTGTCATCACTCCCATGGAGGACTCGGGTACTGAGCTGTGTCTTGTTTGCTGCTGCTTTTTGGTTGGTCTCATATCCTTTGTTGTTGTACCTTGGTGTTTTTTCAAAAGAGAGCAGTCAGCTCCACAAATGGACAAGGTTGGGAAATGCGCTGTGGAAAACTTAAAAAACAAAAGCCAAATATGATACAAAATATAATTAATATTATTTAATCCTTAGCTTGCATTAAAACACCATTCAGTGAATAATCCCGTGCAAGCTCTGCTGAGAAACTCCATCTGGATTTCCATTCATCCATCCATTATCCAACCTGCTATATCCTAACTACAGGGTCACGGGGGTCTGCTGGAGCCAATCCCAGCCAACACAGAGCGCAAGGCAGGAAACAAACCCCGGTCAGGGTGCCAGCCCACCGCAGCCATCTGGATTTCTACAGAATGAATTCAACTGCATATGTTAGGTCGCTCGCTCTCTTTTTCCGCTTCTCCATGTCTCTTTCTCTTTTAGCTGAGGTGCTTTTGGGAGTGTGCAGAAGTTCAGAGTGTAGAAGGTTACTGAGGGCCTCAATTCAAAAGTACCATTGGTGAGATCATCAGCAAATGTGGTGCACTAGTGTGTCCAGAGTTTAGCACTGATGGGCTTCTTCTTGTGTCAGGATGTGGTAATGTGTGTTATTACATTAACATAATGTAGATTTGACAAACTAAAAGAATCACTAGTAAAAAGAAAGCTTTTGATGAAAACGTCTTGAAACAACAAACTTTCTCCTGAAAGAAATACTTTTCTCATAGACTATTAAAGTATAATAGTGAAAACAAAAATACAAATGTATAATATATAGCATAAAAAGAAAACAAAGCAATGCAGTAATAGGTAAAACTATGAAACATGAAAAAAATGTATTTCTTAAGCAGATTGTGCATATGAGTATGAAGAGTATTAAACATACAGGCTAGAATGATATGAGAAATGTTGAATGAACTTCACTGCTGCCTACACTTGGGCTACAATTTAGACCTCATTCCTTCAGGTAATGGTCTTTGTCCAAATTTGATCTCTTTGTCCCAGTCTGGCCGCGTTTTTGCTTATTCATTGGTTACTGTTTTAGCCCAATTGGTTTATGGACATTTACTCCTATAATTACAGTATGTCCCTGTGCCCCAAAAAAGTATTTTCCTTCATTTGAAATCAATACTTTGATATCACTGTCATCCTGCATTGCTCATGTCTCATACTGCTCCACCACAACTGCAACAGATAACAGATGATTCTAGCTATGTCAATGGTCTGATGGCATCCTTTATTGACAGCATCGTGAATGGCATCCTGGTTCTGAATTCTGTTTTCAGTTTTAATTTTGTTTTTAATACAAAAACTTTCATATATAATAATTAAGATGCTGCATATCATAGAGGAGAAATCTAGTAACAATGCAAATACACTGTTCAGAATGGAGCAACCTCTAAATGTTTCATAATTAGACCAAAACCTCACAGGTATGCACATTATCCATAACGGACAAAAACATGGCTTGTGAAGAAATGATTCAAAAAATATCAACTGTTTGGTTTGGTTTTTGGATCACTCTATATATATAGTGGTATATCAGCCCTTAACCTTAACCCGAAAGTTTTTTCAGGTACAGCACAACACAGTGCACAAGTCATCAACAATAAGCTCAGTCTCGTCTTTCTTTCTCTCTCTTCTCTGACACCTTCACTCCTCCACTCGTAAGCTCTGTCCTCCACCTTCCGACTCCGGCTCCTCGAATGGAATGAGGTGGCCCCTTTTATGTTGCACATGGATGTGCTCCATGTGCACCCTGATGCTCTTCCTGCAGCTCTTCCTTGTGTGGCGGAAGTGCTGCATGGGCACCCAGAAGCACTCCAGGTACACTCGGATTCTCTTCCGGCAGCACTTCCTGGTGTGGTAGAAGTGCTTTAGTCCAGGTCTCTGGAATCTTCCAGGTGTCCCCTGGTGGCGGCCATGGGCCCCAACTGGGTTTGAGCTCCCCAGCTTCAATCCCATGGCCCCGAAGCAAACCAGGGGGGCTGACCTCTTGTGTCCCGGGGGAGGTATAGTGTCTCTCCAGGTCCATCTATACTCCAGGCATCCTGACTGGGCAAGAGCCCCATCCATCCACCACAATATATATATATATATATATATATATAGTGGGGGAAAAAATATTTGTTCCCCTGATGATTTTGTAAGTTTGCTCACTTACAAAGAAATGAACAATCTCTAATTTTTATGGTAGTTTCATTTTAATAGAGAGAGACAGAATACCAACCAAAAATCCATAAAAAACACATTATATAAATCGGAAGTTTACTGGCAAACTTAAGACGGGCTTGTACATGTGCCTTCTTGAGCAGGGGGACCTTGTGGGCGTCTGTCCTTTCCTCATGGTTGTCTGTATCTAGGTTCTATTTGCCAACCTACTTCCACCAAGGAACTGTTACTTCTGTTCCCCGGTCTAAACTCAATTTCAGTTTAAATTCCTCATTCACTTTATCATGAAGGCCTCTTGCGAATCATTTCCATGGTCAGAGCTTCTCTACTGTTGAAAATATTTCAGACTCAAGACCACAGGACAATCTAATGGACACTTGTCTTGCTGCACCCATGAGGCAGAAATCCTCCTGAGCCAAATCTCTTTTCTTAATAATAAAAAGCCCTGGAGGTTCATTTGTGGACACCCATGCTGTCCTCTTCTCCCATATAACTCCATATCCCTATGGTTTGGGTCCCACATCTCAAAGACTTGTTTATTTGGTTAACTGGCAATTCTAATTTATCTCTGTGTGAATATGTGGATTAGCGTAAAGAGTGTTAGAGGGTATCCACATACTTATTCTTACAAGATCTGTTTCCTTGATATTCATGTATTTGTTTCCATAGACTATCATGAAAATGTCCTGTTAAATGTGCCTTGGTCTCCAGTTGCTCTTCATTATCAAAAGTGGTGGGATATTTCAGTCTCAATAATTCTTTTCTCAATGAAATTTTGTAACCTTTAAGACCCTGAGACTAACTGTTTATTAGTTTATTTTATGTATTGTCTATTCTGTAGTAACAGAAAGAATGCCATTCTTTCAAATACTAATTTGGGAAGCAGATGGTGACATTTACTTTGTACATGCATAAGCTTTCTGGTTTATGCTTAGCAGGACTTAATGCCTGCAAGAGCTGCGATGGGCCATACATTATTTATCTTGAGTAGTATGCTGCTGCCACTTCTCGTTTTGTCTCAGAATGTCTATCGTGCTGTTTGCCTTGGTTGTTATGTAATATAACTTACAATATACAGTATATTTAGAAAGACTGATTTCATATCTAAGTCCGTTGTCAATGTTACATTTTAAATTGAGAAGATTCACTGCACAAAATTAAATGTAAGCAAATACCTTCATTTGAAATAGGCTTAATGGAAAAACTGTCTAAGGTAGTGAGCAATTTCATTTTTATATAGTATTTCACTATTCACAATGAACCGCAACCCCAAGCACATAACTTATTTGTTATGACACAAGAGATGTTTTCTCCCATGTATGTGGTTTTAGTAATTTTCATGTCAATACAAAATACTATGCAATGTGCTCTTTTTCCCCCAACACTTTTGAAAATGTTTCACAAGAGTCAGAATGTGGGCGGCATGGTGGCACAGTGGGTAGTGCTGCTGCTTCGCAGTTAGGAGACCCGGGTTCGCCCTGCGTGCAGTTTGCATGTTCTCCCTGTGTCTGCGTGGGTTTCCTCCAGGTGCTCCGGTTTCCTCTCACAGTCTAAAGACATGCAGGTTAGGTGCATTGGCGATCCTAAATTGTCCCTAGTGTGTGTATGTGTGCTCTGCCTGGGTTTTTTTTTCTGCCTTGCGCCCTGTGTTAGCTGGGATTGGCTCCAGCAGACCGCCGTGACCCTGTAGTTAGGATATAGCGGGTTGGATAATGGATGGATGGAGTCAGAATGTAGTTGAAATTCATAGCGAATGTGGCACTGAACAGCTGGAGGTGTTGGTTCAGAGGAGGCTTATGAATAATGGATGGATGGATGAAGGTTAGATATTAAACAGTGGGCAACTGCACGGATTGGTAGTGTGTCGCTGATTCTTCTCTGCTTCTTCCTTCTTCCTGCCAGTGCCCAGTAGAGGTGAATGTCAATGTTTATTAAAGCCACCTGAGACATTACCAGATTGAACTATTCCTGGATTTTAGTGAGACTAGCTTATTCTCACTATAGTGTATGTCTCAACAAGCACAATCCATTTCTTTCCCAACTCCATTTTTATATCAAAGCCTCATTCAGGATCCACAGAGTCGACTAAATATCCATAACCTTTGGTCTCACCATTCTGTACACATTCATGAACTTTATAATGAGATCATTTGCTACCTCATCTTTTCCAAGCATCACATAAAAATATCCTTGTCAATGTGGGTGGCAAGTAACTGCTTATAATTCAGTTTACAGGCATTCTTCAAAAAAAAGCTAACCTTGCAAAGTATACCTTTAGTTGTGTGCTTATGCTCTTCAGGGAGTCATGGGTGTAAATAGCCTTATTATTAAAAACAACTTCCATAAATGAAGTATGTAGAGTAAATGATCATTTCACTATCATCTTTTACTAGTTTTGTTTTTATAATTAAAATACATGTATATTTTAAGGTTAATTTACATGTTGGTTAGGTGAATTGGCATTGTTTAACTGGCCCTAGTTTGTGTGTGTATGATGGAAAGGCCTCCCTGTCCAGATGTTGTTCCTGCCTTGCTCCCAGTGATTTCTGGGATAGGCTCCATCTGTTCCATGATCCTGCCCTGGAGGAAAAGGCTAAGAAGAAATGTAGAATTGGTTATGTTATGGAGCCCTTAGTTCAATGCTCTGCAGTGGGCTGGCGCCCTGCCCAGGGTTTGTTTCCTGCCTTGCGCCCTGTGTTGGCTGGGATTGGCTCCAGGAGACCCCCATGACCCTGTAGTTAGGATATTGCGGGTTGGATAAAGAATGGATGGATGGATGGATAATTCAATGCTTAGCTCTGTTGCCTCATGGATTCAGTGTGCTGGATTTGAGTCCTGTGCCTGCAGTTTGCATATTCTTCTGGTGTCTGCATGGGGTTTTCTCCAACTTTATTAAATACATTTCCAGATTGGTCCAGTTTTCTGCCTTGCACCTAGTGTGAAATGTTAAATATTTTACCTTTAATTTAATTTCTGCACTCTAAGTTGCATTTAATTTGTGAAATATGAGAAAAAAGACAGTTCTTCTTTTTCTTCTTGTTAGTATTATTATTATTTGTTATCAGCAATTGACCCAGAAATTTTATGACTGTTTTATTGTTCACATATAAGCCAAAGCAGTAAATGCCCTATGATCTTATAAGGGCCTGAAATGGGAACTTGCCCAATTAAGTATCTTAGGATGACACGTCCAAATTTCTCTGATCCTGTCATTTACTGGAATACTCCTGAAATAGTCAATATGTGTCAAAGAGGCTAGTGATGACGAGGTCTATCCATCCATTCTTAGAGGTCTTCAATTTTCCCCAATACAAGGTAATAATATTACAATCATGTTAAATTTTAACCTAGGAAGAGATTAACTGTGATCCTTTTTTTTTCTAATTCCATATACTCTTGTTCAGCGATTTCTGTACATTAGATGGGTCATTTTAATGTCGTTTCACATGTTTACATGTCATAATTAGACAAGCTTGCTTCTTGGTAATAATTTAGCTATTGCGCAACCGAGGGTCTAACTGATAAATTCTAAAGAAATTTGCACCAAAGATGAAAAAAGCATAGAGCTGTTTGACAGTCCTTAAAGTAAGATATAAATTTAAAACTAAATGAATTAGTCAAGATTAATTCTTCATTGCCTACTTCTGCATTTTCTGGATAGCCAGTGTCATAGAAGAAAATAATCTTTGTTTGACCTGCATTTATCATTTATAGTACTCATGTGGAAAATTTATAGTTGATTTCAGGGAGGTTTCAGATCTTGTTGAATATGTTTGCAGATGTACAGATTTATACATTTAGAGGGTCTTACAGGGAGTCAGTAGTCTGATTTGACAGTTCCCAGTTTTTAGGTGCCAAATCACACTGCCAGCACCAGTGACAGCTTGCAGATGCATGTTAGTAGGTTTTGTGAAATGTTTAGTTGATAGTGTGAGAAGCTGATATTGCGAGGAAATCACTCCTCTTCTACTGAACACCAAACATAAAGATATGAGCAGTGAAAAAACATCAGGGGGGCCTATCAATTCATTCATTCATTTTCTATTCTGTTCATTTAGAGTGACAGGGAATTGCTGCCTATTCTGTATGACCAATGGGTGGGGGGAAAGGGAAGCTCACTAGAGTCAACCCCTCACTTAAAATGATCTGCAGTCTCCACACAGTCCAGTCACAAGGGGTTTTATTTATAGAAAGAAGGGTTCTAGGGAAATGCAGAGTACAGGTTATACAAATATAGGCTCTGAAGTAGAGAGAGGTTGATATTTTATCTTTACAATACATAACATTCTGCTCCTGACCTACATTCTCTTCCCTCTCTTCTATCTTCACAAGCATGCTGGTGGGTTTCTCTCCTTTTCTCTGTTTCTTTGCCAGGTGAGCCATTGCCTCCACTTTTCTCCTGACTGTAAGCGCACTTGGCTGAGGGAAGGAGGCATCTTTTAAAATGCAGTCCTTGAATACTTCTGAGGGCACGGCCAGTTGGCTAACCAACAGTTCCAGGTCACTCCTGATGCTATGGGGAGTGAACTTATGTTTTTCTAAAGCGTCAGTCACACTTGTATTTGGCTGCAACCTGATATTAGCTTCTTGCTGCACCCAGGAGGACTAATAGGTGGTCTCTGTCTTTATTTGGGCACTTTCAGTACGTTCATCTGGAATTGGAAATCACTTAAAGGATATCTGCTTTGCATTCTATCTGGGCAGTGGTCCCGACCAACTACTGGAGGGCACAAGGGGTTTCTGTGCAGGCAGTGGTCCCAACCATATCCCAGATGGCACAAATAAAAATTGTGCAGTGTGCCTCTGTATCCAGCTGACCCTTCACATTGGGCATCACAGAGTTGAGCAAATATGGACAAACAACAGCTTTTATATGTGAAAAGAATACCCTGGTAGCTTTAAGAAATCAATTGAGATGAGAGCAAATATCTGAATGGCCTCCTATCATTTGCTCATCCATTTAATGGATTTATAAACTGCACTTAATCCATGTCATATTTACAAAGAGACAGGACACTATCCTGGTATCATCGTGTAGGTTTTTTTTTCAGCAATATTTTTATAATGATTTTCTTTCTACTTTTCCAAGTGTTCTGGTTATTTATTCCATTATTTGCTAATTAGCAGATCTGACTCTAAAGTAATAATTCTCTGCCTTTATATAGCGCTTTTCTCACTACTCAAAGCGCTCAGCAATTGCAGGTTAAGAGCCTTGCTCAAGGGCCCACCAGAGCAGAGTCCCTTTTGGCATTTACGGAATTCGAACCGTCAGCCTTCCAATTGCCAGTGCAGATCCCTAGCCTCAGAGTAGTTGCAGCCTTTCATTAATCAGTATTGTTTGCCTGTGTGTCTGCTGTATTTGTTTTTAATTGTCATTATTAGGATACAATGAAGAGAACACACTACACAGAAAAAGGGCAAAATAACAGGAAAACAAAAAAGGAGAGTTAAGCATTTAAAGCTATAGCAAAAATAGACATATTTGTGCTTTTCAGAATGCAGAATAAGAGAAGATAAAAAAGACCAGGTAATTAAATAAGATCATTTATTATAAATTATTACCAATTATTGTGAATCTGGTCGGAATAAAAACTGGCAGCCATGATTTTTTCCCCAGGACTGAATTTGGGAACCACTTGGTTAGAGAAACCAGCTTATTGGTCTCCAAGTATTGCAAGACTAGCATGTTAATATTCTCTTCTGATTCATGCTCTTTTTGGGCTATAAATGATCCCTGGTGTAATAAATAAATATTCAGAAACACTGAAAATTTATAGTGCCTTATAGTAAATGTGATATATAATTTTAAAATTATACATAATAATATGAAAGAAAGCAACATGCTATGGCAGCACACTTCTTGGCAGGAAGGGTTTAAGAATCGAGACAGTGCAGCAGCACTAGTGCTAAAGAGTGTTGCCCATGAATGACCAGCACAAATTAAAACTGGCCATCAGGTAAAAATATTTGCAGACCCCTGCCTTAATGTGTTACAGATTTATCTGGCTACAAAAGTAGTTTTAACTTGTACAAAAAAACAAGCATCTCATCCCTACTTCAAACACAACAGCTTACAGGCATAAACTAATGTTTCAGTAATTTAAGATACCTACTTCTTTGTATTGACTCACATTTTGGTCCTTCATGTGTTTGGCTAAATTGGCTATCCTAGCCCTTCTACTTGGTATGTCCTCTATGTCAGTTAAGTGTGCTGGTGAGGGCTTTGACACTGCTGAAATTGCCATCTTATTGAGTGGGTGGAAACATGGCAAAGAGGTCCTCACCTAGCATACTAAATGGGTCTTGCCTAAACACGGAAGGTTAAATATTTAGACACCACATGTTTGGGTCCTAGAAAGGAAAGACATGACCCTCATGCAAATGATGAAAATTGTCCCTGTTAGTTATGGGTCGAGAACGTTCAAGTTGACCTCTGTTTGGCCACGTCCCATTCCGAAGACTTCAATGAGTGGTAGTTGGATGGGGCTGCAACTCTTGCCATAGCTATTGGTAGCCTATGAGGCTTAATAGTCAAATGTCAGAACAATCTGGAAGAACACTCATAACGTAGGAAATGATAACATGAATAATGGGTACTGAAACAATTTTTAAATGTTATGACTGATACTTATCGATATTTTGATACTTTTGTTTCATTTTCAAAGGTTTCAGTTTCCTTGTGGGTCTAAAACTGTGGTATGTGTTTCTTGAATAGGTCACCTACTGCCTTTTTTACCCACCTCACTGTAATCACCACTTACTACAGTGTTCTGAATTCTCAATCTTCAGACTCACGCATTCATCATCCCTCCATCCTCTGACATCCAGTGTGAAACTCTTTGAGTAACTCATTGTGGTGTCTGAGGTGAGGCTCCACTTAGGTAATCGCCCCACATTAGAAGTTTGTTGACATGACTCACTGTTTTTCAGAGGCAGCTGGAAATGGAAAAATTACTGACAGGCTAGCAGGGAGCACAGTAATGAGTCAACCAGAGAAATTAGAGACAGGTAGGAAGACAGGCAGCTACAATCAGTAACCTGATGGTAATCTGGGGAAAGCAGTGCTTATCCTAGAAGGTGGCATAGACATTGATAGGGCAGAAAGTGTACTGCTATATAATCTGTTGATTTACTAACAGGTAGGTTGTAGTGATTATTGATTGTAGGCCAATGAGGAGTGAAGTGCCACACAAGCACACAGAGCCCATTCTAACAGATATGCCAACATCAGATTGATTGGGAGGCTGTGGGGTGTTTATGGTATCAATGTGATGACTAAGGCTGGGAGTTGTAGGCCATGGGTGTTTAGTGACACATTAGTCGGAAGGGAATTCAGCAGCAGTTATGTCAGGAAAACAAAATGATTTATGGGGTATTGTACTAACAGGTATAATAGTGAAGCACAGTAATAGATGAGGAGGATATAGATGAGTCCAGAACGTGGTGACCAGAACGGAGTGCTGTAATTTGTATGCCAGGGAAACATGGTGATTGGTAGAGTGGGGAATGTAATGTCAAGTAAAAGGGCACTTAGGGAAGTGTGGTGAGTAGGCTAGTCAGGTGGGGATATACCGTAGTAGCAGGTGAACAGTGAAGGTGACAGGTAATCAGAATGGGATGCAATCTCGAAAATACCAGGGAAGCATAGTGATTACGAGGAGGTGGGGTGGGAGAAGGCAGGTGTTGTTTCAGGTAGGCCACGTGAGTATAATGACACTTAGGCTACTAAAGAAGCACAGTAGCAAGCAGGCCACAGGAAGGAGGTGACAAGTATGGAGCAATGTAGCAAAGATGTTAATGAAGCATAGTGGTGAGCAGGCCATCTTTAGGTGTACTAATGATTTGGTCAGGAGAGTGTGATGCTTTAGAAGGAATGCAGAACTATGTTGTACGTGGATTTGCTACCTCCACTCATTGTACACTTTTATGTAATATGTCTGTCTCATATACACTGCTTTCTATGAATTCAAAAGGACATTAACCCTGCAGGAGGCAGTGCTATGTGTTACTAAATTTGCACGATAGGATGTTTAATGTTTTATTTATTACCTTAATTTATTTTAGGAATAAAATTATTGCTTTAATTTGCTTGTTTTTGCATCATAACGTATGGGCTTAGCAGAAAACTACTATTTAAGTCTTGCCAAAAAAAACAAAACGCAGTATTCAAAAATAGACCTGGGAAAAAACTAAGTAGCATTATCAGTCATAGCAGCAGATAAACTGATCTGATGGCAAATAAAACAAATTATCAAAGACAAGTGTTGTAATACTGTATTTTTTAATTGTTTACTGTACTGTTTTATTTACAAGTTATCACAATAATAAAGCTGAATTATCCATAACGCCATAATGAAAAATCTCTCTTTTTTGTGCTTTTACTAAAACTCACATTACTCGATTCTCATGATTATCTTGGGCTGATCACATAAATGCTTAATGTTAACCTTAGTACATTTTTTGAGTGGCCATATTCAATACTAATTGCCGTTCCTAGACATTATTGCTTGTGGAAACTGGAGAAAATGTTGAATAGTCAAGTAGCTACAATTAATTCTAAGAAACACTCTCAGGCGAAGAGCCATACAAATGAAGCCTGTTTGCAGAAATCTGTGTGACCCACTTGGCAGGCCATCAGAAAATATAAGTATGACATATTATCAAGAGGCTGTAGTTGCTCTGCTAGCTATCTTCTCTTGCAGCCTCACTGTAGCACCTTTCCTCTCAACTTGCCTAACCTATCCAACTTTAATAGACCCACCATAGTATATCATATCATAGGATGGCGCCATGGTTAATACTGCTGCCTTAGAGATTAAGAATGTCAGGTATGAATTCTGCACACAGGTAATTTTCTGTGTGGAGTTTGCATATTCTTACTGTATCAACATAGGTTTTTGATACAGGCTGGGTATTCCAGTTTTCCCCCCATATCTCCATTGTATGTTGCAGCGTGAGTATGAATGTGTTTCTTGAAATAGACTGGTGCACTGCTCAAGGTTGTCTTCTGCTTTATGCAAAGATATATGTAGACCCCGATCCTGATTTGGATTAAAGGACAAATTTGAAATTTTTGAAAATATTTTTGAAATATTTCTTCACAATCATTATATACAGTATATATATATATATATATATATATATATATATATATATATATAT
>JANRMT010062861.1:50805913-50818604 GCA_026402145.1 Polypterus bichir lapradei | reverse complement strand
ATAATATAATATAATATAATATAATATAATATAATATAATATAATATTGTTAATGCTGCCCTGTCGTATCATCAAGAGACTGGGTTTGAATCCCAACCTAGTCACTTTCTAGTTGTAGTTCTTTCATTATGGGTTTTTCTCCTACATTCTAGTTATCTTAGTTTAATCGACAAGTTTAAATGGGCCTGTAACAGGACCTATAAAAAATATGTACCACCTTGAAAGTTTTCACATTATATGGTTAAACAATGTTGGATCACAGGTTATTTCATTTGGCTTTCACTCAAAGTGAAAGTAGTAATTACAACTATAAAACACAAAATAATTAAATGCATAAAGTATTTAAAAGTAAAAGTAAGTAAAGAAGGAACATGACAGACTCAATGGCCTGACCAAAACTGAATTTATTTTTTTGGTCATCAGACTAAACTTCTTTTTTTGACCAAAAAAATAAATTCAGTTTTGGTCTCATCAGGCCATTGAGTCTGTCATGTTCCTTCCAGCAATTTCTAGCTGAGATGTCATGTGTGTATTTTTTAGAAGTGACTCTTTGTAACTCTTATAATGCTGTGAAGCACCCAGACAATGGCTGTTGTCTGCATTGTCTGTCCAGCCAGTCCAAGCCATTGTAGCTTGAAATTCCTTCAGTTCTCATAGGTCTATTCATAACCTTTTTCACTAGTCTTCTTCCTGCATGTTCACTCAGTTTTTGGGGACAGCCTACTTCACTCAGATTTACTACTGTGCCATACTCTTTACATTTCTTAATGATTGTTTTAACTGGACTCCAAGATATATTAAGTACCTTGGATATTTTTTGTCTCCATTCCATGAGTTGTGTTTTTCCATCCCCTTTTGATGGAGTTGCCTGGAGTGTTTGTTTGTCTTCATTGTGTAGAGTAGGCCATGATACTGATTCGCCATGAGCTGGATCTTCAAGATAAGGTGCATTTATACTACAATCTGTTGAAACCCCAAAGAGGTGATCTCCATTGAACCAATGATGTGACTTCTAAAACCAATTTGCTGCTCCACTGGTGATTTAGATGTGTCACATTAATCAATTATTTTGTGTAGTATATTTGTAATTACTGTAGGCCACATTTCAGAGATCTGTTTTCACTTTGATATTAAAACATTTTCTGTTGATCAATGTCAAAAAAGCCACTGTATTTCAAAAAATGTGAAAACTTTCTAGGCAGTGAATAATTTTTATAGGCTGTGGCTCACTGCAACCCAGTTTTTTGGGTTATGTAGGTCTAGAAAATAGCTAGGATAGCACATACATTTTAGAAGTGAGAGATTTCATGAGGACCATGATTTTGTTCAGAACCAGAGTATTAGTTTATGTAGCAATATTTGTTCTTGTAAACAGAACCCCATATATGAATAGATACCCAGATATATACACACACACAATATTACAAAACCTGAGCCTGGGCAGTTCTTAAGGTATTGGACTTTTGTCTGTTTGGTAATTCAAAAAAAAAAAAAGAAAGAAATCCCTAAGCAAAAGGCTTTTCAACAAACAATCTGTTCAGATTCCCTCTGGCTGACATTAAATGGACAGCAGTTCAATGCTTTGCTGTGAAATTTCTAATGCAATGGGCCTTAGATATCTGTTTGCAGCACTTAAGAGAGATCTGCTTTAGTGCGCTTTCATTAAGCTGACGCATTATTAATCATTCTGCCGCCCTGCAGCACAGCTTTGCTCTCCTCACAGATTTCATTTGCTGTGCACTGGTATTCTAGGTTTTCATTTACGTGACATTGTCAGTTTGTAAATTGATCTTTTGCCTATACTGATTGTTCAACAGGATGATATTTTGCAGAGGCCAGTCAATATGCTGACAGTTATGAATTAGTATAAACTTGCAGCGACCAGAGGTTTTTACTGGATTTACTTTGAGTTTAATCATATACCTGACTTATTAATTTAGAGGTATGTTCCCTTTACTAGCATCATTTTATTTAATTATTTTCTTCCCTAACTACATTAATAAGTTATAGATTGCTGCCAGCTAAAGTCCCTTCATTTTTCTTATGATGGAGAATAAGCAGAGGCTTTTCCCTAAAGTGCAGATGAGATTTCAGATGGGCAGAAGGTGAACCACAACTGTATTGCTGACAATATGATACAAAATAAAGCATATTATATTTTGTGCATGATTACTAGGTACATTACTAGGTAGGTCTTTAATGTCTGTCTGAAAATCTGATTTACTGATGCCATTTCAAAATTGCACCTCTAACACTAGAATAAAAACCGAATGACACAAAACAATAGACAAACCCATCAGATACCACTTTAACATAACATATATGTCTGTGCTCAGGAATCCACTCTGTGGTGTCACCAGCTAAATACGGCTCATTACCCAAGAATTGGAACCCTTCAGATTTCCAAAGAAGCAACTCCATCTTGGTGTGCAATAAAGGAGAACTCCTCACCATTTCACCTCTAAGTTGCAATGGTACAATTCGACTACCCCGGCTTCCTCCCAGGTCCCCCACTTCAGTCTGCACTGGGACTACCACAGTGGAACAAGCTATGCTGTTAAATAAGTCATTTTGCTATCTATTGAATACCCCTATTGGTGGCAACCTTCATTCCTTCATTATTAGTAATGTTTTAAAACAGAAATCAAATGCCTAATTTCTACAATTGCAGTAAAATAATATAAAAATAAAAATGTTGAGAAAGGAAATTTCATGCTTGTTGTCCTTGAACATGTTTTGTGCACCTCTGGACTGTGTCGGTTACTCAAGGGTATTTAAATTCACTTTCATAATGAACTTTTCTGAAGTTTGAATAGCATAGGGTTATCTTACTGGAAATATCTGCATCTTTACCATGTTTTGTTATGTGAGTTGTTTGCTGCTTAAAGTCTTTAAAAATTGTATGAAACTTCCATATAAGGTTCACGGAAGATTGTGAACTGGCATCTCATTCAATTGTTACCGACCTCTTTTATTCCTGATGTTTAATGGCCATGGATTGGAGAAAATGGCTTTAGAGAATGAATAAATGGATAGATGACTGGATGGGAAGATGTGAAACATAAATATCTTTCATATAAACAGATTATTTCAAATCTTGTGATTCCAAACTTTTTAACACAGGAAAAACTAATATGAAATTTGACTTTATCACTCTCCCCTCCAAAAAAAATGTATGGTAGCACTTTGTATGCCTTGTAAGAGGAACTGATTATGTCTGAAATATGAAAGGAAAGCAGACAAATTAATTAAAATGTTTATATGGGATAGCTATCGTCATCATCATCATCATCATCCACCAATAAAAACTGAATAAATAATCTATGAATTTCAGCCTGTTTTGATTTCTACTACCCGCATAAAATCTAATATCAGTAAGCTTCTCTGCTTGAGTGAAAAACTCGGTCAAATGTATTTACATTTAATAATCCAATATCCTGCGGTAAATCCTAATCAATGTTTATGCTTTATGCTTCCAACTCAGTGTAGGAATTTTTGAGGAAAAATTGTAAGCATGATGCACATAAGTTCTGATGCATCCTTAACATTAGTCTTTTTTGTAATTATTGTGTTTCAGTTGTTTCATTCATGTTTTCATTGTTAATATTGTTTTCAGTAATTTTTCCAAATGCAACTGTTGCTCAAATCTAATTTACCATTTTGAATGTAGCATGCCTATAATTGCTTCACTCCTAGGTGGCGCAGTGGTAACACTGGTGCCTCACATTTAGGAGACCATTGTTCTGGTGCCAGGTGCTCCCCGTGTCTGTGTGGATTTCCTCCCACAGTCAAAAGTCAGGCAGGTTAGGTGAATTGGCTTTGATAAGTTGCTACTAATTTGTGCATGAATGTGTTCACCCTGCGATGGACTAGAACTTTACAGGGTGGTCCAGATCTAATTATGCAGATCCAGATCATCTGGATGACTTTGATTTATGCGGGGACGGTTCCATTTCGGCGCGAAGACGATTCTTCATGTCATCAGTTCGCACACTTCTCGATAGTCTGGGATTTTTCGGGTGATTTTCTATGTAATAAACTTAATAAATTATAATGTAATAAAAATTGAATAATTAGATCTGGACCACCCTATATTAAGGGATTACTCCTGCCTTGTACCTGATGTTTGCTGAGATAGATTCCAGCTGATCTTGCCCTGGATGAGTCTTCTTGAAAACAGATGGATGTTTTACCTCTTTCCTATTAGATAGCTGTGTTACCAGCACATACATGTCCCATCAATGTGAACTAATTAGTTAGGGGTCAATGCCACTCAAGAGGACACTCTTACAAAGTAACATTCTCTTAAAGTTTAAACTGCCTTTAAACAGTCATTTGTTATTTGCTCACCATTGTATAGTGATGGACACCTGATTCATTGCACAGGACAAATTTGAATAAAAATATCTTCTTCTTGTCTTGCTTCCTTAACATTCTAAACTCAGCTTTCTTTGCCATTATTTTTGGAGAACATACTCTACTCACTTTTTTCAAGTAAAATTATGAATTAGTAAAGTGATGGATGATTGTATGCATTATTTACACCAAGCAGCAAATTTTGTTAAATTCAAAGTTTAAAAGTAAATCAAAAGTTAAATTTAAACTGTCTTTGTATAACTATATATATATATATATATATATATATATATATATATATATATATATTTGTACTAGTAGTAATTAAGGCTTGCATTTTACAAGCCATTTTTTATTTTTCATTTATGCAGGTATCATGCTATTACAGTACATAAAGGAAGAGGGAAATATATAGTACTGTGGTGGGCTGGTGTCCTGCCTGGGGTTTTGTTTCCTGCCTTGCGCCCTGTGTTGGCTGATATTGGCTCCAGCAGACCCCCATGACCCAGTAGTTAGGCTATAGCGGGTTGGATAATGGATGGATGGATAGAGATGTATAGTATACTAATCCCCTAATTACAAACTGGAGTGATAAACTTCAACTCCCTACTGAAGAATTGTGCAGGACAAGAGTAAGTCAGACATGTGAACTAATAAAGAATAATTCTGGATGGATAAATAATGCAACAATTCTTTAATTTTAAAATAAGATGCAATCATCAATTATACCAGGCAATCAAAAGATGTTACTCTGCAGCTAGACAATAAAATAAAAAAGCACACATTAATCCATAAGAAACTAAACAATTACTGTGGGTATGGTATAAAATGTTAAGTTCCAATATTACCTGCTTTTTTAGAGAATGACAACAGTCCTTAAAAGTGCAATTTTCTAATGAGCTGAACAAAATCTAATACCCATTTTTAGCACAGAAGTTATCAATAGGGGATTGTTTTATTTATTACATAATTTAAGTAGACTATTTTTGGAAATAGACGGTGGATTCATAAAGTATTCAGACCCCTTCACTTTTTTCACATTTAGCTAAATAAACTTTGTCAGTGATTCTAGCCTGAAGTCATCTTGGGTTTGATGTGACAAGCTTTGTACATCTGAATTTCGAGATTTTCTGCTATTTTTCTCTGCAGATCTTCTCATGCTCTGTCAGGCTGGATGGAGACTGTCAGAGGAAAACTGTTTTTAAGTATCTTCAGAAATATTTCAATGAGGACATTCCCAGAGTTGGCTCTAAGCCACTCCTGTGTTGTCTCTGCTTTGTGTTTAGGGTCATTGTGATGTTGCAAGGCAAACCAGTCTGTGGTCCAGATGCTCTGAAGGTGATTTTCGTTAAGGATATCTCTGTCCCATTTTGCTTTCCCTCCACACTGTCTAGTTACTCAGTCCCTGCCCCAGTAAAATAACCCCAAAAATATGATACTACCACCAACATGCTTTACTATTGAAATGTTCAAATGATGAACAGTGTACTGTATGGTTTCCTCCAGACATAATGCTAATATTGGTTTCATCAGGCCAGATAATCTTTCTCACAGTGTGAAAGTCCTTTAGGTGCTGTTTTGCCAAACTCCAAGTGGGCTTCCATGTGTTTTTATACTGAGGAGAGGCTTCTGTCTGGCCACTCTCTAATAAAGCCCAGATGGTTTCCCAAGTGGAAGTTTCTCCAGTCTCCACACAGGTTCTCTGGAGCTTGGCCAGAGTCACCATCTGCTTCATGTTCACCTCTCTTACTATGATTTTACTCCTCCAGTTGCTCTGCTTGGCCGGGCGGCCACCTCTTGCAAAAACCATAGCTACTCCAAACTTCCTCTATTTATGAATTATGAAGGCAACTGTGATCATGGGATCCTTATTTGCTGCAAAAAAAGTTTTGTAGCTCTCCCCAGATCTGTACTTCAACCCAATCCTGTGTCTAGGCTGTGCAGCCAGTTCCTTTCACATCATGGCTTGGTGTTTGTTCAGCTATGAAACCTCATATAGACAGGTGTGTGCTTTTAATAGTCATGTCCAATCAATTGAATTGGCCACAATGATTACCTGAATGGGATGCACCTGAGCCAAATGTCAGGTATAATCGCATAGGGTTTGAAAAATTATGTCAGTGGGATATTTCAGTGTTTATATTTAATACGTTTTTGTAAATTCCCAATTTTTTTTTTTTTGGCTTTGTCATTTTAGGGTATTCAGGGTGGCGCGATGAGGGGGAAAAGAGTGTTTAAATGATTTTAGCACAGTGCTGTAACATAGCAAAATGTCGTGGTGAAGCAAGTTAGGAGTGCATGACAGTTCACGATTTTTTAATAAAAACCGGAATATCAGACTTGTTGGGTGTAGGTCTGTGCAGCCCTGGAGTGTTTGATGGGAAAACTGGCTGATTCCTGGTTAATGTGCAAGAATGATCACCATGGCCATTCTCCAATGATACTTGTTACTGAAAGCATCTGCACCCTCTTAAAGTATAAAGAGTCTGATTAGGACAGAGAGAGGCAAAGAAACTAAATGATTAAGAAACAAGGAAGAAAGGTGTTTGGGAGAAAATCAGGAAAGAGAGACAGCTGAGGTGGATAAAGAGTGAATCAGGAGTGTGAGCCAGAGCAGTGGACAGGAAGCAAGGTGGTCGGGAGGCCTCACAGTGAGCAAGTAGAATGGTGCTCCAGGGGTAGGTTACTCCTGTTGAGCATTTTGGGAGCAGAAGCAACAGTTGTCTCCATAGGTCATCCTACATCTGATACTGTAAGAGTTGGTAGTGGGATAATGGAGCAAGCTTTGGGCATCCCAGCAGTGAACACCTGAGATGACTGGGATGAAAGCCGTTTAATGCATGTGCGCATTCCCACCACTGTCTAAGCCTTGCCAAGAAGACCCAATGAGCGAGGAGGGAGAGACAACATATAGCGACTCACCAGATAATAGAGAGGAGAGCTTAATTTTATATCTGTGGTTTTATTCTTGATTTTAACATTTTTCATTATATTTATAGATTGATTTTATCTCACAAAACATAGCAATTGTTTTTATGTATTATTTATTGGATTATTTATTTACGGCACTGCACTGTTTATTGGACTCTGCTTGATTGTTTGATTGTTATGAATAAAGTACACTTCACTAAGTACCTTTTTGCACCATTGTTGTTGTGTTGTGCTCTCATTGCACTAGTTCATCCTTGGTTCATGACTATCGATGTCCCGGGAAGTGGGTAATGCCAAGGCTGCAAGCACCAGTGACATTACAAATGTGCAAAATAGAAGGGGTATGAATATTTTCTGAATCCACTTTAAATCCTAAAACATATAAATTCTTATTAAACAATGTTAACTGCATAGGGTGGAAAAGTAAACTATTTTTTATTTTTTTGGAATCATTTCCATTGTCTTGGTGATAGTTATTCACATATATTTTTGTAAATAAAACATAAGATCAAGATATAAAAGAAAGAGGTATGAATTCACTAACTTGTGATCTGAGATGCTACAATCTTGGCTATTCTGCAACTGCTGTAGACCAGTTTTGTCCAGTTTTTTTCAGAATTAAATTTTTGTTGAGACAGGATTTTATAGGGGCCAAAGGACAGATTGGTCTGTGAAAATTATTTTCCCTTAGGCTGCCAGTCAGTGCATCCGTAAAAGACAGGGACTGCACATAAATATCATGTTATGTTTGCAGTTCGTATTACAGGTTACAGATCAAGTTAGGGTTAGGGTCCATTTCCAACTTAAATATTGAAGAGTTATTTAATTGAGGGAAACTCTGGAGTCTGCTTTATCATTGTAGACTTCTGTATTGGGAAACTATGAGCATTTTCATGTTGAAATGCTGGAAGCATAATTATATGCAAACCTATCAGGTGCCAATCCAGGTGATTCATTGTGTGGTGGTTGTGGCAACACGCTATCAGCACATGCTCTCAACCTCTTCCTCCAATTACATTAGGATAATGAACTGTTGCCCTCAAATATAGTGTTGAATTAAGGAGGGATGCAGGCATAGGCAGACTACATATAACAGCGTTTCCAGCAGAAGGCCAAGATGTGTGTCAGGAAGTGATTTGTAAAAATGGTTACTGAATTGTATTGAAAGTCCAACTTGAAATAAAGTTGGAGGCAGGCATTTGGGTGGTAGAAGAAAGTGAGGCAAGAGAAAAGGAGAGAGAAATGAAAGGTAAGAGAAGAAAGTGTAAGGAACAATATGAAGGCAGGAAAGCGGGCCTGGCAACCCACCTAGTAGACAGGCACACTATTCTGTTAAGGCAATCCCAGAGAAACAGTGGAATTTTCAGTGATTTCTGATTATTTCTTCTTCTTCTACTTCTTCTTCCTGTACTCATAGATGCACTGTGTGCTTTATTTTCTTGATTTTCAAAGACACCTCGTTTTAATTAATTTTTACCTCTTTGGCACTATTTGGGATTGAAGGCTTCTACAAGAATGTCCCCATTCTTCAAACATATAATCAATGTCATTCTCAATGACTTCCTGGTCATAATGTGTTTTTTTTACTCCTTCTTTTTATGTAAGAGTTTGGACATACTTATTTTCAGTGACCTGACCAGATCAATGTCTGTATTTTGTACATTTTCCCTGTGTCCATGTGAGGTTTCTCCACATACAGCTGAATTTCTCTTACATCCTAAACTCATGGAGGTTAGGTTTATTGGGAACACTAACTTGTTATGTCGTCGTGATGTGTGTGTGCTGCAATAAATTGGGTAAGGGTAAGCTTTACATAGTATTGCTGTAGGCTTTGGATTCCTTGATTTGTACTGAAATAACAATTAGATGAATGATTAAAAAGATTTGACAGATGCTAGGGTGTTACCAGCACTGATCCAGGTACTGCTTTTAAGCCCTTGGTTTTCCCTGTTTTCACACTGAATTCATTGGTGAGACACAACACCTTTCACTTTGAAATGTTCCACTTGGATGGTGTATAATAATAGGTGATGACAGTGAATGGCAGCTGGGAACCACTCCTGGCATATTAGCAAATAACATCTACTTTTATACAGTAAATAAATAAATACAGCAATCTTGGCAGTGGGATGTTATAGAATAATATGTCTCTCAAATCCTAACTTAAAGTCTTCTGCATGAAATATAATCCTTTAGGCAGAGCTACACATTTATAACCTCACAGAAATCCTTTCACTCTCATTTTATAAGATCTCAGAATTCCATATAATACAACACAAATAGGAAAATAAAATCTCAGATATAGCTGCACTCAAGTGTCATTAGGGTAAGCTGAACCTGCAGAACAAAGCTTTTAAAAAAAACTTTTTTTGAAATTGGCATCCATTTCACATCTTGGTAACACCAGTGTTAAATTTAATCTCTTGTGATTACACTCTTTGTGAGTGTTAGAGGAATATTTTAATTAAGATACAGGTGCATTATAGGATTCTGCAGGACCATTAATTCTTGAGCTGTTTATTAAAAACTGGCTGCCTTGCATTGTAAACATGTTATGTTCAGGATGAGGGTCATTTTTAATAAAAATTAATGAATACATTTTGTAAATAATACATGGATACATGTAAAAATTCAGATATTTAAATTATATTACAATAATGAATTGACTATAAAATAACATTCAGTTATGATATATTACATTCATACATCCATCCATAAACCTTCTTCACACAATTTTTGGATTATGGAGAGTCTGGGACAATTTTGCTGGCATCCAGTGAAAGGCAGGGGCTAATTATGAGATGGTGCTACGTGTGCTATGTTTTCAGATGTTAAGTTTGACTTTTTAAAAAAGTAAATGTAATAATCTTCAGGCATATATATCTTGCACACATAATATTTGCAGATTTGATACTACATTATGAAATAAGTTAATAAAATAATGTCTTTTTTTATATTTGTCTCCTACATTTTCTTTTGGGCAAGAAAAGAAAATATAAATTCTGTTTCCACCATTTACTATTTTGCTCTCATAAATAACCTTGGAAACAGGTGGCAGCATAATGGCACAGTTGGCCAGCATGCTGGCACATTCATCCTGCACCTGGTTGTTGTTCATGTGGAGTTCCATTTTTTACTTTGATTACTTTATTTTTTACCCCTTATTCCTAAAGACATTCTCCTTAGGTCAACTGGTAGTTCAAGGTTGGCCACGGATTAGTGTCAATGTGTGCTTTAAAGGGGCCTGCAATAAACTGGAATCCCATCTAGAGCTGCTTCCTGCCTTGTTCCTAGTGCTGCAGGGTTAGGCTTCAGCCATCTGCAACACTGAATTTAATTAATTTTGGTTTAAGACCTTTTCGTGCATAAAATAGTAATAAACAATGGAACTGAGATCTCTTGTTAATCATGTTATGCCATACATAGATTGAAAATCCAACTCTTTGTGCTTATGATCTTGTCTAACATTCCTATTTGGTGCACATGACCTAAAAAGTATCTCATGACACCAGATAGTAGAGTGTGGCTTTGCCATTGCCAATTATAGAATTTAAAACTTTTTAGCATCTCAAACATTTTTTCCATTGCTTTTAATCATAAGAAAACATAACCACTACCTCACATCGGTGTGCGTCGTGGATCTGTTAACAATTAACTTCTTTTTGCAGTGTTATTTTTCCAATTGGCTTATCATTTGATTAGAGTTTTTTAACTTTGATTTTTTATTTACATCTTGTTCTTTGATTGTCATATGTTGTTTATTTCACAACTATTGATTTATTTATGAGCAAGTGTGCTCTTGCATTAGCACATGTTATTATTAACTGTGACCAATTTATTTATGAGTGAGCTCTGCAAAGCAAACTAATCTTAACTAAAAGTTGAAATTAAAAAATATAGAATTTTTTCATAGCTTAAAAAACATAAAAAAATCAGAAATCAACTGAGAGACATCTGTCGATTTTAAGTGCTGACAAATAAATATATCTGTTTACGTTATTGACACTTGCCTATATTTCACTGGGATTTTGCAGCACAACTGAAATATACTGTAAATTGTGCCGTTCTCACATAATATGCATACCAGAAATACAGAGTATTATATTAGAATAAATAATTACAAAATCAGACATTCGAACATAAAACGTCTACAATTTCTGACATTCATACAATGTGCAATAAAAAGATATTATGGAAAAAAATTGTATCTTTAAGAAATGCAAAATATTTAAGAAAGGCCAGAGACTAATTCCAGAATCAAATATTTCAAATATGTAATTTATATAAAAAGCTTACTTTTTACAGGATTTCAAGTGTATAATCATATACCACACTAAACAAAACTGAGGCTTAGAGGCGAGGCTGATTTTTTATACAAAGCAGCATAGTTGTCTAATAAAGTACTGACCAACTGCTCAGGCACATAGATAAGGACTGTGATGGAGGCTAAACTGGCACACTGGTGGTTTCCAGCTAAAAGCCTTAAAACCAAGACTTAAAACCTTAAAACCCATATGTAACAGATTTTTTTGCTAAGGGGATGCTAAAAGAAGAGAGATAGAGTACATTGATCAAGTATAACATCAAGAGAAAGAGTAAAAAGTAAATAAGCTGTCTCCATTAAGGAGTCAATAGCATTTCTCCCTCTTAAGCCAATTTCCAGATATATAAAAGTTAACAGAAAAGACACCTGGAGCTACTGAAAAGAATTATTAGAGCAAAAGAGACTTAAAGTCTTATATCTATGTTCAGACAATTAAGATTCTTTCTAAAATTAACATTGTTGTCTGGAAAATTACTGGCCTTGTACTTTTAAAGAGCATCCATTAGCGTCATTCTCTGAAACTTAGTTTTTCAATACAGATTTATTCGGCAGCACAGCCCACTCTAGCAACATTAAGGCTGTGTCAAATTAGGTGACTTTTCCAGTGATTATCAATCGTAGCATTCATTTACATAATCTTAATGGTGGCAATCAGCAGCATGCTTCTGAGAAGAACAGTCTCTTAGTGTAACATACCCAGCGACTCAATCCTACTAGTCTGCAACACATTCCGACAAATTCAAACAGTTTTGTGCTCTTTGTGCATGAGAACTGACAACTAGTGAACGCTCGTCTGTAACTACAATTCATAAAATGCCACAAGGAGGAATAAGGAGCGTAGGTATTTTGGCTTCACAAACAGAAGAGAAGCTCATTTGTCTGACATCTCATGTTTTATGTACCACAGCAGAATGGAAAAAACAAAAAGACCAGGGATTGCCACTGCAATTTCCATAGCCATTAACCCTTTGTACAGCACCAACTCCAATAGCCTGCTCACTACTGGCTGTCAGAAAAAGGGGAGGGGACAACTGATAGATAGATAGATAGATAGATAGATAGATAGATAGATAGATAGAT
>JANRMT010062861.1:50775943-50805903 GCA_026402145.1 Polypterus bichir lapradei | reverse complement strand
ATAGATAGATAGATAGATAGATAGATAGATAGATAGATAGATAGATACTTTAGTAATCTCAAGGGGAAAGTGCTGGAAAGCTGACACGTAATCACTAAATTTGATAGCCCCAGCAATTTGGTATGGTTTGGTGACAGGATCAGCAACTGTATTAACATATCTGACATATCCTACAACTAGAAGTTGGGTAATGTGACATTGGCTTTAGGTGCAAAGCAAGAATCAACCCCAACTGGTCACACTCATGCACCCAACCTCACTGGGATGACACAGAGATGACAGTGAGCCTAACATGCTTGTCTTTGAGATATGGAAAGAAAGAAGAATGCCTAGAGAAGACCCATACAGATGTGGGGAATAAGAAAATCTCCTGTGCCTAAACATGAATTAGTCTGAACCAGCAGAGAACCTGTTTGTACACCTTCAGAATGTTTCTTTGGTATTGTCCTACATGAAGTTAAAATGGTCAATTTGAAAAATCTTTTGGAGTGAGCAGAAATAGCTTGCTGCTAAAAGGTACTTTTTATTGTTAAGTTTTTATAAAAGAAAAAAAAGGTAAGACTACCAAAATGTAAAATTTCACAAACAGTCAAGTCCCATGCCTTGTTCAGTCATTTACTCTTTTTTTTACCATGTTTATATTTGGATGGTGATGTCTATAATTTTAACATTGTTCTAGCCTGCTCCCTGTTCATCTTTATTTATCCTGAGGGGCTACTGAACTTTTCTCTGTACTGAGCATGTCTGATTGTCTTAGTGTTATCACTATAATTAATATAAATCCATCCTTTATTAATATCTCAAGCATGTCCCGTATGCTTTGAAACATCTCCACTTTCTCATTGCGGTTAACTGTCAATGTCAAGGAAGAAATGAAGATCAATTTTGTACAGGGCTGATCTTACAGTAATAAGACACTATGATGGCTCACAAATTATACCATTTATTCCTTCATTTTATTACTACTGGTATTAAAAAGTGACCTGATACCTGCATATTTGTTCTTCACAGTAAAAAAAGAGGAGACGTCCCAAGGCATTAAGATTACTAAGTGCCCCATGCAAGTCAGTACCCTCATCCCAGTTAATATGAGATGAGATACAAAATGCCAGTCAGAACATGTTGGCCTCATGGCAGCACAGTCAAATTATGTGATCCAAGTCCTGTAATTAAATTTATAAATTATTTTCCAAACAAGAACAACATCATTTGGTAGATGATATATAATTTGTCCCAGTGTCTCATCAGTTACATGCCCTGGTAGTTTGTTCCATATTCCTATGATTATTTGTCACTACTCACTTCCTGATTTAATCTTTATTTTCTATCAGGAGTCTTCAAGTTGGTGATTTATTGTTACTTTCTAATTAAAAAGCTGTCTTAAGTGTTCAGCATAATCAGAAAATACAATCTAGTTAGCAATATTTCACATTATTAGGGACTAGTAACACTGAAACCTCAGTTCCCCAAAGAAGTGCCACACACGAAACACAATGCCCCAGGTCTCTCCGCTGAGGTTGTTGACAATGTCCTTCACTGCCAGCTGATGTTGCCGTGGCTCTTTTTCTGACAGACATGCTGCTTGCTTGTGCTTGCATGTCTGTTCTTTTCTTAGCAGCTATTACGTGGTTGCGAAAAGGACCTGAATCCCAATAATGTGGCAGAGGAAGCTAGCACCTTCATTTCTTTGGTCATGTATGAATTTCTGTTGTGCTTGGAGTGAATGACTTGCATCTGTGATTAAAATAATCAATCAAACTGTGCAAAGTGCTTCCTTGTGAACAGAGATCACTGCATTTTTTTTCCTGTCAGCAATACTGTATGTCCATGCAGCTTTTCTATTCCCTTCAGCTATGTTGAGTAGCTGCATCACCGTTTGCCGTGAGCAGGACCCAAAGCCCAATTACATGGCTGAGGTAGTGTTTAGTGTTACACATATAACATCAAAAACTCCTAATTAAGACCAAGATCAAGGTTCAATACCCAGTGCTGCACAGTTTTTTTTTGTGACAGACAGACTAGCTGCACATCAGTCCCATAATGGTCCTCTCTCTGTATCTATCAATCTTTAAAGGTTACCTGTAGCCATTGGGTTGACCCTAATGGGTAGTGCACTTTATTGATTTAACAAAATCATCAATATCATTCACTAATATACCTTTCATACTTAGACATTCAAATCTTCATATTGTGTGCATCACCATTACATTTCTAACAAGCAAAGGCAGGTAATAAACAGATTTTACACGAAGACACTGCATGTGCCGAGATAAGTGTGGTAGGCATCAGTGTAAACCTGGCTGTGCTGTGTTCTGTGGAGGTGTTTCAATAAGCAGGCATTTTCCTCTGCCAGTTCTTTTCGTTCATATTTGATAAAAATGCCCTTTACTAAGTCTGCCATCTGACATCTCCACTTGTTATCCTTTATACTAGCAAACCAGGCTTTTATTAAACCACTTAGGAGCATAAAGGGCCTTGTGCTTCTGATTGATTTTTTAAACCTCTTGAGAAACTAGGTTGTACCTTCAGCAGATAAACCCGTGTGCAAATGATGTAGATCAAAAAGCATTTGCTTGAGCCAAATGTAGTTTTTTTTTTTTTGAAGTTTTATTAATTTTATTGCAATCCATACAAATCAATCAATTTTTTACAAAAAGAAAAATTGAGTTAAGGACAAATCGATCCCCACCCCTGAAAGAGACAGCAAGGCAAACGGCGTGAAATTTAAGGCTTGTAAACATACCTAAATTAATAAATTTGATAAGCCAATAGAGATGAATGCAGAAGACAAAGAAATACGGAAATAATTGCTTCCTCTGTGCTTTAAGAGCTTATTTTAAAATATTACTGATTAGATCCTGCCATGTTTTAAAAAAAGTCTGCACGGATCCTCTTACTGAGTATTTGATTTTTTCCAATTTCAAATAGTATAACACATCGGTTTCCCACTGACTTTAAAGAGGAGAGTTTGGGTTCTTCCAGTTTAGCAGACAAATGTAGTTTAACACACCCTAGCATAGTAAATGTCTCCTGTCATATTGCTGGTTCAGAACAATGATACAGTGGGTATGGAAAGTATTCAGACCCCCTTCAATTTTTCACTCTTTGTTATATTGCAGCCATTTGCTAAAACCATTTAAATTAATTTTTTCCCTCATTAATGTACACACAGAACCCCATATTGACAGACAAAAAAAATAATTTTTGAAATTGTTGCAGATTTATTAAAAAAGAAAAACTGAAATATCACATGGTCCTAAGTATTCAGACCCTTTGCTCAGTATTTAGTAGAAGCACCCTTTTGAGCTAATATAGCCATGAATCTTCTTGGGAAAGATGCAACAAGTTTTTCACACCTGGATTTGGGGATCCTCTGCCATTCCTCCTTGCAGATCCTCTCCAGTTCTGTCAGGTTGGATGGTAAACATTGGTAGACAGCCATTTTTAGGTCTCTCCAGAGATGCTCAATTGGGTTTAAGTCAAGGCTCTGGCTGGGCTATTCAAGAACAGTCACAGAGTTGTTGTGATGCCACTCCTTCGTTATTTTAGCTGTGTGCTTAGGGTCATTGTCTTGTTGGATGGTAAACCTTTGGCCCAGTCTGAGGTCCTTAGCACTCTGGAGAAGGTTTTTGTCCAGGATATCCCTATACTTGGCCGCATTCATCTTTCCCTCGATTGCAACCAGTCGTCCTGTCCCTGCAGCTGAAAAACACCCCCACAGCATGATGCTGCCACCGCCATGCTTCACTGTGGGGACTGTATTGGACAAGTGATGAGCAGTGCCTGGTTGTCTCCACACATACCGCTTAGAATTAAAGCCAAAAAGTTCTATCTTGGTCTCATCAGACAGAGAATCTTATTTCTCACCATCTCAGAGTACTTCAGTACTGACAGATTAATGTATTCTGGTGCTAAACATGCAAACTTTTAACATCGACAAAACCAATATTTATGTGCTGTGCCTTTACTTGTCTGCTCTATCTTCTCTTTTAATCTACATTTTTTCTAGTGGTAACATACCAGGTTTGACAGACCAGGATTCTATATCCTTAACAACAGTTTACAGCAACCTTACTGAAATTTCCCATATGTTCCCAGTCTAGTCTAGAATTATAACCTCTCCAGCATGTCCTGGGTCTCTGCCAGATCTTCTGGTAATGCTTTGTCTCTGGTATGCCCTCCATTAGCATACTTCTAACTACATGCCCCTCAGCTCTAAGCAGAGATGTTTCCCTGTGTAGCTGAGCTGCTCACTAGGGGCCTCATCTATAACACTGCATGTAGAATTCACACTAAAACATGGCTTACGGACAAAAACAGAAATGTGCGTAGGCATCGTTTATACATGAGGCCCCAGATCACAGAGCATAAGCCCACCAAGCATGCACTGAAAACTCGATTTTGGCACATATACTTTCAACCTGCTTTTTTTAGCCACTATCCACAACATATAAACATTGGTGTGGACAGAGATGTAGACTGACCAGTATATTTAAATCTTTGTTCAAGGAATTGAATTTCCCAAAGTTAAATTATAAGGAATTACAGTGTATACTGTAAACCATTTTGCTTAAGAGTGTGGCAGTACAAAAGAGTTGAGGATATTATAATGACTAGAGCATGCAAGCCTCCCAACAGCAAACTGTTGCTTACATTACATTGTGATGCTGTAGACACTGCTACTTCCAACATTCTGCTCATTTTACACCTGTCACATGTTAAAATAATTCCTTGTCTAGAAAGCTAAACAAGTGATTACCAGTTGCAAATACAAGCAACCATTGAGTAATCCTTCTCTTTCTGAGCAGTTGAACGGTATTTAATGCAGGTTTTAGAAGCCCTTCTTCACCACTCAGTACATCAGGCCACCTGATTTCTCTCTCTTTCAGTCCAACTGCACCTCCCCTCTACACATTTTTCAATTTCTCAGTTGTAGCCATTATTGACATTATCTTAGCTACTTGGAGGCAGCCAGCGCGCTCCCATGAAGCTGATCACCTCATTGGACATACTGAGTGACTCACTCTGATAAAATCAAACAAGATTGATTTTGTCATTAGGTGCAGGGGTGGGCTGTGTGGGCTTAAGAGCTGTCAACCAATGAATGCTTATCTTTGAAATGTGATATAGCAGATGCACGGCTTAGTTGAAAAGGCCAGCTTTAAATAAATAATCGCCACACTCGCGGCTTAAAAAGAGGTCATGGTAGTGTGCGATGCGAGCGTTTCCTCGCTTAAGTGCACAGGTGAGGAATCGTCCGCATTCATAATTAATGCCGGGAGCTGCTAATCGCCACACCTGTGCCACGTCCCCATTATAAATAGGAGAAGCGCGAGTACGGAGGAGAGACGGTAAAAGAAAGGAAAAAAAGGCTTGGTGAGTAGCATTGGGGCGAACGAAAGTTGGCTAACCAGCTGTAAAAGAGAAGTCAGCGCGGTCAGGGGTCCTGGACGGAGCACAGGATCGGCGCTCAAGTGACGGATCATGCCCACTGAATGGGAGAGTGGGTATGCTCGTGGAGGAGTCCGCCCTAAGGATCTGATGGATGACTACGAGTGTGAGAAAGAAGACGGGAGGACAACCTACCCCGACCTGTCTGGCAGACGCCGGCGGAGGCAGCCAAGACGGGGGCTGGTAATTTGAGAACCACGGTTGGTGAACTCTCTCCCGCTGAGAGTGTCTTTGGTGAGCTGGAGAGACTGGGAAGGAGCTGTGCTTGGCTGGTGTGACCCCAATGACTGCAGCAGATTTTTATTCTCATGTTTTAGCCTGGTTTTAAACGTTTGAGATTTTTATCTTTTTAAAGATTATATAATGATTTTTGAATCACTGCACCGTTTTGGACATTGTTTTTTTTGTTTTAATAAGAGCACTTTGCACATTTTTTGCACCATTCCCTTGCTTCTTGTATCCTCACTGTCCAGCTCATCTGGTTACATTACCGATGGTGTTGGGTTCAAGAGCTCCCGGAAGCAAGATGGGAGAATGAAGCAGAACCCACATCGTAACAGGAGTACAGGTATAATGCATAGAATGTTGAGACAAACATGTGTGTTTTGAACCTTCCAAACAAAAGAAAAGTTAATCTTTCTGATGTCTAATGTTTTACACACTAAAAACACACTGGAAAAAAGAAAAAAGGGTGACACTGCAGTTGAACTCACCATACCTGTTAACCTTTCGTGCAGTGTGCTACATTAGGCAGCACATTACCGGTTGCCATAAAAAACATAAAAAGGGGCAAGCAAGACAGCGCTACAAGGTTAGCACTCAGTCAGTAAATGTGGCATGTAGAGTGACATAATCCATTAACAAGATAAAAATATTCAGTTTTCAAGTCTGACATACACCACAACTAGAAGTCACATAATGTGACATCGGCGTAAGACTTTGTACTGAATAGATAGCTTCTCTATTTACAGAAAAATTTCACTCAGCCTTTACCTCAATACAATGTCTCTGCCTATTTCAAAGAATACAAAATCATCCTTGTGCCTAAAAAGCAAAATATTTCCAGTCTAAATAGGCTAGTGGTGCTGACCTCTTTAATAATGAAAACGTTTAAAGGTCTGATTCTTCAGCAGCTAATATCTGACACAGATCCTCACCTTGTCCCACTACACTTTGCTTACCGTGCCAACAGGTCAGTTGAGGAGGCAGTCAACATGGCTTGCCATGACATCTTACAGTATTTAGACACCACAGCTACTTACAGTATGTCAGGATCTTAAATGTAGATTTCAGTTCTGCTTTTAACACAGTCACACCAAAGCTTCACCAACTCAAACTTCTCAGCATCTTTCATCTCTAACTTTATTAGGAAGTGGCATCAGACAGCGAAGATGGGCAAATATCAGTCAGGGTTCCCTCAGGTGAGGGCTGTGTTCTGTCCCCTCTTCTTTTCTCCCTGTAATCCTATGACTGCACCTACAGTGACCCATCTGTTAAGTTTGCTGATCACTCCACCCTGATTGGCTTGATCTCAGACGGGAATGAAGTGCCATATCGGAAGAAGGTGGACCTGCTGGCCAATCTTAACTTAAATTCCTTGAAAACAGTAGAAATGATTGGGGGTTTTAGGAGACACTCCTCACATCCTGAACCCTTTGTTTTAAATGGTGTCACTGTCAACTGAGTAGAACCATTTACATTTATTTATACAGCTATCACTCACAATCTGAACTGGGTTGGAAGCATAACTGTTCTTATCAAATAAAGCTCAGCAGTGTATATTTTTCCTCTGTCAACTTAAAAAGTTTAAGCCATCCCAGTGAGTGCTGGTACAGTTTTATAGAAATGTTATTGAAAGCATCCTCCGTTTCTTCATAACAGTCTGGCATTGCAATGCAACTGTTCACTCAAAATATAAACACAGCGTGTTGTTACTCAGAGTACAGAAAAGATTGTAGTCCTGAATCTAGACTCCTTGGAGGCCTTGTGTACAGGATGGGTCAGGAAACATGCTGGAAATATAATCAAAGACCACACTTGCCATCTCTTTCAGTTATTAAAATCATGGAAAAGTTACCGGTCACTAAAGGCAAAAACTACTAGACATGGACGTTTTTTTTTTCCTACTGTAATCACTATGGCTAAACACCGTCTCTGATTCGTGTCTTTTCCTGATTTCTAAACTTCTTGATCCAATCTAAATGATATTTTGTGTTTATTTTATAAGGGCTTTCTTGATATATTACTGAGCAGGATTGCAATTCTACTTCACAATATTGTTTAATGTATTTGTGTTTCATGCAATATTTTTTTCATTATTCCTGCAATGTTGTGATGGTGTTGTGAATTGTATATTGTGTAGTTTAATTGTATTTACCTTGTTATGTGCATGAATGTAACACCAAGATAAAATCCAAGCAACTGTGTTGACTGGCAATCGAGCTCAAGTTCATATATTTTAAAATACAACAAATACAACTTTTATTCAATCATATATTGTCTGATGTATTTGTTGCAGAAGGTCCTCATTCCCTCTCACTGCAGTATGACTAAGCCAGTAGGTACTTAGCGGGCTGAGCCTATTAGGTTTAGGGTTTCATTATCAGTAATTTAATGAGTGGTAACAATGCTCATGTGGATTAAGAGCATGTAAGCACTTGTTTAGTCTAAGGCTGCGAATTCCACTTTAATAAAAACATATATGTACTTGTAAAGCTACTTGGTACTATATAAATTAAAGTCTCCTTGCATGTATTACTTCAAGGAGTTATAAAGTAAAGCACTTTTAGGTTGATTATAGCCCTTAGTACATGATTCATAGGTTTATGGACAAATCTTAAACTAGCCCTATTCACAACCAGGTTAATCTAGTGAATATGCATTTGCCAGAAAATGACATTTCTGGGGAAAATTGAGAACCATAAATTATATTTGGTACATTTTCCCTAAGCAGTCTTAATCTGCACTTGTTCTTTCAATAAACAGCAATGTAGTGTGTGCCCATTGCGGTAATCAGATCTGCTGATGTTTACGCACATGAACATTGTTATCGCCCATTAAATCACTGATAATAAAACTTCTAAGCCTTCCCGGTAGGCGTAGTAAGTATGTCCTCGCTCAATCCCAAGGGACTGATGAATACTGGTGAAGTTCATCAATGGAGAGATAACAAACTAATTTAGAAAGCAGCATCAGAAGCTGTTTTAAAAAGGAAATTATACCAATATAAAAAGCAACATCCATCCATCACCCAACCTGCTATATCCTAACTACAGGGTCACAGGGGTCTGCTGGAGCCAATCCCAGGGTGCAAGGCAGGAAGCAAACCCCGGGCAGGGCACACACACTAGGGACAATTTAGAATCGCCAATGCACCTAACCTGCATGTCTTTGGACTGTGGGAGGAAACCAGAACACCCAGAGGAAACCCACGCAGACGCGGGGAGAACATGCAAACTCCATGTAGGGTGGAGCCGGGAAACGAACCCAGGTCTCCTAACTGTGAGGCAGCAGCGCTACCCACTGCGCTGCCGTGCCGCCCGAAAAGGAACATACAATAGAAATAACTAGAGACGGACAACGTTCTGGCATCAGAGTATAAACTAATGTTTCAGATACAACACGGGAAACTATGGCAGACATTTACAGAGGTCCACTCATTCACATATATCAGTTTCCTGGGTTCATAGTAGGTAACGGATAAAGGGGTAATGGCAGAGTGTCCGAAATGCACAAAAAGTAAATGCATTTGTGGGCAGCAGTGGTAAATTGATAGATATATTGTATTTTTTATATTATCATTTTGAATAGTTCACTCAAATCACAAATTTACTTACAATTGAACCAAATAAGCACTTGAAAAACAGCAGAGTCAGTTAGGATTCAATAAGGATCAGAACACATACATGGCTACATTTTTACTATTCCTAAAAGCTTCAGAAAGCCTTGTTTCCACTGGGTAGAGCAGCTCACACAAACCACCAAGCCTATGTAGTTGAAGCAGGAACCTTGACAAAGTTTTTAAAAAAGTGTTTGGATGAGATATTAGTAAACTTTGCAGTTAGCCGACCAAACAAGCTTGATGGGTTGACTGTCTTCACGTGTTTGTTCTTATGCAACCTGTGAAATGCCTTGAAATTATATTAAGTCTGCAAATTAGGCGTTTCCAGAGATATTCAACATGTCTTTGTTCACACAAACTTTTGACCCCGCAGTTTACCTGTAAATTTCTTGGAGAAATTGCCTGTGTGAATTTAGCGAATGAAGTGAATGTGTGAAATGACAATAAAAGCTGAATGACAGCACTACAAAGCCAGCTTTGAAATGGTAGGAACTGTAAAAAGGCGATATATAAGTGCCCGACCCGACACAGATTCACACTGGAGGCAAATATAAAATAAAGAGACTTTTATTTTTCTTCACCTGTGGGGTACGTCTTCCCCGTAATCCCCACAGGCACAACACAGTCCCAAGTGTGCAAGCACCACTAAACACACCACACTAATTCTTTTCTTTTCTCTTCCACCACCACTCCTCTAAGCTTTGTCCTCTTCCTCCCGACTCTGGCCATCAAGTGGTGGCTGCTGGCCCCTTTTATAGTTCACCCGGAAGTGCTCCAGATGTTTGATTGCCGAGTTCTGGCCAGCACTTCCGCGTGTGGAGAAAACACTGCCCACAAGGGCTCAGGAGTTCCAGCTGCAGCCTCCCCCCCGGACCCAACAGGGCTGCCCCCAACTCCAATTCCAATGGAGCCCTGCGGGAAACCGAGGCACCGCTCCAACCAAGGGGGCGGCCATCTAGCGTCCAGTGGGAGGTATTGCACCGTCCATGGCTGCTCCCCCTGAGCATATAACGAAGGGGCCACAGAACAAAGGAATATGTTATAAAATAATTAAATAGAGAATAGCAGCTCTTAAGTGCAAAAAATGCTTTTCATTGTAACTTGAATGTTATATGCAAAATGTAATTGTTATAAATGCAACTCTATCTAGGGGCGATTTGTCAGGTCTGCAAGCCACATTATGTTAATCAACAGGAAGTCTACGACCATCCAGCTCCAGCATCACTAGATATCAAACTGTTCAATATTACACAAATATTTTCCCTTTGTACATTGAAGAAGATTTAGGTGATTGATGGATGCTCTCTGTTATCATGAATGATATTACATGAGTGTACTCAATACCTGGATAGCCTCAAGTGTATGAATGCACCAACCCTTCATTACAACACGATAACACCTTAGTTTTCCAGACAGTTAAAGCCTCATCTGTATGTTGGCATTCACTGTTATCTGGGTCTGGTCAAGGCACACATTTTGAGGGCTGCAATACATTACAAAATAATTATTTTCTTTATTGAAATTTAGGCTTGTTGACATTCATCTGTGTGTTTCCTACATGTATTTTCATCATTCTGGCATTTCATCTGTCTCTAACAGCACAGACATACAAGTCTGCAGCCCCCTAAGAAATGTGCTTGTACTGAGGCCTATCACAGAAGAAGATGCAAAAAGTCTGTTTACTTACTGACTTTCAGAAACAGACCCCTGTGGTTTGTTTTACCTGGTTGATTGTGGTATGAGAAATGACATAAAACTTTATAGCATGTCTGTGTAAAAGTACAACACAAATGTCGGCCATTGTTACATGTGTCTGGAATGTGGGTGGAAAACAGAAGTCCTGGAGGAAAATCTTCAGACCAAAGTCAAATGCAGTGATTTGCCAGTACTATCCTGCTGTACAACCTATTTCAATTCTCATCAAAACCTTTTAGAAAGGTCAGTACATTAAAAGTGAATTAAAAATGCACCATACCTTCTTATAGAATAACCTGTGTTGTAGCTCTTTTAAGTGTAGAATGAGAAAAGGTCATCTGTGAGGAACGTATCAGCTCTTTAATCCCCCAAGGGGTTTCCTGTGTCAGTGTCGCGTTGCATTTACCAGGTTGGTTACTGAAGCTTGCCTTGCTGTCTTTGGTCACTTGTAATCAAACTGCAGTCACTGCAGGGGTTTAGCTGCAGTGTTTAATTATACAGTTGGTGTGCAATACACCTGCCAGTACTCACACCTTGAAATCTGCCTGGCATTAAAAGTCTTCAAAAACTGTAGCTAATAATTAGAAAAGTGTTAGTGATTAAAGGTATGGGCTCATAGCAGTTACATTCTTTGGAAATTGTATTCCTTTGTATTTAAATAATGGTTAAATTAGCAAAAATTTAAGTAAAAGATTACTTGGTTAAGTGACCACTCCTAGTTTGTTAAAGTAGTAATACACTGGGACATCATCCATTAAAGTGACCTCCTAGCACTAAAATAGCTAGACTTTATTTTAATCAGAATCAATCTTTTCTTTATTATTTAAAGTAGTGATTTTTTATATCCAGTTCCAGGTCTAGTGTAAGTAGTGCGAGGGAACAAAATGATTGATTCTTCTCATCCACAAACCTGCTGTTATTCTGCCATAAGTTTGTTTTGCATTTTAATTGCATTTGCTCTTGGATCATTTTGTTTCTTCTCTTGTGCATTACAAGAAACAAATCTACAGCACTTAATCAAACTTTAATTTACAATGTGAAGGTTCTGTGTGTGCCAATGAACAACACTTTAAATTTATTCTGATTTCTGACTAAATCTGGGAAATATTGTATAGCTCAGTTTAAAATCTGCTAAAGCTCATTTGTGACACATATAGAAATAGGATGAAGCATTATATTTATGTTTATTTTCTTAGCAGACTCTTTTATCCAAAGTCACTAACAAAAGAGGTCAACATAATCAAGTAAATCAGTCTGGGGGACTGTTTGGGAACAAGTATCACAGGACAAGGGCGCAAAATTGATCACCAAGCACATAATGTTTGCTTGTGCCACCCCCTTCTATACACCAAGGCAAGACTCTGCTTACTGCTGTTAGAAACCCACTGGGGCATGTGATGTCTTCATGTTGGCACTTTTAACGAAATTGGTTAGCTTAACGAAGAGCTTTAAAATAATAAAAGAAAGACTCAAAAAGTAGATCATCAGCTTTCTAGTTTATGACCAAAGAAATTATTTGACTTTTTTATATGGGTTTATCTTCCTGTGTGCTAACCTTTGCTTAATTAACTCTTTGAGGGCTGAATATTTTTTCCAAAAAACTTGAAACGATGGTGTCACCCATAAATCAACATAAAACGTCTGCTGCTGCATGCAGTGGCTGCTGTTGGTTCCTGTTCAATGTCTCTGGCAGCAGTGGGAGGGCTGTGAGCAGCTCGATGGCCAGCAGGAATGAGTGGCGAGCTGGCTGCCTCGCTCTTTTCACGCATTATGTGGGCAGCGGTGGCGGTCACAATGTGATGCAGTCTGATTTGTACCTCTTGTCATTGTAAGTGGCGGCCCTCCCAGACATGTGTGACATCAGCTACATAAATGTGTTCAGCACCACAATCAGCCGGGAGACAATCAGCTGATGCTGGTACTTCATTTTCGTTTTCGATTTCCATCCCCAGATCACTTTCATCCAAATCGGAGCCTGAAGATCACAGTCTGATTCAGCGATAACATGCAAAACGTCATCCACAGGGTATTTTGCTTTGCACATTCACTTTGGTCACTCGTCAGAAGTCAATGCCATTTTAGAGGTTGTTTGCTCTTCGCTCTTCAGGCATGTGCAGGGAGATGAGGTCAAATCAACAAAACTAACTTTCCTTCTATTAAAGAGAGTCAAACTAAAAAGAAATGGTGAGATTTGTCACAGATTGCATCAAATTTACCGTCCTCTATCCCTGAGTAATGACAAAAGTCAACATCCGCCCTGAAAGGGTTAAGACTATTCACTAAAATCATTTTTTGCATCCCTGTAGTTAAATTCTACATTTATATTTATTTGCTTGGTGGACATTCTTATCCAAAGTGACTTACAAAAGATATAAACACAACTGAGTAACAGGCTAGGGCCTGTTTGTTCAGCAAGTGTGATAGGACAGGTAAAAAAAAGGTGATTGCCATAAGTGAAAATGTGTAATAACTAATAAATTTACAAGCCTAGATTAAAAATTGATAAAGCGATTAAACTTAATGTAACAATAATTCAAACTACACAGAGCAAAGCTTTTTTTTTCCAATCAATTGGACAGATATTTACAGAACAGATGAGTTTTCAATTGCTTCTTAAATACATTGTGGAAGTCAGTAGTTCAGATAGAGGTGGACAGCTCATTCCACCAAGAAGGAACTACACAGGACAAGAGTCTGAATTGAGACATGATACCACACACCAGAGGCGGCATCACCAGACGGTGTTCCATGGCAGACCTGAGTGGGTGAGAAGGAGCATAGTACCTCACCAGTGTCTTCATATATAAAGATGCTGACCCATTGACTACTCTGTTGGCAAGCATCAGGGTTTTAGCGGGATCTGCCACTCTCCTATACATAGACACAGCAGTCAGGCAGTGTCTATGCTGCCACAGTTTGTGTGTGGTGGCTGCAAGGCTACGTCTGATTTGTGAAACGGAGCCATGTGATTATTGTTGCTACATCTGATTGGTGAAACGGAGTCTTGTGATTATTATTGCTACATCTGATTGTGAAACAGTCATGCAGTAGATCCACTGGCGGCTTCTCTCTGGCAAAAATATAGCATATCTAATGGAATAAAAGTAACGATTCGAGTGTTGCCTAATGTAATTTGAGTAAGAGTCGCGTTTCTTCTTCACAAATGTACTCAAGTAAAAGTAAAAAGTATGGTGCAGTAAAACTACTCTTAGAAATACAATCTTTTAAAAAAGTTACTCAAGTAAATGTAACGAAGTACATGTAACTCGTTACTACCTACCTCTGTATTTATATATATATGGTGGGTTATTACATACCTCAATCGAGCTCATGAGGAGATCCTCCAACACACATGCATAACTATATATGTGTATGTGTAAATATATATACTGCTCAAAAAAATTAAAGGAACAATTTGAGAACACATCAGATCTTAATGGGAAAAAAATCATGCTGGATATCTATACTGATATGGACTGGGCAATGCTGTTAGGAACAAAAGGATGCCACATCGTATGATGGAAATGAAAATTACCAACATACAAAGGGTTGAATTCAAAGACACACGAAAATCAAAGTGAAAAAACTATATGGCAGGCTAATCCATTTTGCCAAAATTTCATTGTAGCAACTCCAAATCGTACTCAGTAGCTTGTATGGCCCCCACGTGCTTATATGCATGCCTGACAACGTGGGGGCATGCTCCTAATGAGATGACGGATGGTGTCCTGGGGGATCTCCTCCTAGATCTGGACCAGGGCAGCACTGAGCTCCTGGACAGTCTGAGGTGCAACCTGGTGGCGTTGGATGGACCGAAACATAATGTCCCAGAGGTGTTCAGTTTGATTTAAGTCAGGCGAGCGTGGGGGCCAGACAATGGCATCAATTCCATTATCCTCCAGGAACTGCCTGCATACTCTCAACACATGAGGCCGCGCATTGTCGTGCACCAGGAGGAACCTAGAATCCACTGCACCAGCACAGGGTCTGACAATGGGTCCAAGGATTTCATCCCGATACCTAATGGCAGTCAAGATGCCGTTGTCTAGCCTGTAGAGGTTTGTGCGTCACTCCATGGATATGCCTCATACGGCCATCAATGACCCACCACCAAACTGGTCATGTTGAACGATGTTACAGGCAGCATAATGTCCTCCTTGGCTTCTCCAGACCTTTTCATGTCTGTCACATGTGCTCAGGGTGAACCTGCTCTCATCAGTGAAAAGCACAGGGCGCCAGTGGTGGACCTGCCAATTCTAGTATTCTATAGCAAATGCCAATGAAGCTGCACGGTGACTGGCAGTGAGCACAGGGCCCACTTGAGGATGTCAGGCCCTCAAGCCACCCTCATGAAGTCTGTTTCTAATTGTTTTGTCAGAGACATTCACACCAGTGGCCTCCTGGAGTTCAGTTTGTTGGGTTCTGGCAGTGCTTATCCTGTTCCTCCTTGCCCAAAAGGGCAGATACCGGTCCTGCTGATGGGATAAGGACCTTTTGCAGCCCTGTCCAGCTCTCCTAGAGTAATTGAATGTCTTCTGGAATCTCCAACATGCCCTTGAGACTGTGCTGGGTGACAAAGCAAACCTTCTGGCAATGGTACGTGTTGATGTGCCATCCATGAGAAGTTGGACTACCTGTGCAACCTCTGTAGGGTCCAGGTATCGCCTCATGTTACCAGTAGTGACACTGACCATAGCCAAATGCAAAACTAGTGAAAAAACAGTCAGAAAAGATGAGGAAGGAAAAATGTCAGTGGCCTCCACCTGTTAAACCATTCCTGTTTTGGGAGTTGTCTCATTGTTGCCCCTCTAGTGCACCTGTTATTAATTTTATTAACACCAAAGCTGCTGAAACTGATTAACAACTCCCTCTGCTACTTAACTGATCAGATCAATAGCCCAGAAGTTTAATTGACTTTATGCTATACTCTGATTAAAAAGTGTTCCTTTAATTTTTTTGAGTGGTATATCTACACATATACTGTATATAAAAAGTAAAGTTGACTGACTGACTGACTGTCTGACTCTCACTCACTCATCAACAAAAATTATATTTCCTGTTTTGTTTAATAGTTGAAATTTGGTATAATTGAAAATCTAGGACAATAGGCATAAGAAAGGACATTTCAATATTATCATTATTTAGGGGTAAACCCTCCTATAATAAATAATCTGAATACCCAATTATCTCAAAAATTCTTTGACTGATTCAATTGAAATTTATAAAAAATAAAAATAGCTGACGTTTTCTGTTGATATTTGTTAATATTATACTAAAATTAGGCACTGTGCTGTACTTGGAAGTGGCTTTATGGAAACAAAGGACACAGCAGAATGATTGACAGCATCACTATCCAACAGGGTGGGCAAATGACAGAAGAAGAGGTAGGGTCCTGGACAGGAAAAAGTACATGTGATTATACTTGGGATGTACAGTAAAGACTGAAATAGAAGGGAAAGTTTTGGCAAATCTCATGGAAGATTCAAAGCTCAGTGGTTAACAAGCACACTATAAATCTAGAGTGCTGGTGCCTTGCACTACGACTGTGAGTGTAGGCACTGCTTTGCTCTAAAGAAAATGAGAGAGAGAAGTAAGAAGTAAAAATGGAAGCAATACCATCAGATACAAATTAAGGGGGACCGATGGTGTTAAGTTTAAACTTACTGGGTCTTACATCAGCTACTCTACTGTAATATACATTTTCATCTATGGACTTTGAAAGGTGACCCCAAACGTGCCATTTGAAATCATTTATATTTACATGTTCAACTATTTCTTTCGACAACACATTTGCATTCAAAATTTTTTAAATATACATTTGACACTTTTGATCATAAGATCTTGCTATTGTGGCTTGAACATTTGGTTGGGCTTGAAGGGGCTGCTCTTAACTGGTTCAAGTCATATGTTACTGGTAGACACTTTTCAGTGTCTTTTAATTCCTCTTTTTCATTTACTGCTCCTGTTAAATGTGGTGTTCCTCAGGGATCCATTTTGGGTCCTATTTTATTTCCTGTATATCTTCATCCTATAGGAGCTATTTTTAGGAAATTTAATATTTCTTTTCACTTTTATGTTGATGACAGGTTTATATTCCTGTGTGTAACTCTGCAATTAATCAGCTGGATAATTGTCCTTTTGAACTAAGATCCTGGATGGCAGACAATTTTCTTGATCTCAATCAAATTGTTGATCGCTGGTCCTTCAGCCAAAGCTCAAATTAGTTTTGAACTTCTCTGCTCTTTCACCGACTTTTGCAAACCTCAAGTCTGTAATCTTTGTGTCATTTTTGACAGTAACCTCTTATTTGAGAAACAGATTGTAGCCAGGAACTGTTTTTTCTAGCTTTACTTTTTAGCTAAGGTCAAACCTTTTTTCATCTCCTAGGGATCTTGAGAAAGCTACTCATGCTTTTATCTTTTCTCGCTTGATTACTGCAACTCATTTTATTCTGGGATCAACAAATCCCTGATATGTAGATTGCAGCTGGTTCAGAATACTGCTGCATGTTTATTGGCTGGGCTGTGAAAGTTTGTTTCTGTTTCTCCAATATTAGCTTCTTTATACTGGCTACCTGTTAGTTACAGAATTGACTTTAAAATTTTGTTGCTAATTTTTAAATCACTACATGAGTATGCTCTTTATCTGAATTGTGTGTTTTACACAAGCCATTCAGAGAGCTTAGATTTACTGGTCAGTTGTCTCTTATAGTCTCTCGCTCTAAGTGCAAAACTAAGAGGGACAAGGCTTTTGTAACGGCTGCACCTCATCTGTGGTACTCTTTACCTCATTAAATTAAGGAATCACCTTCAATTGAACTGTTTTAAACTAAATTGAAGACTCGGTTCTATTCTCTAGCTTTCAGTGACCTTCATTGATACTGATGGTTTCCCTACTCTTAGTCAACTTCTTTCTTTTTTAACAAACTGCTGACTTATTTTGTTTAATTGTAATTTGTTTCTGTTTATTTATGTTCATTGTATGTTTTAAATCAATAAAGCACGTTGGCTACAGCATTACTGATGTTGCATTAAATGTACAAATTGACATTGACATTTGCATCTGCAAACTTTAAAGGGGGACCCTGAATGTGTAAGCAGCCTCTAAAACATAGTAACAGAAGTTATTTTACTTCACTTCAAGTACTACAGAAAGCAGCTCCAAAACATTCACTTCATTGCATGGACTTCCCAAATGTTGAGCCTGTAAGCATGATTTGTATTTGTAATAAGTTAAATAAATCTCAACTCAGTGTTAGCACTTTGTCTGTCTATGGCTATAGCAAAAAAACAACAACATACAACTGATCAAAAACACAAAAATAATTGAGTGAATGATGATAATAACATACACTCAAATTTCACATTATTGCTACTGATTACCCATTTCAATTCAAATGAATATTTTCTGTAAAATTGTGGTTTGCAATGACCATCAACAAAAGCCATGTCAGTAGGAAAAACAGGAATTGATCTATAGCAGAAATGCTTTATTCATGGAAAATTATATATAGCATGTTTAAATGAAAGCAGCTCAAATTTCCTAATAATAATATTATTATCTATATGACTGACACCTTTATCCAAGGTGACTTACATTTGAGATACAATGTTTTTCTGATTAGAGCACAGACAAGAAAGTGCCTTTCTTATGGTCACACAGTGGCAGTAGCAGGATTTGAACCCACAGCCTAAGGAATAACAATAATAGGCCTTGGCAAAAAAAAAAAAAAAACTACGTATACTGAATACAGTGTCACAGATTGGGGACACAAGGTAAAAGTCCAATAATCGACTTTATTACAGCAACACAGTGCACAAAGCACCCTCCTATCCACAATACTCATAAATTAATATACTAATCAATAATAAACTCTCCACCATTCCTAGACGTGTTGCCACCCTTCCACCCAGCTCAGCTCGCCATCTGGGAGTTCCCTTAGTCCTTTTATAGTCCCTGACCCGGAAGTGTTCCTTCACCCGCAGTCCATGTGACTCCTTATCACTTCCAGGACAGATTAAAACTCTTCTGTTCTTCGTCAGCCCGGAAGCACTTTATTTCTTTTGTCCTCGTGACCTGTAAGTACTTCCGGTCTGTATGAAAAACAAATGTCTCCGTGTCTCCCTGCAGTGTCCCCTGGCGGCCCCGACGTTATCCAGCAGGGTTGTGCATTAAAACTCCATAGTCCATGATGCCCTGCTGGAATTCGGGGCATCTCCAAGATGCAGGGAGAGCTACATCTGGCGGCTTGGGGGTCTTGGCCGGGATAAGCTGTCGGTCATAGTCCACAACAGAAAAGTAGTTAGTTACAAATTACTTCTAATACATCTGATAACCAATGGTACTATAAGTGAATAGAATAATAATAATAAAAATACATTTTATTTCTATAGTGCCTTTTCCATGCTCAAGGCACTTACAGAATTTAAGAAAGAACAGCAGGGTATACAGTATATAGCATTGTACAAACCAGGTAAATAAATAAAGAAGATTAAGACAGTAAATTCAGAGAAAAAACCTAACAGACAACATAATTGATGGTTTAACACACACACAAACAGGTTACATGAGCATCTTGACAGAGAGGTAAACTGAGAGAAGGGTAGTAAAGTCAAGTAGAGCTAAAAGCCTTCCTGAACAGATGAGTTTTGAGTTGTTTTTTAAAAGGATTCATGGAGTCAGCTGATCTAATTAATTTCGGTAGGTCATTCCAGAGTCTGGGCGCTATACAGCTGAAGGCCCTGCTGTCACCCATGGAGTGTAGATTAGTGTGGGGCACAACAAGATTGCCAGAATTAGCACACCTTAGTGGGCGGACAGGCACATAGTGATGGAGAACGTCACCGATGTAGTTTGGCGCTAGGTCGTTTAAGGTTATTAGTAGGATTTTATATTTGATTCTGTAAGACACAGGGAGCCAGTGAAGGCGGAGCAGGATGGGTGTGATGTGCTCGCTGCTGCTGGTTCGAGTGAGGATTCTTGCAGCTGAGTTTTGAATAAGCTGGAGCTGAGACATAAGATTAGAAGGGGCACCTGCCAGTAGGGAATTACAATAATCGATGCGGGATGTGATAAAAGCATGGACAAGTTTCTCAGCATTAGAAAAGGAGAGGAAGGAGCGAACACGGGATATGTTACGGAAGTGAAAGTAAGAAAGTTTCTTAATGTGATTTATGTGGCGGAATAAGAGAGGGAGGAATCAAAAATGACACCAAAATTCTTTGCAGTAGAGGCAGGTCTGATGAGATCACTGCCAGGGTTGACTGGGGAGGAGCTCATTTTATTAAGTTGGACTTTAGTCCCAATTTGCAGGAATTCAGTTTTGTTGCAATTTAATTTTAAAGAGTTCTGTTCCATCCAGGTTTTAATTTCACTGAGGCAGGTTGTGAGCTGAGAAAGCTCTGATGAAGTTCCACTTTTAACATTGAAGTAGAGTTGAGTATCATCTGCATAAAAATGATAGCCCAGTCCACAGCTACGAATAATATGGCCAAGGGGAAGCATATAAATACAGAAGAGAAGAGGGCCAAGGACAGAGCCCTGAGGAACTCTTTGTATGACTGGCGCTGTGCTGGATCTGCTGTTGCCAAGACTAACAAACTCTTGCCTATCAGTCAGATAGGACTTGAACCACTGGAGGGCAGTGCCAGAGATACCCTGCATGTTCTCCATTCTGGACAGTAGAATGTCATGTCTGACGAGAAGGGAGTCTCTGCAAAACAACATGGGCATTCCCCAAGCAGTATGGGCGGGTTTCAAGCATCCAATCAGAGAACGTAATGGGCGTTCCACAAACTGTATGGGCTGGTTTCAAGCATCCAATAATCGTTAATGCCCAGAGGGGACTGGGCGGTCTCATGGTCTGGAATCCCTACAGATTTTATTTTTTTTCTCCAGCCGTCTGGAGTTTTTTTTTGTTTTTTCTGTCCCCCCTGGCCATTGGACCTTACTCTAATTCGATGTTAATTAATGCTGATTTATTTTGTTTTCTTATTGTGTCTTATTTTTCTATTCTTTATTATGTAAAGCACTTTGAGCTACTGTTTGTATGAAAATGTGCTATATAAATAAATGTTGTTGTTGTTGTTGTTAAACCTTTTTTTCGGTGACAAAAAACACAGAAACTGGAACGCAACCTGCAAAATACAACTGTAACGGCTTGGTTCCGCCACTAACTTTCAATATTTAAAATGCGATGAGCTGGGTGGGATGTGTCATGTGCCTGCTTTGCTCTGCATTAAGCGGTACTGTTCCAATTTATAACCACACATATCCACACACGATCTCCTGCTGAGCACGCTTTTTTTTAATCAACCTACTATTCTTCCGGATGTCAATGCCAGATATGCTGCACATTACATTTATTCTCGTCACTGTGCACCTTGCTAGTAGAGGGTTGGACCCCCTTTTACTGTACAGCATGGGGTCTCCAGCGATTCCAACCTTGGTCGAGTGCTTCAGCATCATTCCATGTTGTGTTCAGTGCCTTCAGGTCTTGCTCGAAAATTCTTCTCCATGTAATTCAGTGGTGTCCTCAAGGTTGTTTGGTGCCAGGAGATGTGAATTTCATTGCCACCCTAGGGATATGATTGTCCTTCATGTGAAGGATGTGGCCAGCCAGTCAGAGTTTTCAGCATGTGATGATATTATGGAGTTTACACACAATACATAGCCATTGTCACTGAGCTGAAATGGGCCCCAATTACATTTTCCAGTCCTCGTCAGTCGCCACCCTGTTGGGCATTAAAGTTGCTGATCTGGACCTTCAGATCATGCTTTGGAGTACTGCCGAAGATGTCCTGGAGCTGCTCATAAAATTTGTCCTTCACCAGTCGTCTGCACGATCTGTTGGTGTGTACACTTGTGCAATGGTCTCTTTGGTGTGGCCATAGGTTAAGCATGCTGTGATTATTCAATCACTGACTGGTTCCCATTCAATGAGTGCCTTTGTCTCTCGTTGACCAAGGACGAGGCAGGCTCCATGTTCATGTTGTTCTTCATGACCTGCATACATGATGATTTTGCCACTGTTGTTGATTCGTCTGATCTCCATACATCTAACCTTGCTGACAGCAAGGATGTCCAGTCTGTAATCATCAAAGACTCATAGGAGCTGGGTGAGTCACCCAATCTAATGTAGTGTTCACACATTCCATGTCCCAATTCTTGTGATGTTCCTGGCTGAGAAAATTGCCAGACACCAGTGCCAGTTTGCTCCAGAACCATCATATGAACCGAAATCAAATTCTCAACTGATTGACCAGAAATACTTGAGATTCTTCTTGCTGTTTCTGTAGTGGATGTGAGTTTTTGCAGAATGAGTTCCCGACACCCAAAACCCTCCTCCTTTCGCTTTCTGGCTTAGGACCAGCAACGGCAGAGTTGTTTATTCAAAGTTTTAAATTTTATATGTCAAAACTGGGCTGAACGATATCATAACTTTATCAAAGCTCCAGTCCTGGGTTCAAATCCAGTATGTGATTCACATTCTCCTAGTATCTGCATGAGATTTTGTCAAGTAATCCTGTTTTGCTCCAGAGTCCAAAGAAAACCAGGTTAGGTTAATTGTAACCTGTAAACTAGTCCAGCATAAGTAAGTATGCTCTGCAATGGACTAGCATTACCTCCAGTGTTATTTAATGCCCATGCACATTTTACTCCACTTTTTTGTGTAACAAAGTTTTAAATATCTGACCACAGGCCACCATCAATGGAATCTGCACATCTGTTTCTATGCAAGTTTTAATCCAAACATACCAAAGATATATTCATCAGTTTAATTGCCGATTCTAAATTGGCTCAGTATGGGCAAGTGTTGATTCCTGCTTTGCATCTACTGCTAGTTCCACATGAGCCTCAAATTTCATAACTATATTTACAATAAATATCCAAAAACCTTTATCTCTAAACAGTACACATCAATTCAATATAATTTTCTATAGAATTATTATTAATATTTGATTTGGTTTGCAGTATTACAGACATTATTAATTTATGTTGAAAATAATAACAACTTTTCAAACCATATCTTACCACAGTACATGAAAACACAGCACTGTACCTTATTATTTTGGATAAGTTTAAATTTCCAAAGCCAATTATTATCATGTGTACACTGGAAAGCTATGCATTCAGAAGATTCTTTCCACATGAAGGGAATATAGTACTATACGGTATTAATAAATGTCTCTAAGTGCAACCTGACCCTTTTTCTCACCAGATCATGTGTGCTAATGCCCTATAATAGTTGCACAAAGAAGATGGCTAATAAACTGCAGCGGGATACAGTAAATAGCATTTAATTAAGCTACTGTATAAGAGGTCATAACCTCATCCTTGGGTTTTGATTTAATTAGTGGAAACAGAATGCGGATATACTTGTGTAACTGGCATATTGCCAACTTTTGGCTGGCAGAATAAACAGCTAAGAGATTTATGCCTCCAGCAGCATCTCATTCCAGAATTAAGTAATTTTAAAATATAGTTCCCATTAACGTCAAGCACTGTGTGATATAAAACATCCATCAACATTAAAGCTGTCCTTCAGTGACACCCAAGCAAAGCAATGCACAAACTAATGGTACGCCTGCACTTTAATACCCTAGTGAGAGTCGTTTCAAACTTGGCGTGCATTTCTGCTAAACAGGACAGTATTGAACTACAAACTAAAAAGCTGCCCACAAGTCCCCCATCAGATTATTTGTCACTAATTTTTAAACAGATGGTACAGGAGGGCACTCTTGTGGCAGCTCTCTACAACAAAGAGGGCAGAATTTAAAAAAGGAATAATCACAAAGTATTATTATTATTATTATTATTATTATTATTATTATTATTATTTTATTTAGATAACACTCATCTGTTGCTCATGGAGGAAAATTGGATATAGTAGGATACAACTCTGTATTGGAAGCTAGGTCATTTGTTCACTGTCTTCAGCTACTGTTTATTTTATTTCCATCTTTTGGTATTCTTGTATTAACTCAGAATTTTGTGGTCCATTTATTCAAAATGTATTTGGTGCTAGATACTTTTGAATGATGGAGGAATATTTTGGACAAAAGTTAATTAAATATATAAATAAATGAATTGTGAAGTGTGGCAAAATATAAAAAAATACAATGACATGTGTGCATACATAATTAAATGTGTCATGAAATGTATTTTTTGTTGCTCATCTCTTTATATATTTTATCTTATTTTATTTATTTCAATGATACCAAATGGAACACAAAATATGCCTTCAAATGAAAATTGCCATTTTCACCCATCGAAGCGGAGAGAATGGGCTTTATCAAGTACTGTTTTTTGATTGATAAATCTTCTGTAAAGTGTGGGCAAATTTTCGGCCATCAAGGAGTACATTTATAGGCAGACCCTTTAAGACACAGACTCTTGAGACTGAGAGGATGATGAATTCAGAGCTTCTTGATTTAAAGTAGCATTTTCCTGCACTTGTGTCCCATCTGAATGTGACTGTGTGCATCTACTCCACCAATGTTTCACCAATCAAAGCACATTACTCACTAGATCCCAATTTTTCAATGAAAAAACAATTGTAAAAAAATAGATAAAGAAGTAGCAGACAAAAACCTATTTCATGAAACATTGCATTATTTATGCTTATATATTGTTTTGTTATTATTTATCATCACATTTCACAATTAATATTTATTTGCATATTTACATTATTTATTTATTTTTATTTTGTCTGAAATATTCTTCCATAATTCAAAAGTATAAAGCCCCAAATAAAGCTGAATAAATGGCACCAAATACCATATCATACCATTCAGGGGATTAGAGCGTATTCCAGAAATTAAATTCTGAATAAATAAGAATACAAAATGCTGAGTTAGTACAAAAAAAGAACAGATAAATAAAATACACAGTAGTAGAAGACTGTGAACAAATAAAACGGCTAACAATATACAGATATATCCTAAAAGTATATGTTTGAATGACCTAAACAAAGTGCATCAAGCAAACAAGTTTTCTTGTAACTTAAATGCCTTCCTGAAAAAATGGGTTTTAATGGCGTTTTTAACAGAATAAATACAGTCTTCAGATCTACTAATGTTAGACAGGTCAATTAACAGGCTGGGTGCAACACGACTGAAGTCTCCATCACCAGCTGAACACAGAATATTTGGGGAGGCAAAAACAGTTCCAGCATGCAGGGAGAGGAGTAGCCGGGCTAGAGCTTACTGGTTCAGGAGGTTACTGATGTTGTCTGGTGTAAGCTAAGGTAAAGCTTTATAAGTTAGCAACAGGCCATTCCAAAGAACGATCCAGAATTAACTAATACAAGCAAAAGCAAATTATAGTTATTAGCACAAGAGAGACACTAGGAATTTGAGCAGAATAAAATATCAAATCATCAATGGAATGTTAATCTTAAAGTTCTTTTATTGCTGAATTACTGGCAAGGATGGCAGATGTGTAGAAAGTGTAAAATGTTACAAAAAATACTTCTCATACTGATCCATGTCAGTGTTTAGAGAAAACCAGCATTAATGATACAAAAGTAAAACAGGCCATCATAATAATGCCACCGAGGTGTCTCATCACTCAACGTCAAACTCTTAAACTGTAGGGTCACCTTTACGACAGCAGGCCTTGTAGAACTTGCACTGCACCATAACATCTTTAGTTTTATTTGTATTGCTTGCCCTGTTCTGTATATAAACACAGACATATTTTGTGATATGTTTAGTGGGTGACCTCTCTAGGTGGAAAGGGAGGGGGGGGGGGGGAATAGACCAAGTAAATGAGCGTAAGGGAGACCCTAGTAAATAACTTGAGTAAATGTGTGCTGCTCTAAAGATTACTCCTTACATCTGACCAGGAATCACTAGCTCTTGAAAATTGTGAATGTGCTTCTTCTTAGAAAGATTAGTTTTCTCAAGGACAGTCAGTTTTAAGAATCCTTAAGAGAAAAATACTGAGAGTCTTCTTGCATACTGTCAAGGGCAGATAGCCAGAATCAGTCCTTCATGTCTGGAACTGTAAATGTATGTCAGTGGTCAGTAATGCAAAGGCAAGAGCAGCCACCTGAAAGTCTTTATTAGGAAGCTCTTGACATCACAAAATATAGAAATGGCCACCTAGTGCCTAATAATTATACAGAACAACATCTCAGTGACCAGGAGGATCAAAAGTGGCAAAAGTGTATATGAAGGGAAAAGCAGAATTAGAGAGATGCAAGAACGAGGGCACATGACACCACCTGCCTATTTGTTATAAAGGAATTACACACTGGTCCAGAAGGCCTATATATAGTTATTATGTAAATTTTTTATTTTGCGGTTTTACTGTGTTACTGTTTCTGCCCAAAAAAAGCTACAGAGAGTATACTCTAGGTGAATCTGATAGATAGATAGATAGATACTGTATCAAATATGATTTAGCTTTAAGTTCTTATATTATTGTACTTTAAAAATTGATTTAAGCAATGCATGCAGGAATGGGCCTTGGTTAAGATCGTAACCCAGCACATGTTATATTATAGAATGGCTATGAGGGACAGGCAGACAGTTAGCCAAGGTCTCCAGGACTGTTTTTGCTGCATTGTTTGTTGTGTTCTTATTTGTTTTTCTAGGTAGTTTAGATTTTTTAGTTAATTGTTGAGTGACTAAATCAGTTTTTTTTTTTTCATTAGTTTAATTGCTTGTTATTTTCTTCTAAAATGTACTTTGGGTTTTCTGGTTTCTTTTTTCCATGCTTCATTACAATAACATAAAACTGACTTGTAAACGTCCATCTATTTGGCAGTACTATGCAAACACCTTGGTCCCTTTTCTTTAAGCCCTTTGCCTTTTATACTCTATGGTTGATTCAGACACACATCAGCAATGCCAGTGTAGAATATTGCAGGGCCTTCCAAAAGCAGTTAATGTTTCAAAACAGCACAGTAAAATTTGCAGAAATTCCTTTCTAATAAAGAAACAGGCAGTTTATTACCCATCAGTCAAAACATGCTCTTTTTGGCTGTATTCCTTGGGAAAACACTTACTACATAAATTAGAATTTTGGCAGGTATATTTATCATTCTTTGGTAATATAGAGGCAATTGTGAATTTCTGCCTCTTGTTCTCCTCATCTGCACCAAATTATCTTACCGATTGTATTATCTCCAACATTTCTATAAAACACAGAAATAAAATGATTTCAAATATTACAGCAGAATTTATAATACATCAGTATTAAGAGTGTATAATTACATTTTTGTATGCTTTGTTATGATTGGTTGTATTACTGAAATATTTCTAATCACCATATGAATAACATATTGTCAAAAATGAAGTATAACATACTTTATTCCATTTGTCATAATTTCCTTTAAAAGAATTGTGCTTACATACATAGCTTATTACATTATGGAAGACCTTTAAAGATTTTATTTCTCAGTACAAGTAACTCACTTCAATGCAGTATGAGAATAGGTAGATTGTAAAAGTGAGTGAATGAGAACACAAGTGCAATGTGGCTTACATGACATTCCATTTATTGTCCAATATAGAGAGACCAAGAGACAGCCAAACAAATAGGGAGAGTCAAAAATAAGGTTACAAGGCAGAAAAAGGGTCGTTAGTCTGGGAGATCAATAGATACAAGAAAACAAACCAAAAACACAAAGCCAGAAAGATCCTAACCCTAAATACCATATTTGGAAGCTTGTTTTAGCTTTCTCATACAATAAAAATGCAAAGAAAAAGAGTAACAGTGTATTTTTTTAATCTAGTGACATGATACTGGGAGGTGCCAGTCACCTTCTTACTTAACAGTAGCATATTGATATAATATACACTACATGCCATCATAAGATCACATTGTAGTGCCCAGAAGTTGTTGCTAACAGTAAGATGGACATGGCCACTATAGGAAGAATAATAAAATAATGGCACCAATAAACAAAAAATCAATGTGAATAGACACTCATGTTAATTAGAAATAACATTTAAATACAAAGCAATCATTACAGTTATAACATGCCTGAATTCTTCCTTAAATAAGACAGCCTCGTTTAACTGCCAGTTTTACTCACCATGATTTTTATTCATCTATTTAAATTGTTGATAACATAATATTCACCTGCAGTAATGCAGTCTGTTATGCCATTCTATACACTATAGCTCATTCATAAATTCAACTGATATAATGTTTCCCGTAATTGTACTGGAAATTGCAAACTTTTTTTGTTCTTGATTTATTATCACCATTGTTTAGATGTAGTGCACACTTGAGCTGCCTTTTGTACAAATCACTTCATGGCATTCGTGTTGATATGATTTAAATATATTCAGGCCTTTGTTCTTTTTTTTTTTTACTTTGTTTCTCCGATAGTCATGGTCCAGTGTGAGGGTACAATGTGATGCAATGGCATCCAATCTGGTATAGACACTGATCCCACACAAGACTGAACTGGATAACTTTGTTTCGAATTGTTTAAATTGATCTTTTTCTACACATCAAGCAGCATTCAACACTGAAGAATTAAAAAAGTGAAAACACGATTTTAGAATTTTTTCGAAATTAATTAAAAATAAAAAAGTGAAATATCATATTGGCATAAGTATTTAGGCACTTTGTCATGACACTTGAAATTTGTCTCAGTTAAATCCCATTCTATTCATCATCATCGAGATGATTCCACACCTTGTTTGGGATCCACTTGTGGTCAATTCAATTTATTAAGCACGATTAAGACAGGAACACACCTGTCTATACACGGTCCCACAACTGACAATATATATCAGAGCAAAAACCAAGCCATTGGGCCAAGTGAATTGCCTGTAGAGCTTAAAGACAGGATTGTGTCTGGTGAAGATCGGGGGAAGGCTACAAACAATTTCTGCTGCATTGTAGGTTCCCAAGACCACAGTGACCTCCATATTTATTAAATGGATGAAGTCTGGAACAACCATGACTCATTCTAGAGCTGGTCATCTAGCTTGGCACAGTAAGAGAGGTGACCAAGAACTTCACAGTCAGTCAAGCTGGGCTCCAAAGAACCTGTGTGAAGATGGGAGAAGCTTCTAGAAATACAGCTATCATTGCAACACTCCACCGATCTGTGCTTTATGGCACAGCAGCCACTCCTTAGTAAAAGACATGGAAGACCACATGGAATTTGCAAAAAGCCACCTAACAGTATCATGATGTGGGGTTGTTTTTCAGAAGAAGGGACTGGGAGACTAGACAGGGTTCAGGGAGATCTGAATGCAGCAAAGTACAGAGATATCCTTATTGGAAACTTGCTTCACCTCATCTTTAAATCTGACAATGGAATTAAGCACAAAACAAAGAGAATATAGGATTGGCTTAAGAAACTCTGAAAATGGTCTTGAATAGCTCCAGTTGAACATCTCTGGAGAAATCTGAATATAGAAGTCTACTGATGGTCTACATCCAACCTGACTGAGCTTGAGAGGATCTGCAAAATTCATGTACTGAATATGAAGTACATACTCAAGAAGACACCAGGCTAAAATGGCTGCCAAAGGTGCATCAACTAAAGTAATAAGTAAAGAGTGTAAATACTTGTGTCACTGTGAGATTTCAGTTTTTTATTTTTAATATATTTGCAAGAAATTCCAAAATACTGTTTGTCATTCTGGGATGTTGAGTGCTACTTGATAAGGAGAAAGAAATTAAGTGGCCTGAATCCATTGCATATGCCATTTTCCCTTGAATTTCACAATACCACAATGCAGTCAGGCAGTCTTGTATTTAAATCTGTAATAGTTATATTAATTATGTCAAATACTCCCTGTCTGGGATTATTTTCTAACTTGCCCAAATGATGGCAGTATAGACTTCATCCCCCAGTGACATTGAATTAGATTAAGTGAGTCTGAAAATGTTATCTCACAGAAGCTGTAACTTTGAAGGGAACATGTATGATAAAGTTTACTACATACATAAGATAGATAGATAGATAGATAGATAGATAGATAGATAGATAGATAGA
>JANRMT010062861.1:50757301-50775933 GCA_026402145.1 Polypterus bichir lapradei | reverse complement strand
ATAGATAGATAGATAGATAGATAGATAGATAGATAGATAGATAGATACTTTATTAATCCCAAGGGGAAATTCACACTTTTTTTTTTTTTAGATAATATTTTATTTATTAATATTTTAGATAATTTCATAATATAAAAGACAGTGTTTATCCAGTCCACATTAGGTTCAAGGCAGGAAGCAACTGATCCTGTGATGCAAGTTTATTTTCAGGCCTCCTCACATACATGGCCACAATCACACATAGTTAAGCTAACACACATCTTTGTAATATAGAAGGGAAACTGGAATACCCAGAAGAAATACACTGGGAAAACATACAAAGTCAGACAGAATGTAGGATTTGAACCAAGGTCACTTGATCAGTGAGGCTATAGCATTAACCAGTGCACCAGCCTGCAGTTCATTGGTTAAACTTCCCGGTTCACTTCCCAGGTCTTCCCTGCGTGGAGTTTGCATGTTCTGCCCATGTCTGCGTGGGTTTCCTCCGGGCACTCCAGTTTCCTCCCACAGTCCAAAGACATGCAGGTTAGGTGCATTGGCGATTCTAAATTGTCCCTAGTGTGTGCTTGGTGTTTGGGTGTGTGTGTGTGTGCGCGCCCTGCGGTGGGATGGCTTCCTGCCTTGTGCCCTGTGTTGGCTGGGATTGGCTCCAGCAGACCCCCGTGACTCTATGGTTAGGATATAGCGGGTTGGATAATGGATGGATAATATCTTTATGCATATAAACTATGCTAGTTTTCTGAATCTCATTTGCTTTGCATGACAGCTTGTTGGTATTCATTTGTAACTGTTAGGGTCTCACTGGGGTTGGAATCATCATTATTAAAATGCAGTAATATGGCAACATTTTATGACTAAAAATGTCACTATTAACATTTCTTCATATATTTGTTTCTGGTAGGGAAGGAAAAATAAATTATAGCATTATTGCATGTAATGAAAAATGTATATTTATAAGTATATATATATATTTTTGGATGGAGAAAGATCTTTTACAACATTATGCAATCTCAAATTTAATGGAGCCAAGTTTGAAAATGAATGGCTAGATTAAGACTTTAGGCACTTTTAAAACTAGACATGATCTCCTTTTTTTTTGAAAAATTAAGTGGATAGGACTGGTGAGCTTTGTTGTGCTGAATGGCCTGTTCTCGTCTAGATTGTTCTACTATTCTAATTAGAACAATTACACAATTAATTGAATACAGCTATTCAAAACCAAGGAAAAGGATATGTAGATCTTCTTGCAATGTTTGGAACTTTCTTTATCCATTACCGGGTCATAAGTGAGCAAGGTTGAAGGACAGGAACAATCCATTGAAGGACACTCTTAATCGAGTACATACACATGTTTCCATGTTTTGGGCCACTCACATTAAGTGTCAATGGCTAATTTAATATTCCAAACATATTCATATTAAAAGAATATCAGAATAAGTGGAATAAACCAGATGGACATAAGACAAATTTGCAGATTCTATACAGACAGTGAATAGAAAACTGGATTCTTGCGGTGGCTGTAATAACTACAGTACCTCACTTATGTTTTCATAATATTCCAATAAGCAGAAAATTTTTTATTGAGACAACATGTTCAAGGTGATGGTAGTAGATTAGCACCCTCTAAAGAAATATTCACAATTTTGAAATGTTAGTCAATGTTTGTTTTTTCAAATATTATGCTTTTGGCTGGGCCAGTTTTTACCTGTTCATTGTTTTCAGACTTGTGAATCCCTTAAAATTATTACATTTGAGAAAAATAAGGAGGATAAGCAACAGAATCATTCTTTATGACAAACAATAAGAACTTGTAGTTGAGCCTGAGAACCAAACCTCATTTAAGAAACAATGCAATGATATCTCCACACAAGTTCATCATTAGCTGACCAGTCAAGTCACCTGGAATATAAATTGATCACTAAAATTAGAAATAAGACAATAAACAGATACAAGGAAAAGCAAAATCAGAAATCATGTATGGCAGCTGCAGCTATCAAGGCATTAGGTGTCCACTTCAATCAGATGGCTGCAATATGTCACTGAAGCTTCACAGCAACAACATATAGTAAAATATGAAACTGCATGAGGAAATAATAAAAACAACAGCAGTAAATGTTCCTGTGGTCACAAAGTATGCTTATAGACCATTAAACAGGTGTGAACTTGAACCCGGACACAGGCAGACGGACAACATAGTTTCACCCACACACCGTTTATTTACAGTACTATATACAATTAACGTGCACTCACAAACCCCAGTGCCTCCAGCACCGATTCCCCCAATGTCCAGGCCACACAGTCCTGTGCCTCTCTTTCTCCTGGCCACCTCCAGTCCTCACTCCAGCTCCGTCCACTTCCACCCGACTTCCACTGATGACTGGAGAGAGGCAGCCCCTTTTATGGGAACCCGGATGGGCTCCAGCTGCTTCCCGGCACTTAGCGTTGGCCACACCCCTGTGTGGCAGAAGTGCCGGCTGCGCACCCGGAAGCCTTCCGTGTGTCCCTTGTCGTCTTCCCCCCGGCACTTCCTGGTGTGGCGGAAGTGCCGGGCTCCCGGGATAATTAGGCACTGGGGCGCCGCCTGGCGGTGGCCACGGGTCCCTACAGGGCTGGGCTTCCAAGCCCTGTACCCGAGGCCCCCTGCATAACCAGGACGGAAACCCCCACTCGGTCTGGAGGAGGCACACGCCCTCCTCCGGTCCTCCAAGGCGTCCCGACCGGGCTCCAGCCCCGACCGAGGACCACACGGGATAAACCGGCATCGGGGCGCCGCCTGGCGGTGACCACGGGCCCCTACAGGGTAGGGCTTCCATGCCCTCGACCCGTGGTCCCCAACAGAACCAGGACGGACGCCCCCTCACGGTCTGGAGGAGGCACAAGCCCTCCTCACGTCCTCCTGGGCGTCCCGGCCGGGCTCCAGCCCCGGCCGGGGACCACACAGGCTATTATAAACAGGTGGACTGTATCTTCCAAAAGTAAGTTTTATTTTATTCTAATCTAATATTTTGCCACACCAGTCATAAATTACTCCAAAGATTAACAGATACTGCCTGACTCTGTCAAAGACAGCATTCTGTCAGATATCAATCATCCATAAACAAATCACCTTCACGGATTACTTAAAGATGCCTATTTCCAAAATGCCACAGTCACTCCATATGTATATACCAAACATTAACTGCCCCTACACCTTTATTCACTTTTTGTTAATATCCATTATTTTAGATATTTGTTTGTTTGTTTTCAGAACTCTCCCATAATCCTAACGGTTTCTTCTATGAGAGGTCTTTTCACAAGATACAAGTGTAGATCCTAGTACTTTGCAATTCAGATGCTCTTGGTTTATCCGGAATTAGCTCCAAGTATTTTTCAAATCCTTTCTTGATGGACCCCAATGAACCAATTACCTCTGGTGCTCCACGTGTTTTGTACACTCAAGAAATCATTCTTGAAGTATGCTGCTATTACACAGCTAACTTAAATTGATTTTATTCAAAATTTGCATGTATTATGTATTTATAATTTGTGTGGAAAACACAAAAATGAATTTCATTGATTTAACAGCTCCAGTCAGAGAAATAATATATTCAAATAACAATTTGTGGTTGTCTTAACTCAAAATTAGTATCTTTTTAAACTTTAAAAAATATTTGGGAAACATTTGTTATTACACAGTAATTTTAAGTATTGTGTGTTTAAAGAAAGCAAATAATTCTCATTGGCACAGAATCACCATTCACTTGCCACATAGACTGCACCCCCCCCATAACCAGTTGATTTACAAAATATTTTCAAAAGGGGGAAGAAAAGGCTTTAAAGTTCTGTTTCATGAAATATTTTCAAGAATGTTTGCAAAGTTTTCCTGTTACAACTACTCCAGTCAAATGTCAAATGTCGTCTTGGGCAGATCTTACTGTGTGTCCTGGCATGGGGAAATATCAAGGGCGCAAGAGGTAAACACAGGAGTGCCTCAAGGATCGGAGCTAGGCCGTCTCTTCTTTCTATGCACTTCCTCACTAGGCTATATCATCGTGTCTTATGATGTTTCTTTTCAATGCTATGCTCATGATATGCGGTTGTACATGTCATTTCCTCCAGAGGACCACATTGTATCAACTAGAATCTCTATATGCCGCATTGATATTGCAACCTGAATGAAGGTACGCCATCTGCAGCTCAACCTTATCCCAGTTCCTCTGTCTATTCAGCATCTCATTTCTGTTAATCTTGGCTCATTGTCACTAACACCAGCAAAGTCTGTATGCAATCTTATGGTGGTGACTGATGATCAATTGTCCTTCATGGACCATGTTGCTATCGACTCTTTGGCTTGCAGATCGACTCTATACAACCTCCAGAAGACCAGACCATATCTGACAGAGTATGCAGCACACCTTCTGGTCCAAGCTTTGGTCTTGTCATGTCTGGACTGCTGGCAGGAGTTATCAATGTGTCTCACTAAGCCGTCACAAAGGATTCAAAATACAGCAGCATGTCTTGTGTTCAACTAGCTGAAGTGATCACGTGTCACACCTTTTATAGGTCACTATACTGGCTTCCTGTAGCAGCACACATTAAGTTCAAATCCTTCATGCTTCCCTACTGAGTAGTCAATGTGTCAGCACCTACGTATATGAAGACACTCATGCGGATCTATGCTCATTCTCCACCTCTCAGCTCTGCTAATGAACCATGTCAGGGTAGGCCACTTTTGTGTGCAATCAAATTTAAATCCAGCCTCTTTTCATGTGTAGTGCCGGTGGAAAGAGCTGGCCACCTCATTCACAAAGCATTCAAAAACTCTTGCATGGCGAATTCCTGTCTGATATTAGCTGTTAGGTTTTGTAACTTAGTAATTGTTTCCAGCTTGTATTTTGTTCTGAGCTCTTCACTTGCGGTGATCCATTCTGTACCCTTGACCTGTAACACAGCACTTGGGAAAGTATGAGTATTAAAGAAGACATGCTAAATGTTTCCCTGTGGTTTGGCTTGCTTTATTATTTGTCTTGTGACAATTATGTAAACTAACTATACAAAACATAAACAGATTTATTGACCATATGTGTTTAAACTACTGGAGTGGAGGGACATAGTGATACAATTTACTCAGGCTCTGGTGCCACCATATTCACAGAGAGATACACACACAAACACATACACACTGTCTGAACATACAGGTACACTAGAAAGACTAAAAAAGAAGAAAATTAAAAAGAAAGAAATGAATCAGCGAGGTATTATGCACACATATTGGTGTTGGTATAATTGAGCCCCCATAGCATTTCATGACCCACTTCTGCTAAATAATTCATTAGCTGAAAGAACTCAGTGTTAATGTGTAGGAGAGAGGATGTGGAGCATTGTTCATAATGGCACTCAGCGTTGTTTTCATTATCTCCTTTACTGCAACCATCAGGGAATCCACAGTGTGTCCCATAACTGAGGTTGCCCTTTTAATTAGTTTTTTTGATTCATTGAGCCTCTCTTGATGTGATGATACTGGCCCAGCACACACCACAGCCTAGAAAATCACTAGACCACCTCCATATCCACTCTGTGAATAGTGACCTGGCATAGGGGCTCTTTGATGCAGTGAAAGTCAATAACTAATTTCTTAGATTTGCTGATGTTAAGCAGTAGGCAATTCTTTCTCCACTAAGAAGCAAAGTTCTCCACCTGATTCCTGTATTCTGCCTGCCTTTATTGATCTTTTATTGCCATTTATTGATACATCCCATAAGTGCAGAATCATCCGATAATTTTTACAACAGACATGACCTGGTGTTATATTTCTAGTCTGTGAAGTAAAGAGAAATGGAGACAGGGCTGTTCCTTGTGGTGCTCACATCTGTATCAGACACGCAGTCCTTGAGCCTCAAAAACTGTGGTCTTCCTGACAGGCAGTCCATTATCCATGAATGACACCATAGGTTCATCCACCTGCATATCTCTGAGTTTTCCTCTTAACAGGAATAGCTGGATAGTATTGAATGCACTGGAGAAATCAAAAAACATAATCCTCACAGTGCTGCTATGTGTGTCTAGGTGAAAATAAACCTTGTTTAGCAGACAGATAATTTAATTCTGTACTCCAGTCTTTGCCTAATAGGCAAATTGCAGTGGGTTCAGGTGGTCTATCACAAGAGTCCATAGCCAGTCTCTCATGATGTGAGATGTTAAGTGCCACTGATCTGTAGTCATTAGATAAAGATGTGTCTGCCTTGTTTTGAACAGGAACAATGCAAGATGTTCTTCACACCTGTGGCACTTTCTGGAGCCTTAGGGACAGATGTGAACAGGTAACAGACGACAGCACAAAAGCTTGCCAGAACAGGCCTTACTACTGGTGCTGAATAGTCTGTACAGGGCTATTCAAAATGAAAGAGCAGATTTCAAAAATGTATTTCAAACAAACTGTATAACACAGAAACACAGTCCGCACATCACTGGATAGAGGGAAGTCCTATGGTCCTTGAGGTTGCATGCACTCAACAAAAGCACCATGTTTAGTGTGACAAACATCAAAACGGTAGACCATTTCTTGCCACACATGAGTCAACTGGTCCCTAGTTACTGAATTCACAGCTTTCTCAATTTGATGTCACAAATCTTGAAGATTAGCTGGTATAGGTAGAACAGACACTCTTTCTTTAATGTACCCCCACAGATAAAAATCGCAGGGGGTAAGATCTGGAGACCTGGGAGGCCATAGACGATGTGCAAGATCTTGTTGTCCACCTTGAACAATGGACTCACACTTCGCAAATTGCAGCACTCAAACTGATTTCTCTTGTGGTGTTGTCACCATTTTACTATAAACAAGAAACAGTGCTCGGTGGCATTCACTGGCACTTTTAGGTGGGCTTTTAAACTTTGGAACTTTCCTCTATCCAGTGATGTGCGGAATGCGTTTCTGTCTTATACAGTTTGTTTGAAATACATTTTTTAAATCTGCTCTTTCATTTTTAATAGCCCAGTATTTGTCTCAGTTGTATATTTTAATACTGTATATATGTCTCAGTTCTCACACTAATAAGGCATTAAGTTTTGCAAGTCAACCAGACATTGCCAAATGACAGTATTTTTATGACACTGTAATAATAATAATGAAAATCAAATATCCATAGTATTACAATACAGTATGTTTAGATTACATTTTTTGCACATGAAAATTCAGAGCTGGATTTAAAAAGGCAGATGTTCGATTAAGGTTTTTTTTTCCCCTTTCGGATAAGTTCTACTAAATTACTTGTCATCTAATGACATCTTATTTCAAAGCAAAATGTGAAAAATCCGCCCCTTTGCTATTCTTAATATGGGGTCTTTGCACTTGTGGCACGCATCCCCGCTCCTCGAAGGCTCTTCAGCATTCTGTTTTCATGGCGCGTGGGCCATTGATGCTGAGCTTTGATGCCTTGTATTGTTTTTACATTGTGAAAACCTGTCAGCTCCATTTCGTTAACTGCTTGCAAATAGGCACTGTGACTTATTCATCTGAAAAAAGGAGTGCAATGAAATCCTATAAGATGATATAATGCTCAGAAGCTGAGTGGTGTACAAGGAAAACATGGTTTAAATGTAGATCTCAGACATTTCACTTTAACTGTTTCCTCCCAACCTAGTATTCAATCCATTCTTTAATAGTTTTAAATTAAGAACAACAGTATATCCTTATGTGCTTCATATTAAATGTACTTACTGAAATTGTATTCATGCAACGGAGGACAAGCAATGCTTACTGTCTATTTTAGTCACACATGGGGGCAGCAGTAGGATATGAACTTGCCTTGTCTTTCAGGGTTATGCCACTAATAACTGTCTGGTTTTCTCCTTTCTTCGTTTTGCAGGTAATATGACCAAAGAAGGAGTGGTGCAAGGTGTCGCTTCAGGTAAGTTGACTTCTAGTATCTTAAGCCTTGTGTGTCATCATAGTAGAATTGTTCTCAGAGCTCCCATCATCAAGCCTTTTCTAAACAGGGTGGCAGTCAAGTGCACCCAAAACAATCAGCAGAGCAAGAAATGTTTAGCAAGGTGCTATGAATATCAACACTTCTTGAAGAAAATCAAAGTACACTGACTTATCAAATGATGATAATTGGAAATTATTTATATTCAAGCAAATTACTGATAAAAGGACTGTGGGTGCCTTCCCCTGTCTTGGGGTCTCTATTGGCCTGTGGATCATTCAGAATGCAAAGTGTAATCTGTGATTCATAAATAAATAACACAAATATTGTAGCTTCTCCTTCATCCTAATGCTATCCAAGAAAACATACCGACTCTTATTTAAGTGGCATTCAAGAGGAGCTATAATCATCTCACTCCCAGACCGTTAAACATATTACATTCCCCTGTGACCACTCAGCTGTCTACATTAAATTCTCTTAATTAATATTTGACATTTAAAAGTAAAAGCAACAGCCTGCTCCTCAGGTTTTTCCAAATCCCACTCCCTCAGAGTTTCCATCCACACACACAGTATAGGTTTTCCTAAGCTACTACCCACATTTGTTTTAAGTGATCTTTAAGCTGTATATTTATCAATCAAGTAAAGGGGCTCAGTGTTACAGAAGGCAAAATATTTTGAACTAAAAAATAAAAACTGCATAATAAACAACCTGCTCCATAAATAAGTACTGTATTAACTCCTGCACAAGGCACCAGTGTGTCACATGCACATCCACACAGAGACAATTTAAAGTCACCAATTAACCTAATGCACATATTTGGGATACAGAGAAAAGCCCAAGTAAACAGCAGCCAAACATGAGAGTCTAACCCTGAATGTGGATATGCCAGAAAGCAGTGCTATCCATGACATCTCTGTGCCACTTAAAACACACACACACACAGCCATTGTCAAACCTGTTTAATCCAATTCAGACTTAAGAGGCACTGTTGTTTAATGCAATGTTATTTCAAAAAATAAAAATGGGTTGGCATTTCATTACAACTCACAATTATGCACATTCCTATGCTGGGTTAATCTGCCTAATCTGAATCTCCTTGGATAGTATGGGGAAAATCTGAGAACCCTTGCAGAAATCTAAACAAATATGAGCAGAATGAGGTAACCTTACACAGATGTGTGCAGAGCTGGACTCTGGAGCTGCCATGGCCCTACTGTCTCATTCCTACGTATTTACAAACACATTCAAGTCTATAGGCAACAGATTGATCTACAATGCAATGGGTTTTCCCAAAATCCAGAATAAATGTGTATTTAAAGATCCCATAGATTGTAGACACAGGGGGGAGAGTCCACAGACATAATAAAAGTTAAACAGCTGAGTGATTTAGATCATTTAGTGTATCCTACTCCTCCTCTAAGTTTTCTGCATAGATTTATACACCTCCTGCAGAAAGTATTAGAGGACGTACACATTACTCATGAAACTTACTCTTTTCAGGTTTGATCCTTACCCTGTCATGCAGAGAGTCCATCAATATACCATCCATTTTAGAATGTCCTCCTCCCTCTGACAGAATGCCATCATTTCTCTGGCAAAGCTACATCCTCCCATCTACTGCTGGCAAAAGAGCATCCATTCTCTCAATAAAGTCCCTGTCCCTTCTGCCTCTAACCAAACATCATCTTCCTTCCATCATCCACCAGAATCTCTCTCCTCAGTCCCACCTCAGGCATAAAAATGAAAAAATGCAAGCTGGAGGCTTTGGACATGAGCAGAACAGCTGTCAATCATTTTTACAATTAAGGCCTGTCTAAATTCTTACTACTGGTGAGAAGAAAGAAATGTATCTGTTTATTTTTATTTCATACTATACATTCTTTTTTTGAGTTTACATTGGGAGAAATTCATTTTAGACAGTCAATTGAGTTCACCCTTTGTAACGTTATTATTTTAAAGACCTGCATGCTGCAGCATCATTACGCCTTTGGTGTGTTGCTTACATAACATTATTTGTAATCTGCAATTTTATAATCTGCTTTCTGCAAATCATAAATGATTTAAAATGTGAATGAGGTTTACTTCCTTGATGTTTAAAGTATCATTCATTGTCCTTTTTCTGTCATTTAAAATTGGAATAATATATTGCTCATTTAAGGTCTATTTTAATTAAACATATGCAGAGTAGCCACACATGTAAATTCTGTACGCATTGTCAAGAGGTGACCTGTTCACGAGACATGGACACTTAGAGCTTATAGGAGAATAAAACCTAAAATCTAGCACAAAAGAAAGAGACATCAGAGCCTGTATTTATGAAACATTTCAGAATTGCTCCTAGGAATTGCACTAAAAGTCTCGAGAGGATGGGAATTTGCACTACCCTGGAGTAGAACATGAAAAATATTTATAAAGTGTCCTGCACCTTTTTCTCAGAAAGGAATAGAAGTTTATACTCAGTGCTACAAAAAGGAACTCATGATGATGTTTTGTAGTTTTCTGCTAAGGCTTCACTATAAAGATATTATTATTATTGTTATTAATAATAGTAAGGTAGGATACTGTGCTAAGCTGTATTGTAATTGTTGCCTCTTCATAACAACATTAACAAAACTACAGTAATAAGTACTGAGATGGAAAAAAAGATACACACACCGAATGAGAGTAAAGCCCAATAACAGGCAATTTTATTTACCATTTATTTGTATGATCCACATTTGCAAATAAATCACCATCCAGCTATTATAGCAAGATGAATGTCTTGTAAAATAATAGTTATTGTCACTAGCCATGGCTATTCCGGCTTGGTTTCTGAAGTCTCATTCACTCCCAGTATTCCCAATCAACTTCCAGAGTTGCATGCAATGTCCCTGATAAAGAGTAAACTGAGCCTGCAGTTGGAAGTAAGAGAGCTATAAAGAGCACCATTTTTCAGATATTGTAAGCAACAGAGAAAGGAGAGAACAGAGAAATAAAACAGATGTAGACTGTAGAAGTTAGAAGTACAGAGAACATGGGGTCAAAGTAGGCTAACCAAACATTCAGATAAGCAAGATAAGCTGGAATCTGTTCAGATAAGTCTGTTCAAGACCTACAACTGTTTTATTGTTTGGGGTGTGTTCAGTTCTTCTACTAAGTAAAAAATTGTCTGGTAAAAAGTAATACATGTGCCTCTGAGTTCATGTCTGGTTTGAGGGTGAGGTGAGGCCATGCACAATGACAGTAGCTTCTGTCCATTCTGACTATTCTATTTCAAGATGGACCATATTGTAGATTACCCAATTAATTATGTTGTGCCCAATTAAAAATAGTTACTTTGTATGTACGTATTTCACTTTCTTGATCAAAGGAAACTGCTTTATCTTTTGTTTGCTTTCTTCAGTATACTCCTTAATAAAGTGAAAAATACCTAGAGATGTTTTTGTCTTCATTTACAAAAGGTTTTAATTGTTAGAAACATATTCAGGTCTGTGCTGCTGAACCATTGCAAAAATGTGTCTTAGAACCTCTGCTGCAATTATTTATATTTAACACAGCAGGCTGGGTGGACCTTTTGATATTCATAAAGAGGATTTAAAATATGAAAACTCAAAATGGAAATTTGCCTTTTCTATCCCCAAATGGGACCTGCCATTCTACCTCATTTCAATTAAAATTGCGCTTTATGATCGGGCTTGCATGAACAAGGCTGTAGTTATTTTTATTTCAAGTTATTTTATATAGTGCAATTTACATTTACCCTTGTGACCTGAGAGTAGATTAATGTCACCAGCCCTCTTGCTTGTTGTTAAGGATTTTGGCATCTGGCCTAGAGATGTATATTTCAATACCTTCTTAATGATTAGATACATCCTGTGGTGGGTTGGCACCCTGCCCAGGATTGGTTCCTGCCTTGTGCCCTGTGTTGGCTGGGATTGGCTCCGGCAGACCCCCGTGACCCTGTTCGGATTCAGCGGGTTGGATAATGGATGGATGGATGATTAGATACAATGATGAGAAAACAAAGTACGGGTAGGATAAGCCCATATTACCCTATTCATGCCCTAACCTGCCTCTGTCAAGCTGAAAGTTGGAGAACCCAGGCAAATCACAGATAATGGAGACCCAAATCTGTAATGATTCTAGACTTGATGCTCTTTGGGGAAGCCATTTTTTTTTCAGGGAGCTGAAAGTGAGAGTGAGAGTAAGAGATGAGAATAAAAGAATATATGGACTGTAACATGGAATATTATGAGAATGATGGGAAAAGTGGGTAAGGTGCAGGAAGTGCAGAATGGAAGGAGAGCAGATTGTTTTGTGTATAGAATTGATTTGATTACATCTTGCCTGAAGAAGGGGCCTGAGTTGCCTCGAAAGCTTGCATATTGTAATCTTTTTAGTTAGCCAATAAAAGGTGTCATTTTTCTTGGCTCTTCTCTACGTGTATAGAAGACAAATTGAAAACGTAGAGGTGTGAGAATGCTTAGTGCGAACAGTGGAAAGAGGATGAATGAGCATGATGTGGTTGTTAGAATGATTGCTGTAAAATGACTAATGAATATAGCATTAGTATATGCCCCAAAGGTTGGTAGAAGCAATGAAGAGAAAGATGTGTCTTAGGACAAGTTGATGGGGTTGACATCTAGAGTGCTTTAGTTGATTGTAATGGGTAATGAGCTGAATGAGTATGCTGGAGCTAGTAGTGATGATTTTTAGAGGGAGTCTATGGTGGCTTTAGCTTTAGTATCAGGAATGCTGAGGGTGATTCTGAAGATTGGTGAGGGAATGGAAATGGTTGCATGCAATACCATGTTTAAGAAGGAGGAAAACTACTTTGTGACATAAGAATCTGGTGTTTTAAAAAGCACAATAAACAATTTGCTTAAGTTAATCAGGACATGGTGAAAAATGTAAAAGTCACTCTTGATTGTGTATCACTGTATCACTCGAGTGTAGGAGATTTTTTTTGTAAGAGGTATGCAGAAATGTAAGAGAAAAGTATTTGCCAAGAATGAAGTTCTTGAAGTTGAAAATGGAGAATGTGAGATGTAAATTTTCTGAAACACTGGCAGCAAAATGGAGGAGGGTCAAAAATATCAGATACGAATGACAAGTGGGAAAAGATGAAGAATGTCTGGTAGAAAAATACTAAAGTAGTCTGTGGTTGGACAAAGGGGCACCTCCATGACACAAGGAAACATTGTGGTGGAATGGTGAGTACAGATGGAAACTGAGGGGATGCTATAAGGAGTGGCAGGAAACAGAGACAGAAGGTGTCAGGATAACCATAATAAAGCAAGGCGAAATGCCAGAAAAGCCATTGCAAGAGTGCACAAAGCTGAGAGATTGGAGATTTTAAGTAAGCTGTGGTATCAGGAAGGAAAAAAGAAAGGCAGATGAGAAAAAAATGTAGTAAATATGAACTGTTTTAAAATTGCTGAAGGTAACATTATGGCTGTGGCGTAGCTGGGGGCAAGGCGGGACATCTGTCCCTGGGCGCAGCATCCAGGGGCCACCAAACTGATGTTACAAAATTTTAGAATTAAATGTTTTACATTCTTAAATGCACTAAAAAGTAAATAAAAAACATTTGTATACTCAGTCCATCACTCCATCAGTATGAGGATATCTTTTTCCTATGTTTTTTGTCTCTTTCTGATTTCTAAGCACGTATTAGTTCTATATACCCAACAGACAATAATTTATCCCCTCCACTACTCTAACATGTTTTACTCCCACACAGAAACATTTTTGACGTTATTAAACAGGTCGCACAACTGACATGAGGCATTAGTGTATCATTGTCCAAGTTGTTGCAAACGCCATTTCTGTATGCCAAGTGATTTGTGTTAATGTGTTTGATAGAAAATTGATTGGGCTGTGATGAAGTATTCTAGTAGATGCTGCAAAAGTCTAGACGTTTCCCCATCATATTTTCATACGAATAAATTGTAAGTAATGCAGTTTTTATAAATATATAATTATTTTGCTTTATAATTTGCTATATACTTTCTTTAAAATAATTTTTAAATGCAGAAAACAAATTTTTTCTTATAAAAACTAATGACGGATTTAGATTTTAAAGAACACGAGGCGGCATTATTTTCGGAGACGTATATGATATTTTTTCTTTAAATACTATTATTTTAAATACATTTTTAAAAATTTTCTTTCCCTTCCCCATTGCAATTTGGCAAACAGGAAAGGGCGCAAAATCTTCAGTTGTCCCCGGGCGCTGAAAACCCAAGCTACGCCTCTGCATTATGGTTGACAGAAATTAGATTATGGATACCTGGAAGAAGTAAATGGAGAAGTTGCTGAATGAGGAGAATGAAGGGGATAATATTTGTTTTGTTGATGTTGTGAGAAGTAAGAAGGACTAAGCTGTAAGTAAGTTCTGGAAAGAGAAGGTTGCAAAAGCACTAGATAATGAAAATAAATAAAAGCAGTGGGCCCAACTGGAGTGGCAGTGGAAATGTTGAGGGTTGTGGAAGGTCCTAGAATGAAATGGTTAACAGACCTGTGAAACATAATTGTACGTCAAGGGAGGGTTCTAATACATAAAGGGAGGGGTGATCCATTCGAGTGTGGGCCATTGGAGAAGGAAGTTCATGTGCTTGAGAAAGTACCACAGAAAGGCATCAGGTATTAAGTCACCAAAATACAGTGTATATTCATGCCTGGTGAAAGGTTGGGAGATGTGAAAAATGGGTGCATGGCCTTTAGACATGTGAGGTAGAGGTGTTGAGAGAAACTGAATCCAATGCACAGATTGCTCAGAAGGAGCTTAATACAAGATGAAGTGTTGTAAAGGGTAGTCTGCAGTGAGTGTGTAGAAAATGTGTACAGCAGGGCACATAATCTTGAAGTAGTAAGTGTATATTTACACTTCAGTAATGGAGTTGATTTGGAGAAAGTAGAGGATGACAATTACTTAGGTGACATGTTAAGAGAAGACAGCAGTGCAGGTGCAGCAGTAATAGCAAGGCTAAGCAGTGCTGGTGGCAGCAAAAGGTAGAAGATGACTGGGTGAAAAGATGCACCAAGATGGAAGTGGAGATGACGTAGCCAAGTTCAAGGCCCATTACGACTGGATTATCATGGCACAAATCAGAGTGATTAAAGTAGCTTGGTCACTGCTTATGTGTTTATTGTTTTTTTCTGTGAGCTTTTTGTAATGAAGTAAGGATTGCTTACAGTCAAGATCAGTTACTGACAACTGGAAATGGACTTCAAACAGTTTCAACCAAAAAAGGATGCTTACGTTTGGAATTACTACTTATACCTATGACTGCAAATCTGAACTCTTGTCCAGTTAACATGCAGCTGATATGGAGGAGGGGGGTCTCTCGTGCACTTTAGGAACTGTGGGATTCGAGCATCTCTTCCCAGTCTGTTTTTTATCTAACAAGAGATCACTTAGAATTCAAAACTGATGAACTCCAATTTCTCTTTACAGGTAAGGATAATTTTTTCACTTGTGTATTGCTTTGTGGAAACGTGGCTTCTGTACATTAGAACTGGAGGGGTTCGTGCTTTACAAAGCAGACATAGACACAGACCTTTGTGACAGGTCAAAGGGTGGTGGTGTTTATTTCTGTATCAATAAAACTGGTAAAATGTTTTGCACAAACTTAATTAAACTTCTCAGATACAAACAGCTAGTTAAATGGCTTTCCAGAGATTGGAAGACTTTGGATCACTGTTATTATTACACTATACTGGATGCATACAGGGCTTTACCTTGCACACTGCTGGGTAAATTTGACCATGTAATGCTACTGTTCTTAGACACTTACAAGTAAAAGCTGAATCAGTGAGAAAATCTATACGTTCATGGTCTGTTAATGCAGCTGGAAAATTACAAGACTATTTAGATTGTTGGGATGTTTGTGAAAACATTCACGAGCAGACATACACTGTAACATCTTATACCAGCTTCCATGAAGAGGTATACATTCCAAGTATTGTGATCTATAACAATGGAAAGTATTGACTCACCAAAGAAATAAGAATTCTTTGCCAAGCAAATGCAGCAGTTCATAAAAAATAGTAAGGAAGCTTACAAACAGGGTATGAATCAGATTAATAATACAATAAGATATACTAAATGGAAACACAAAAGTAAACTGGAGCTTCAGTTTTCAGAAATCCATAGCTTCTCCATATGGGAGCCTTCAATCTATTATTAGCTTTAAACAAGGTACTGCCCAGTGCCCACTCAAATTCCTCCCTCACTGACAAACTTAGGTTTTTAAATATATTTGAAAAATAAGGATCTGAGTATCAAAAAACCCTCCCATCCTGAAGTGGTTCTGACACATGCCACTTCTTTTCAAAAGCCTCACTCTTCCTCCTAATTCCTAATTCAGTCTCACCTGCAAAAAACAAACACTGCCCAATTTAGCTTGCACTTCTCTTCACTGACATCTTATAATGAGTCACTTGCAGTGTACTTTACTAGATTGCTTTAACTCTTCTGCTCTTGTCCCAGTTCCCAAAAAAGACAAAACAAGCTGCCTCACTAATTACAAGCCCACTGCACTTAAATATCTGAATGGCTAGTTCCATCCCATCTCAATTCTGTTACTGTTCCACATCTTGTCTCACTTAAGTTTGCATATAGGGCAATCTGAGCATGACACTATTAACATGGGCCTGAACTTTGTGCTTGAGCATCTGGACTGTAAAGGAACTTACAGACTTCAATTCAGCTTTTAGCACTATTGTCCCTAAACTGTTGTTAACTAAACTTCTACAAAATGAACTAAATGCTTCTATCCGTATATTAATATTTTTACAGTTTTTCTGATAAGCAGGAAGCAGTATGTTTGGTTGGACTACCACCTCCTGGACTATCTTCATATTTGCACAGGTGCTCCTCAAGGCTGTGTAGTTCCCTCCTACTTTATTCCCTTTACACCAATCACTGTAGGTCTACTGACCCATGAGTACAAATCATTAAGTTCACTGATGTCACCACAATCTCTAGGCTAATTACTAATAGAAATGAAACAGCATACATAAATCAGGTGATTTGTCTTTTGTATTAGAGTGCTGGGGTGGCACGGTGGCGCAGTGGGTAGCGCTGCTGCCTCGCAGTTAGGGGATCTGGGATTGCTTCCCGGGTCCTCCCTGCATGGAGTTTGCATGTTTCTCCCCGTGTCTGCATGGGTTTCCTCCGGGTACTCCGGTTTCCCCCCACAGTCCAAAGACATGCAGGTTAGGTGCATTGGCGATCCGAAATTGTCCCTAGTGTGTGTGCGCGTGCCCTGTGTTGGCTGGAATTGGCTCCCTGTGACCCTGTAGTTAGGATATAGTGGGTGGGATAATGGATGGATGGATTAGAGTGCTGCAAATAACCTGGTACTTAATATCACCAAAAGCGTGGAAATGGCAATTAAATTTTGCCAACAGCAGTTATAATCTCTCTCTCTCTGGAAATGAATGATTCTGCTTTCAATATGGTGGAATTTTTTAACATTCTTGGGTGCAATTATCATAAACACTCTCATCTGTGACAGAAATATTACTTTCATCACTAAGAATGCTCATAAGCGGATGTATTTTTTACACCAACTAAAGAAATTAAATATATCCTAGCTCATCCTACTTCTTTTCTACAAAAGCAGAAAGTGTGATCACATTCACCATTGTTGTCTGGTTTGGTTCAGCAATGGTCCACTCCAAAAATAAATTAAAACATATTGTGGGGTACCTGAGAAAATAATTGGCTATGCTCTTCTTCCATCTTTTGCAAACCCGTATGCATCGAGTGTCATAAAGCACGTCAAAAGGATCACCACTGGCTCATCTCACTCAAGTCATCACTTGTTCAAAAAATGCCCCTCTGGTAAAAGCTTCAGGTCAATTAAAACAAAAACTGACAGCTAAACAGTTTCTTTCCCAGAGCTACAGTCTTCGCAAACCATTAATTTAGCCAGCCTTCCTCACTTATCTGTGTGTTCTTTCATATATCAAAGTGTGAGTGTGTACAGTATCTATATGTCTATATATATGTATATATTGTGGCATACGGTTGGGGCCCTTGCCTGGCTGGGATGCCTCCATGCTGGAAGGACCAGGGAAGGGAGCGTATCCAGAACAGTACCTCCCCTGGAGTTGGACTTGCCTAAGTAGGAGCAGAGGTAGAAGGACTGGAGGCAAAGGGACTGTGTTGGTGCTGTTTTACTGTGTGGGCTCTATGTCTTCTGTACTATGTGCATTGTGTGCTGAACTGTTAATAAATCGGGTGCTGCGTGTGCTAAACTTGTCTCTGTGCCTGTCTATGTCGGGTTAGGGTGCCTGTACATACCCCCAGGCTTTACTATGTTATATATAAATGTTCAAGTATGGAAGTGTGAGTGTCTGTCCGGCCCGGAAGTGAGAAGTGGAGTCGGGGTAAGGGCTCCACCTCCAAGGATACGCCATCGAGGCCAGCACATCGGCAAATTGAAATATCCAAAGAAAGAGTCACTCGCTTAGCTGCTAATACAGATTCGAGGCGAGCACATCGGCAAAACGGCATCCCTTTAACTTTTCCTCCTGCCACTAATACAGAAGCGATGTGAGCACGAAACCTCCTAGGAGAGTGATGCCCAGAGTTGTTTCTTTCAATTACCTGACATCTCTACATGTCAATGTTTTTTCTGACAATTTCAATAGCTTCTGGGACCCCGGGATTTTTACAGCATGGGTTTACACAGTTAGTATATATATACATATACATCTATACTAATAAAC
>JANRMT010062861.1:50730036-50746858 GCA_026402145.1 Polypterus bichir lapradei | reverse complement strand
AACAGGACACGGTAAAAAAAAAAAAAAAAAAAAAAAAGAATTGATCATCTTATTAGATAAGATGTAGAGGTTGCATTCTGAAGTGTTAGTATGAGTTGCAGTTTAGCTCTTTATTCTAGAAGTGAACTAGCAGCTGGATCTCTGCATCCCTAACAAAATGGGCAATGCCCACTCTGTCCTACTGCAGAACATGAAGAAGTTCATCTTAAAATTATCCAGTACTCCACGTCACACATTTTTTGGAAAAAATCCTGATGCATGATCTAGTTAAATAGGGAAATGATAATAGGTAGCCAGAAGTTTGCTCCTGTTTCTCAACAGTTTTTTTGCATCTTTTATAGAAGTTTGACATTTTTGTCTTCCTGGCTTTTGAACCCTCACTTTTCTCTACACTATCCTCATGCTTTTGCCCTTTTGTTCCCGATCTAAAAATGCTTAATTGCAGAAATCTGTTAGAAAATCTTTTTTTTTCAAGATAAAAATTTGGAAAACTACAGCTTTTTAGGACTTAGAAAATTTGAGAAAGAATATTTGAGAAAGATCACTTAAGAAATGTTTTAACTTTTTTATAATTCTTAAAACAATAATAGCTTAAACTGATTTTTTAAATAAAGTTCTAAAAAAGGCCACTTTGAAGTAATAAGAGTTTTCCGCAAAAACTCTACAAGTTTTGCTCTCTATACGTCAATCAAAATTAAGACAAAATTGCTTGCACCTTACTGTATACTTAATTTGAAATGTCCTTCTTGGTATTGCTGGGCACTGTGTAATTCCTTTCCTAGTGCATGAGCAGATTGTTAGTAAAATAATGTCATGTGGTGCTGCATGTTGTTGACACAGCAACCAATAGTAAAGCTATTCTGTTGCTCTATAAACATAGACTCTGGCAGAGCATATCTACCCTGCCCTAAATTGAGCTGTTTTCACAGATAACTGTCTTGGTCAACGTCCCAAACGCAATAACAAAATGTTTTAGGACTCTGCTTTCAGGTTAAATTCTCATTCACTGTTTTGTGTGTTTAAAGCAAAAATTTCAGAAAACACATGAAACAAAACGGGTATGTCTGCAACAGTATTGTCGCAGTAAGAGTAATAATGAAAAGAGCAAGCTCGGAGGGCATTTTAGAGTACTAATAATGAGTTTTATTGTGTTTTCTTCCAGTGGCTGAAAAGACGAAGGAACAGGCTTCCCAGCTAGGTGGAGCTGTATTCTCAGGAGCAGGAAACATTGCAGCAGCCACTGGCCTCATGAAAAAAGAGGAATTCCCTACTGATATAAAGGTATGTGTGTGTCTAGCGCCATGATCTTTGTTTACATTTGTATTTATTTACTCACTTTGCTACTCTCATCATCAGATCCTTACCTTTTTATCTGTTTTGCAAGCCAAACTAGTATTTACAGATATCTCAAAATGAATTTTAAGATATCTCAAAATGAGTATGCCTATTTTGAAATAATTTTAAATGCATTTTAAGAAATCTCAAATGAGATTTCTCACATCTCACATCTCTCGGATGTAATTCTACATATCTTGACTTAAGTTCCTGTACATTTTTAGATATCTGAAATATGATGGGGAGTCAAGCTAAAGTTAGTAAATTAGATTTATTAGAAAATGGAACGAACCTTAACAAAACTGATAATGTCATTTCTCAATGTAGTCTCCACCCTTCTCAATGCACTTGCACCACCTGCCTGGAAGTTCCTGGATTCCAGCAGAATAAAACGTTTTGTCTTGTCCTCACAATGACTCGTGCACCCGAGTTATTGTCGAACACTACATGCTGAGGAATACTACAGCTATTCGATCCAAGTGATGCGGACTGCTGTCTCAAGGAGTCCTTTTGCTTCAAGACAATTAACACACTACTAAGAGCACCAAGGCTTGTTTAAAGAAACTGAAGTTTTGTGGTATTGCCACATCCTCCTTATTTATCAGATTTGACACTGTGTAATTTCCACCTTTTTGGACGGTACAAAATCATCTGGGCGGTCATCGATTTAAGATAGATGACGACATGAAGAAAACAGTGCATGAGTGGTTCCGATGACGAGACATTTTACCATCTTTGAAAGAGCATTTAACTTCTTTTAAATATCTAATTGTCATTTTCTGATATCTACAATCGAATACTAGATATCCCAAATACATTCAGCATATTTCAAAATGACTTCCTACTCGTTTTGAGATACCTGAAATGTATTTCAAGATATTTTAAAAAACACAGGAAGTTCCATTGAAAGAATAAGGAATTTTACAGCAAGTCATATTGAGATATCGTGAATTGTATTTTAGACATCTTCAAATGCCTATAAACAGACCTAATTCAAGAAATCTTAAAAAGTACTTTATATATTTCAAAATGCACAGAAACATATGTCATGTTATGTTTAAATGCATTTGAGATGTATCATGATGAATTTTGGATATTTTAAAATGCATGCAAGATCAATTTGAGTAATCTGAAAATATATTTGAGCTATCACAGAATGTAATGCTGATACCTTAAAAAGGAAAGGTACATGTTTTGAGATATGTGGAAATTAGTTACAGCTATCTTAAGATGTTAATTGCACTTTAAAATATCTGAAATTTATTTTGAGGTATCTCTAAATTTTAATTTGGCTTTACAAACATCTTTTTTATTAACATGTGTTGTTCTTAAGTTCTTAATAATGCTGTGCTATCAGAAGAAGACAGAAATGCCTTATTTATGCATTCTTAAATATTATATTTATTGTTGATTTATGTTTTAAATAGTGCTATTCACAATGAAGACCATCTGAAAGAATTTTAAAAGAATGACAAAAAAAAACCCAAATTGCATGTGATCAATATTTTTAAAATTGGTTTTCAGGAACACCATCTTATTGAACTTTACTCCATGATATAACTGTGAACCAATCTGTATTTTATAGTGCCTATCATTTTAAAACCAGCCTGAAGTTATACAAAACATTTTAAATCCATTTATAATTTTATACTACTTTGCGTTTTGAACTGTCTCGTAAGTGGAGCTTTTGAGCTATCCCTGAGCCGAAATAATGCCCAAAAAGGGATGGATTTATTGCAATAATAAATCTGATGCCCACGGAATCTTGCTACACAGGATTTGTCCTTAATATATGTGGGATACCTGGACAACATACCCACCCACTTACACTACTTTAAACACCAGCTGTAACTTTCTTCACAATCTCTAGCCTCTCTTTATCCCACCAGGTGAACTTTTTCTACCAGTGTTCCTCACATCTTCAAGCTCCCTGGATCTTTGACTGGAAGGGGCTTTTAAGTCCCATCTTGGAATCACTTCTGGGTTCACCCTTAAAAACGCTTCCAGAATCCAGTGGACATCCTTCAATGATTACGTTAGCTTAGGTGCCCTTGCAGTCCTGAATCTCAAATAACATTTTAAGGCCAGCCAACCACACAGAGACCTGTGTAATACAAAGACTTGGAAATGGGATATGTACAGCCAAATAAGCCTTTCTGCTGTCATTTGGGCGACTCACGGTCTTTTCACTAATGTTCCCCACTGACCTGTCATTATTATTTTAGCCGAGAAAACTCTCCACCAATGACCCTTCCATTGATCATCATTCACTGCTTTCAAGAAATGATGCCTGTGCTACAATGGTATGACCACACAAACTTGCTGCTGAATAGACAGAAATGCACCACATTCTCAGTTCTGACTATGCCTTCCTTCACAAGTGCTCCTTATGGTACAACACCATCTGAAATCACATTTAAAAATCACACTGCACACAACTGGTCCATATTCTACAATCATGTAAAAAAAAATTAAGTACACACCATAAAGTTTTTTTTCTTTTTCAAGATGAAAGATTTTGAAAATTTTATCTTCATTTAAACAGAGTCTTTAGGCACAGGTGATGTAACTGAAAAAAATGAGAATGTAACATTACAACAATTTACTGTATTCAACAAAAAAAGAACAGACATCCCATTTCCATCTATGGAAAAAGTAAGTACACCCTTGACTCTAATAACTGGAAGTACCCCTTCAAGTAAACATTTCCCTTAACTGCCTACCAGTCACAGACATTGACTGGGAGAATGTTTTTGGAATTATTTCAGTGGTGTTATATTTGAGAGATGTCTTGCGTGCAAAGCCCGGTTCATATCCCCACACCCACAGCATCTTGATGGGATTTAGGTCCAGGCTTTGACTTGGCCATTCCAGAACCCTCCTCTTCTTTCTTTTCAGCCATTAGTTGGTTGGTTGGTTGATCGATAGGTAGGCAGATAATAATAATAATACATTTTATTTATATAGTGCCTTTCCCATGCTCAAGGTGCTTAGGTAGATAAGAAAACATACATACGTACGTATATACATATAAAGATAAAAAAATAAATAGTAAAAAGTACAAATGGTCAATTTTTACAGTGTTGTAAGGTAGAATGGTGACCAGGTCATTAATCACTTGTGTTGGCAACAGAATTATAAAATCTCACAGCAGTAGGAACAAATGATCTTCTAAAGTGTTCTGTTCTACAGAGCAGTCAGAGAAGATGATTGCTACGTTTACTTCTCTGGCCTGTCAAAATCTTGTGGAGAGGGTGACTGCTATTGTCAAGGATGGTCTGTACCTTCTTCCCCATATACCTTTCCACCACCACTGCCCCGAAGTCTACAGTCCTACCTAGCACTGAGCTGGCCTTCTTCACCAGTTTGTCCAGCCTCTTTATGTTCTTATCTGTCTCTCCAACACACAGAAGCAAAGAAGACGACACTTGCAAGAACTGTCTGATAGAGCAAAGACAACATTTCATTACAACACAGCCTGCTCTGCGCCTTCCTGTAGAGGACATCTGTGTTCACAGACCAGTCCAGTTTGTCTTGAAGGTGGGCACCTAGATATTTATAAGTCTGCACCACCTCAATGTCCTCCCCTCAGATGTTAACAGGCTAAAGGGGGAGCTTAGACTTGCGGAAATCATCTCATTTGTCTTTGTTGTGTTCAGAACCAAACAGTTCTTATTGCTCCCTTCATTGAAAGCTCCAATCAAATCCACATATTCCCTTCCTGCCCATTCCTTATATGTGCCACAATAGCTGTATCATCAAAGTACTTCTGAATGTGGCCAAAGTCAAATTTAAAGTCTGCTGTGCATAATGTGAACAGAAATGGGGCCAGAACAGTCCCTTGTGGGGCCCCAACGTTGCTCACTACCATCCCGGAGACACAGTTCCCCAGTTTGACAAATTGCAGTCGCCGAATCAGGTAGTTATGAATCCAGGAGGTGAAGGTGGAATCTACACCCCCTCCAGTTTATCTTTAAGAATGGAGGGTTGGATGGCGTTGACTGCACTCAAAAAATCAAAAAACACGATTCTCACATAACCACTGTGGGGAACAGCCCAGACACAGACAGGTAGACATGATGATTTCGCCACACACGTTTATTTTACACTCTATTATTTACAGTTAAAGTGCACAAACCCAGTGCCACAGCACCAATCACCCCTTAAGTCCTGACCTTTCACAATGCCTTCACTCCTTTCTGGTCCACCTCCACTCTTCTCCTCTGAGCTCTGTCCTCTTCCACCCGACTCCAGCCATCGAATGAAGGGTGGCGGCCCATTTTATATCCACCCGGATGTGCTCCAGGTGTCCTCCAGTAATCTTCCGCCGGCACTCCCCTGTGTGGCGGAAGCACCGGCTGTGTACCCGGAATCACTCCAGGTGTCCCCGATCCTCTCCCTCTCCAGCACTTCCAGGTATGGCGGAAGTGCTGAGGTCCAGGGCTCTCCAGGCATTGGGGCGCCCCCTGGCAGTGACCACTGGCCACTACAGGGTTGAGCTTCCAAGCACTCTACCTGTGGTCGCCAAAGCAACCAGGGCAGTCGCACTCTCATGGTCTGGAGGAGGTGCAAGCCCTCCTCCGGACCTCCTGGGTGTCCCGGCTGGGTAGCAGCCCCAGCCACTCGCCACACCACCCAGTTCATCCAAAATAGGGGTGAGTCAGATGTAGCATGTAGAGGACTGTAGAGCACCAATGTGCTCCTGGTATGCAGAATGTAGGGGATTCAGTGAGAGTCAATCACAGGCTGGATTTACTGTTATGTTTAGAGACATTGTCATGTTTCAAGATCCACTTTTTATGATGAGTGTCAGTCTTCTGACAGATATGCTCACCTTATCCTCTAGTACCCTCTGGTACAATGAAGACTTCATAGGGTATTCTGTGATGGTGAGCTACCCAGGCACTGATGCAGCAAAGCAGCCTCAAACCAGAACAGTTCCACGACCATGCTTTAAAGTAGGTATCAGGTTCTGATCAAATGTTGTGTTTTGTTTTCAGTAAACATGTTTCCAGCCACTGTAGCCAAAAACTCTATCTTTGCCTCATCTGTCCAGAGCACATTGTTCCAGAAACCCTGAGCAAATTCAGTCTTGCCTAGAGGTTATTTCTGGACAACAAAGGTTTCCTCCTGCCACGCCTACTATGCAGACCTAATTTGCGCAGCCTCATTTTAATGATAAGCTCATGCACTTTGACACCAACAGTGGCAAGAGCTACCTGTGTCCCATTATTAAATTTTAAATTTTTTCATCATCTTGCATTCTGTTCTTGGGCTAAACTTGCTGAGTGGCCTGACTTGGACAAGTTGGAAGTTGTTTAAAACCTTCCCCACTTGTAGATGACATTCTAGATGGTGAAATGTTTGATTTCCAATTGTTTGGAGATCTTTTTAAATCACTTCAAAGAATAATAGGCATCTATAACCTTATTCCGAAGGTTTCAGAAATTTTTTTCAATCTAGGTGTTGTGATAACACACACTTAAACAACAAAGAGCAAACCAAACTAAATGTCTGTGGTTTAAATAAGGCAAATTCAGACAAAATCCTCTGTAATAATATTCTTATTGTAGGTATTTTAGGTACTGATAGATACAGGGGTGTACTTACTTTTTCTACATATGAAATTTGCATTTATGTTTTTTCTGTTATATAATGGGATACAAATGTAAATGTGGCATGATGTTTGTTTTATTATATAACTTTTATCTATAGATATTTCTAAATGAAAATAACATTTTAATAGATCTACATATGTTAAAAAAGAAAACAAAGATCATAGGGTGTACTCACATTTCCACATGACTGTATATAGTGCCTTTCTTGTTCACCAAAACACTTTCGATACATGGAGGGGTAGTTGTGACAGCTCAGAATAAGTTCTAGGAGGCCAAATGTATACAAAAATGGAACAGAATGAACTACAGTACATGAAGAAATAAACATAGGAAGGAATCAAAGTACCACAATAAGGATATTAATGTCATTCTAGGCCAACCTTCATAGTCTTGATCCCCTGTCGTCTATGTGGTGGGGGCCCAGCTCCTTTCCCATCAAATTCGAACACCACCACCACATGCCTATTTTGGCTTCTCTTTCTCCTGCTAGTTGAGCCTTTGCTCCAAGTTTCCCCCTGACTCAGGCTGCTTTACTCCCCATCCTAAGATAACTTCTGGCCAAACTTAAAAATTGTTTCCATTGTCTCTTTTGTAGCAAGGACACCAAACTAGAGTGGCCTTTGTTTTGCTTAATCCTTCAGCCTTTAGTTCTATTTCACAAGCCAGCTCCCCTGGGCAGCACTCCCACTGGCTGGTATCTTAAAGGAACAACGTAGTCTCTGCTCTCCCAGTATGAGACCAGGGGGCTCATGTATAAATGGTGCATACTCACAAAAATGTTGTGTACTCCCCTTTCCACACGTACTTCGAAAACTAAACTTGCCATAAAGCCATGCACATTTTGGCAGCAGAATCCTCCCTTACGTGTGCATGTTTCTACTTAGTTTTGCATCCAGTGTCAAAGCTGTGTTCCTGTTTCTGTGGTCTGCTTTTCTTTTTTAGATTCACATCTATGATGTGGGCTTTATCAAATGTACTGAAATTAATTGTATATCATTTACTAATTTAATTCACTTGATTGTAATCATTCTGTAACAATATAATGGTGCATAGAATGGCCAAACTATTCCAACTACCATGGCTGCTTTAGCATTGTTAGGAGACATTGCAAATTGATGAATTAGAAGAGAGCACATACTTATAGATGATAATGACTGGCTTCTAAGTCGATTTTGGTTTACAAGAGCTATCTTCTTGGAGCTGTGTGCTGAAATAGCACCGGTTTTAAAAGGCAGACTTCGAGGAATTGTGCTCTACCTGCTCCTTTGCAAGTTCTGCCCACTCTCAGGTTTTTAGCCACTGGAGTTTTTCAACATGAACTTGGTGACTATCGGGTATTTCACAAACATCATTGAGTCACGCCATGCCAGTTGTATAGGATGGTATATCCTCCAGCTAGATAAGAGTTCCTTACACTGTGATTGAACTGGAAAATATAAAAGAGCAATTCGCAACAATGTCCGCCTTTCCAAATGTAATCAGAGCAGTCAACTGCACGTACATTTCTATTGCAACAGCGCTGGACAAGTTACATCAACCAGGAATGAATCACCAAAAGAATGAGTTAACATGACATCATATATACCTGGACAGTCTATATAAATGGCAGCTCTGCAGAATCGCAGGTGCTTTCTCCAACTAGTGCGGCAAAAGGCAAGCAGTCCTTTTAAGAATAGTGAGTCACCTCAAGGTAAAGAGCAAAGAATTGATCCGTTGTGGCACTTGGTGCCGTCGGTACACTATAAAGGCACCTTTAGAGAATGAATTTGCTTATGTAAATAGAAAGCATTTCCACTCTATTAATGTGCTGCTTTATAGTGCACAGAAAGTGTGTGGCAAGCATGTACCTGAGGAGACGCACAATGATGAACCTGACTCTGACCCACCAAATGATCAGCCAGATTGGACAGCGTTACAAGTTTGAATGTAATTAGCAGAATGTAAAAACAGGTAATCAGATGCAGCATTTATTTTTTAACCAATTCATTTAATTAGTGGTCAATATCACATAGTACAGCCCTTATATTACAGCATCCACTATTGCATTTTGTGACTCCAGAACAGGGTCCGTCAGAACACAGCCAATGGTCTTCCAGCGATTTCTGAGGCATAGGTTTGTGTGCAGCCAGAGCCTGAAGACGTACTCAACACAGCAGCACCATCATCGTCTGAGCATCACAAGGGGTTTTGTAATATTGTCTGAAACAGAATAAACAGACAGTGGGCTGCGACTCACCTTTTCACATTGACTGTGATATCTGACTACTTCTTTTTTCATTCAGGCACTGTGCAACTTTCTGAACTTGAAATTTTGCGTGTCTCCGCCATGCTTTTGTTGCTTATACCACTATGTAAGCCAACAAATAGTAAGTTTTTCCTTGCCTCCACTTCACATTTGCTGAAATTCTTCTTTTTTTCATGTGCCTTTTCCATTGTTTGTTAACCAAACACTTAACAGAAGGTGATATTTATATTCATTTTTTAATTTAATTTTCATATTAAAATATGTGAAATTCTAGGCGGAGTCAGGGTTGGGCTGTAGGCATGTGCACATGCATTAAATTTCATGTTTGTTGGGATTTGTAAAGGAGAAGTGTATGGAACTTGGCATACACAAAGATTTATGCGTTTGGATTTTTTGTGCATACGCACATTTTGACTTTTATCCATACGCCATGTTTTAGTGTAAATTCTACGCACAGCCTGATACAGGTATTTCATGCTCCACGCAACTTGTCCATATCCTTATGCTCTTTCTAGAAATAGAGTCATGTTTCCTAGTATCTTGTGGGTTACCTGTATTCTAGCATTTTAAAGGCATATTTGATATTTCTACGCAGTCCATATCTTCCTTTTTTTCCCCAAGGTAGCATATTCTTCAGGTCATTTGCAGGTGTATTGTGAAAAAACCTTGTCAACTTAGCCAAATGAAATTTTCTGGGCTTACCTTTCTGTACATTTTCACATCACATCACATCACATCACATCACATCACATCACATCATATCTGATCTCATCTCAGAATATCTTGTTGATCAGCTGTACCTACTTGGTCATTTTGCGTTCTCATGTTTTTTTAACTTTCACCTCACAAATCAAATGTTAGGAGCTTAAGAATCATTTTTCCATTGAGAACCCTTGAAACGTTCATGGTAATTGTGAAGAAAATGTGTAGTTTTCTATATTTATACTATATATAAACTATATGGATAGAGAGATATATGTATGTTGCGGCCAGAATATTAGTAAAATCTGTAAACGTACAAAAGAAAAATTATTTTTTTGGAGTCAAAATCACGAAATTCTATAAATATGTAAAAGAAAAATGTATTATTATTTAACTGAGTAAAAAATATTTACTCTCTTACCGATTGGAGTATTCCTGAGGTCCATCATTTTAATTGACATTCTTATAGATGAAAAAAACTTTTTTTAAAAAATGACTCATCTAAATAACAGGAAAAATCACATTAAAACTAAAGTGGTATGCAATGGGTCATCGTAACTCAACTTTCAGCTAACTGAATCACCTAAATACAAATATTGGTGTTCTGAATAGATTTTTCTTTAATAGTTTGTTCCTGTGAAAGAAAGTTTACTCGATCAAAAATAAAAATCACAACTTTCTTGATATTAAAAACCAAGACTTTATTGATATTTTAGTTTATAATTTAAAAACAGAATAAAAATCTGAAAATCTAACAACATGACATTAAAGTTCAGTAAATTCTGAAAAGAATGATACAAAAATATATATGTTGGTTTTAAACTAAGCCCATTTTAAAGCGTGACAAAAAATGTCACATAAAATCGTTGCACAAAAGCGTTGCACTTTTATATATATACTAGCAAAATACCCGCGCTTCGCAGCGGCGAAGTACTGCCTTAAAATTTTTATTAAGAAGACAATTAAACCTTTTTAAAACTGAGGGAAAATTTACCAATAATTATTTGTTAAGGATCTCTTTGTATGCCACGTTGTCAGTTCAGCCCTCCAGTTGTAATATGACCAAGCTGTAGCTGTGCGCTGAGCTTACCCTTGAGCATGCAACGTACAGTTGGCCATGTGAACAGTAATCTTGTTTCAAATCTCACAGCTTGGATTGCTGCTGTCATAATCGGTTTGAGTTTCATGGTTTGTTTCAATTACGACAGTATTTGTAGGACTTGTGTTGAAGAGACATTCGGCATCTGTCAAGCGTTGTAAGTATACAACCAGTTTGATTGATAACTTCACATCCAGCTTTTGAGAGTTTAAACATTTCTAAACATCAAAGTGTCCACTACTGAAATCGTCACCAGTGAATCTAAGATGTTTAAGAGGCATTGGCGGTTGTCCAAAGGTGTAAAATATTTGGCCATTTCGGTACACTTCAGCATTTCACTCTTCTAGTGCTCCTGTGTAGTATAATTATCTCCTGTACTGTCATCAGTCCACACCTTGAACCTGTCCCAGTCATTCAATACATAAGACACAATGTTCCTCCGGATATCAAGAGTGAGCCTGATATGGCCGTGCAATATGTAACAAAGAGAATGGAAAACGCAGGTGCCATCTCCGGGCATGGAAACCACTTGGTAAGTGACAGTTCTTTGATCGATGGTGATCACCTTGATAGACATGTTAATGGGGGTACGGTTGGAATGATAAAGGAAATGGGTACCCGAACAATGTAAAGTAAGTCTAAAATACCTACACAATAACTATAATCGTAATAAATGAACAATAAAACAGCAGAGAAGCCGTGGATTAAATAAAAAGGCTGTAGTTATCAGCAGGGAGACGTGAATACCGTGGCGAAGCAAGGAAGGGAATGTAGAGACTGGAGCGACAGACGGCCTTATATAGGCAGGCAGCCAACAACGTGGGAGGCGTTGAGATGGGGGACCCAACGCCGCCTCACACGGTGACCGAGCTGCAGGCTATGGACGTATATATGTACGTAAGTAAGTACCATATTTCAGCCTTCTACCTACACGGGAAGTTGGAGAATTAGTGACGTTGTAAAGTTCAATATAGCGGCTGACAGTGGCGTCATACCACCGAAATAAGTATGTACATTGGTTTCGGTTAACGCAGGGGAGCCGCCTACCAAATTTCGTGAAGATGGGGCCATGAATAAGAAAGTTCAACATGGCGGACATTGTGAAAATTAGTGACGTTGGAAAGTTCAATATGGCGGCCGACAGTGGCGTCATACCATCGAAATAAGTACATATGTCGGTTTCGGTTAGCGCAGGGAAGCCGCCTACCAAATTTCGTGAAGATGGGGCCATAAATAAGAAAGTTCAACATGGCGGACGTTGTCGACCGTTATCGACCGTTATGACCGTTACGTGTAGAATTTCGAAATGAAACTTGCTTAACTTTTGTAAGTGAGCTGTAAGGAATAAGCCTGCCAAATTTCAGCCTTCTATCTACACGGGAAGTTGGAGAATTAGTGATGAGTCAGTGAGTGAGTGAGTGAGTGAGTGAGTGAGTGAGTGAGTGAGTGAGTGAGGGCTTTGCCTTTTATTAGTATAGAGTGTATATATCTATACTAATAAAAGGCAAAGCCCTCACTGACTCACTCATCACTAATTCTCCAACTTCCCATGTAGGTAAAAGGCTGAAATTTGGCAGGATCATTCCTTACAGGTTACTTACAAAAGTTAAGCAGGTTTCATTTTGAAATTCTACGCGTAACGGTCATAACTGAATCCTACTTACGTACATATATAAATCCATAGCCTGCAGCTCGGTCGCCGTGTGAGGCGGCGTTGTGTCCCCCATCCCCACGCCTCCCACATAGTTGGCTGCCTGCCTATATTGCGTCCCCCATCCCCACGCCTCCCACGTAATTGGCTGCCTGCCTATATAAGGCCATCTGTCGCTCTGGTCTCTTCATTCCCTTACTTGCTTTGCCACGGTATTCATGTCTCCCTGCTGATAACTGCAGCCTTTTTATTTAATCCTTGGCTTCTCCGCTGTTTTATTGTTCGTTTATTACAATTATAGTTATTTTGTAGGTATTCTAGATTTAGTTTACTGTTCAGGTACCCATTTCCTTTACCGTTTCAACCGTACCCCCATTACCATGTCTATCGAGGTGATCACCATCGATCAAAGAACTGTCACTTACCGAGTGGTTTCCATGCCCGGAGATGCCGCCTGCCTTTTCCATTCTCTGTGTTACATATTGCACAGCCATATCAGGCTCACTCTTGATATCCGGAGGAACATTGTGTCTTATGTATTGAATGACTGGGACAGGTTCAAGGTGTGGACGGATGACAGTACAGGAGATAATTATACTACACAGGAGCACTATAAGAGTGAAATGCTTAAGCCCTTCACCTATGCTTCTGCATGTGAGTTGATGGCTGCCGCTGAATTGTTCGGTTGTCGCTTTCAAGTGTACCGAAATGGCCAAATATTTTACACCTTTGGAGAACCGCCAATGCCTCTTAAACATCTTAGATTCACAGGTGACAATTTGAGTAGTGGACACTTTGATGTTTATGAATGTTTAAACTCTCAAAAGCTGGATGCGAAGTTATCAATGAAACCGGTTGTATGCTTACAACGTTTGACTGATGCCGAATGTCACTTCAACACAACAAGTCCTGCAAATACTAACGTAATTTAAACAAACCATGAAACTCAAACCGACATGAGAGCAGCAATCCAAGCTGTGAGAAAACACGATTAAGGGGGCGTGTCAAACGTTGTGGTACATTTTCTAATGCAGCCAGACAGAAACAACTTTGTGACGCTGCCGCCAAATACTCGCAGAAAAATCCACAAGTTAATAGACACGCCGTTACTTAATACTCGCAGGCAAATCCACAACTTAATAGAGACACTGCTGCTAAATATTCGCAGGCAATTCCACAACTTCATAGACATGCTGCCGCTAAATATTCGTAGGCAAATCCACACGTTAATACCGGGAATGCCTGTTAAACATCTTAGATTCACGAGTAGCGAGTTGGGTAGTGAACACTTCGATGAATGAAACCTGCTATCTTTACAACGGTTGACAAACACGGAATGTAACTTGAACACAACACGTCCTCCAAATACGAACCTGATTGAAAGAAATAATGATAATCAAATCCTTGATGAGAGCAACACTCATAACAGTCACAAAACAATTACACTGACAATCATGTTACATTATTTTTAAAATGTTTCCTTTTCTTTTTCATAACTTCTTTAACACAATACTTCTCCGCTGCGAAGTGCGGGTATTTTGCTAGTATATATATATATATATATATATATACTGTATATATATATATATATATAGCGGCGGATGTCCAGTGTCCATGCTCGGCCGGGATGCCCCTTCGTTATAGGTTCCTGGGTTGGAGTGGTGCCTCGGTTTCCCGCAGGGCTCCATGGGAATTGGAGTTGGGTGCAGCCCTGTTGGGTCCCGCAGGCTTTGGAATTTAAATATATAGAGTAGACATATACAGTATATATATATATATAGTACAGGCCAAAAGTTTGGACACACCTCCTCATTCAATGTGTTTTCTTTATTTTCATGACCATTTACAGCACTCCATCACTCTCCTTCTTGGTCAAATAGCCCTTACACAGCCTGGAGGTGTGTTTGGGGTCATTGTCCTGTTGAAAAATAAATGATCGTCCAACTAACCTGACTTCTGCACAACACAACTACTGGTCCCAACCCCATTGATAAAGCAAGAAATTCCAATAAATAACCCTGATAAGGCACACCTGTGAAGTGAAAACCATTTCAGGTGACTACCTGTTGAAGCTCATTGAGAGAATGCCAAGAGTGTGCAAAGCAGTAATCAGAGCAAAGGGTGGCTATTTTGAAGAAACTAGAATATAAAACATGTTTTCAGTTATTTCACCTTTTTTTGTTAAGTACATAACTCTACATGTGTTCATTCATAGTTTTGATGCCTTCAGTCATGAAAATAAAGAAAACACATTGAATGAGGAGGTGTGTCCAAACTTTTGGCCTGTACTGTATATATATATATATATTCGTGTTACATTCTGTATGACAAAGTTGTCTTGCCAGGTTGTCCCTTTAACTTCTCCCTGGGTGTTGTGATGTATATATTTCTTATCTAGGCCTACATAAGTTTAGAAATTCCTTTGTCTAGTTAGAAGAGCCAAGCAGAACTTTCCTGCTTTCCTGTTCCTTTGCTGTCCTTCTGCTGTAATAAAACAAGCTTATTTAGAATAACTGTAAAGTGACTTTAGTGAACATTAAAAACCCCTCTACATAATCCAAACTTCAGTATCCTGTCCCAATGGGGTGGGTATAATGTGAAAATGAAAAGGTCTGTCTTAAATGAAATGTGAACAATTATGATAGACTGAGAAACTGAAGCAGACCCTGTCAAATCACTAATTAATATCACAACCACAGTTTCATTTGAATTAAATAAAAGTTTACCTCCTTAGTTTATTAATAAATTATTTTTTTGAATCTCACCACACAGCTTGATGCTTTATTTTATGTTATACAGTAATGTCATTCTTTTGTAACATACAGTATTAGAGAATTCAGAGTCGTTACAGTATCTGTCGTCCTGCACGTTTGCTGGTAATCTGACAATGTCCTCATGTCAGCTATAGATTTGTGCCTTCTAACTAATTGGGACACAGCTTGGACAATACTGACAAGTCACAATAGATAGATAAATTTTTTAGGCTACCAAGGAAAGTACAGTATAACATAATATCATACCATTGAATAGATAATTTGCTGATACATTTTCCCCTTTATTTGCTTATTTTATAGATTAAAGAAAGGGGTTGGTAAGTGCTGTTTTGTTCAAAGCTTAAGGTGAAAGTCATGTTTAGTGCTTTCTTTTGTGTGAATAATTCACACTGAGCTGCTTGTCATTCAAATTTGACTTTTAGATTAAAGCAGCACAGGTATCATCAGAGCAGCGGGTGGTGAGCAAAAAGTCAGGAAAAAGACAAAAGCCCGGCCTCAGACACGGTAGCTGGCACTGAGAGACATATTTCATAGGGATTTTAGATAGCAGGAATACATGCAACAGTAGAGTAGGGTGAGAGCATTTTGAGGTCTCTAAAAATTGTCTATCAATTGCAAAGCCTTTTCACCAGCAGTAAAGTTATGTTTCACTGTATAAAAATGCATAGATTTGTTAAAGTGAAATTTCTGACCAGCTTAACAATGGAAAGAAAATGACATATCATATAAAAGTTGATTAATGCACATAGGGTAATGGTAATAATTGGAGAAATTTTCAAATTGCAAGAGTTTTTTTTTTATCATTTAAGGAATATATGCATTTTAATTGAATTAATTTTTTATGCACACCTGTTTTTATTTCTTAGTCACATATGACCGACAAAGTCTTAGTACATAGTACACATAGTACTTAGTACACAAAAATATTTTTTACTTTTTAGTGCAGTTTTGAATAAAATCAAGTCACTTAAAAACTCTTTTTCTTATATATATTTTTAGCCACCCTGATGCCACACCGTCCTCTGCACGTTACAAAAACCTTGACTTGGGGGGAATGTGATTTGGCAGAAATGACATTAGCAACAGAGTGAAACTGAACCTGCAATCTTAAAGTGAAATGTAACATTAATTCATGTTCATTTCTCATTCCAGAAAATCCTAACCACTGTGAAACCTTGTATACATGTGAACTAATGGAAATGTGTGTTTGTCTATTGGAGAATTGAACTTTCATTCTTTATTAGGAAAGCCAAGCACAATATCCACTGACTCAATATTGCCAAATCACATAAAAGAGTATTTCGCCAAATTTTATATAAATTATGAAAAATTGATAAAATTAAATATTATATATATATATATATATATATATATATATATATATATATATTATGTACA
>JANRMT010062861.1:50668430-50717218 GCA_026402145.1 Polypterus bichir lapradei | reverse complement strand
CTATCTATCTATCTATCTATCTATCTATCTATCTATCTATCTATCTAATGTCCTCATTTCATACCCTGTCCATCCTCATCACACCCAATGCAAATCTTAGCATCTTTAACTCTGCCACCTTCAGCTCTGTCTACTGCTTTTTGGTCAGTGCCAACCCATATAATATAGCTGGTCTCACTACCATCCTGTAGACCTTCCCTTTCACTCTTGCTGATATCCGTCTGTCACAAATCACTCCTGACACTCTTCTCTACTCATTCCACCCTGTCTGCACTCTCTTTTTCACTTCTCTTCCACAATCCCCATTACTCTGTATTGTTGATCCAAGTATTTAAACTCATCCACCTTTGCCAACTCTACTCCCTGCAGCCTTACCATTCCTCTGAACTCCCTGTCATTCACACACATGTATTCTGTCATGTTCCTACTGACCTTCATTCCTCTCCTCACAAGAGCGTATCTCCACCTCTTTAGGGTCTCCTCAGCCTGCTCCCTACTCTCGCTATAGATCACAATGTCATCAGCAAACATCATAGTCCACAGGGACTCCTGTCTAATCTCATCTGTCAACCTGTCCATCACCATTGCAGTTAAGAAAGGGCTCCGATTGTTTAAAAAGAAGAGGTCAGATTGATTGGCATCACTAAAATATCCTAATAGACATGTTTGCAATAGATGACCAATGCTTAATCTAGGACGGATTCTGCCATCCACTTATTGCTTCTTATTACTCCTTGAAGGCACCCCGCCTATCTAAATCCAACAGCAAATAAAAATAAAATATGTATTTGATCCTACTCTTTGAAACAGAGCCCTTAATTTAAAAGGATATTTCTGATACTAATCTCACTTAGTAGATTTGCAAATTTTTTGAAAACATGTAAATTTGTTATTAAAAATTCATGCAAAGTTTTATTTTGTTAAGACATAAATATGCTATACATAATGTATCGTTTTTTTCTTTATCTGTGAACCATTAACTAATTAATCATAATTTGTGTTAGTAATGTACTGTATGTAGTAATCATTTTATTTAAAATACTTTAATTGGAAGTCATACAGTTAGGTCCATAAATATTTGAACAGAGACAACTTTTTTCTAATTTTGGTTCTGTACATTACCACAATGAATTTTAAATGAAACAACTCAGATGCAGTTGAAGTGCAGACTTTCAGCTTTAATTCAGTGGGGTGAACAAAACGATTGTATAAAAATGCGAGGCAACTAAAGCATTTTTAACACAATCTCTTCATTTCAGGGGCTCAAAAGTAATTGGACAAATTAAATAACTGGAAATAAAATGTTAATTTCTAATACTTGGTTGAAAACCCTTTGCTGGCAATGACAGCCTGAAGTCTTGAACTCATGGAGATACTGCACCTCTTCTGGGGCCTCATGTATAAACGGTGCATACACAAAGAAATATTGCTTAAGAATGTTTCCACGTTCAAATCGCGATGTATAAAACCTAAATGCACATTTCCACTGTACCACATACCCTGTCGTACGCAAGTTCTCCGCTTGGTTTCGCAGACTGGCGGCATCCAGCGTCAAAGCAGTGCTACTGTTCCTGTGTGGTCATCCTTTCTTTTCCTGACGCGGCTTTATAAATACACTGAAATTAACCGCATATTGTTTATTAGTTTAATGCATCTGATTGTAATTAACCAGGAACAATATAATGGTCCACGGAATGGTCAAACTATTCTAAATACCATAGCTGCTTTAATGTTGTTACTCTCACTGCACTTTCTTCTTCTTTCAGCTGCTCCCGTTAGGGCTTGCCACAGCGGGTCATCTTTTTCCATATTACTCTCACTGCACCACTCAGAGTATTTATATCACTGTATCTGAGTGGGGAATCACAGCTGTACAGCAGCTGATTGGAAAAAGAATTATCGGTATACAGCATGAAGCACACACTGCCTCAGCCATGCTTTCTATTTGAACTGCTTCTCATATGACAAACGCTTCAAACCTTTCCTGTACGGACCTCGCGGTTCAGAAACAGTTTCATCCCAAGAACTCTAAATGCACTCAATCAGTCCATCAAGTGCTCCTTGTAGAACTGTTAGTACTTATTAGTACAGTTCCCTCACTGTAAACTTGCAGTACAGTTATAATATTGCACAACCTGAGCCACTTTATAAAGAGTGTATTTACATATGATGACGATATCATTTTTAAGATGAAATGCAGCAAAATATGTTTATTATATTATACAGTTAAAACTTTTACTTCATTTAAATAATGTATATTGTTAATAATTAAAGGACATGGTGTTGTTACGCTAGCATGGATCTGGCGCTTTGCTCCACTTGCACTGTATGCTTCGCTGGGACTGGCATGAAAGATAGAATAATTAAACATGTACTACAAAGATATTTCAATGTTCCTTAAAAGTTTTGAAGAATCGGCGTTATAAGCTTACAGATGGCTTAACGTCCTTTACAGAGCTGATTGTGTGGCGATCGGTAACTTGAAGAAAGAAAAGTAAGGACAGGAATTGGAGGTTAGTACGTTTGAAAGAGACAGTACTGCAGGGGCGGCTATAGGCATGTGCAAACTGTGGACCTGCACAGGGCCGCCAAATCCCAGGGGCCGCCAAACCAATATATATTGAATATGAAACAGAAAGAGAAAATAATGACACAGCTAAAAACACAGTGGCAAATTTCTGCAAAAGTTAAATGCTTGTATCATGAGCACGAGGCGGCTATGCAGTGTCTGCAACGGACGTGGCCATCTGCCGTGCATAAGATACCATATTGACACTGGCGGGCGAAGGAGCCACTGATTCTTCCTCTGCCCAGGGCCGCCACGAGCCTAGAGCCGCCCCTGAGTACTGATGCAATAAATTATTTCATCGAAGGTCGCGCACAATCACTGCGCCACTGTGTTCACATGTTTAATAACGTGCTTTAACTCCTATCATCATGAAAATGATATCACATATACATCTCAGTATTTTAGTTATTCAGAGAGCTGTAATATCACGAATGTAATGGATTCTGTGTCCTGTCAGAGGTAGAGAAAGCCGGTTTAAGAAGCACTTTGATTCACACACATAGAGCACATACAAGAACACATACAAAACAAAGCATTTAACGTGCTGCTTTACTTACGATGTGATTTGTGAAACTAGTTAATTAAACGATTTTAAGATGAAGTTTATGATGTTCTACTTTAATGACAAAATAAACTACGTGATTAAAGTGGACATTTCGAGATTGAAGTTGACATTTCGTGCTTTTTCCCCCACTGTGTGCCTTTTTATTCTCTGTGCCCTAATAAGCTTTCATGTGAAACTCAGATGGTGGGCTACAACTCGCCTTTTCACGGCAACTTTGATATCTGACATCTTCTTTTTTATTTAGGGCACTGTGTGACTTCGTGAACTTGAGCTTTTGAGTTTCTCCGACACGCTATGTCAGTCAGTCAAAATCCTTTTGTTGTTTATACCACTGTTTAAACCAACAAATAGTATGTTTTTCCTTGCCTCCATTTGGTATTCGCTGAAATTCTTCCATTTTCTTGCTTTTGTCATTGTCTTTTCACAGAACGCTGAGCTTAAGGGCTATTTATATTGATTTGCATATTCAAAGAGGCATAATTCTGGGAGGAGTTGGGGCGGGACATCACGCGCATGCACGAGCATTACTTTTCACGCTGACCGGGATTTATGTAGTGGAAGAACGCGGAAGTTGGTGAACGCACAGATTTCTGCATCTGGATTTTTCTGTGCGTAAGCATATTTCGGCTTTTGTGCTTACGTCATGTTATAGTGTGAGTTCTATGCACGGCGTTATGCATGAGGCCCCTGGTTCTTACCCTCTCTGGGCGTGCCGGCTAGGCCAGGGTCCCAGCTGACTGTTACAGTGCATAAACATATAGATATGCACATACAGTACAGTATATACACATATACAGTATAAATAGTGAAGAAATATGTACCTATATATGTACTTGTGATAGTAAATCTTTATGAATGGAACAGAAGATGCTTTTGGAGTTAAATCTTCTCCATTTTAAACCCACCATCTCACAGTGAGATATAAAAAGTCAAAAAACACATTTCTGCTGCTTCTCTCAACCTGCCAACTGCTTGTGCCATGCAGTCCTAGCTCTCACAGTCTTTTTTGGTAATAACCTCCATCATCCTTTCATTTATGTAACACTAGCATCATTACTGTATGACTGTTGATGCTTTTCTGATTCAAGATCCTGCTGATTTCTAGATATCACAAAAAGCTGCTACTCTGTCTTTTTCCTCCATTTCACAATTCTACCTAACAAACTCAAGCAGAACCATACATACTTAAATCACCAGAGAAAAGATGTAGGATTTCAGTTTTAATGAATTACAAGTCTAAAGTCACCCTCTTGTGGATTAATAAAATAAAGCACCTGTTAAGTACCTAAAGGAGCTTGGGTCATGCAAATGTGGCAGTGGGATCTGTGCTATTAAAAGAACTCTTTCAAGTACTGTCCATATTTATAAAAAGGCAATATGGCCTCCTTGCAGGGTGCCATCCTCTTCACTTATAAGCAGGAGCATGGATTAGTGGAAATGATGTGCTGCCATCTGCAGTTTTATGTTAAATAAAGTTACAGTTTATAATAAACGTGGGAATATGTATGTATAAAAAAAAGTAAAAAAATAATTTTGAATTACCAATGCTATCAAATGTCCTTTTCAGTCCACTTTTCCTTGTATGGGTCACAGTAGTGACAGGCTCAGTTAGTCAGGCAACACTTCAAAGTCCATCAGTGATCTCCATCTATTTTCAGGAATTCTGAGGCACTTCTAAGGGAACATATAAAGTAGGTCTACCCCCAATGGGACTCTCAATGGGACTGGAGCTGGAATTGCTATATAGCTGTAACCTCACTCATTTAGCCGTAATGTTATGATGTTAGGTGAGGAAGTTCAATAGATATAGATTCACTATAAGTCAAATCTGTGTCCAAGGACTTGATGCAAGTTTCATCACCGATGTTTGGTGCAAAGCATGCAGCTCTCCTACTGCTATGCCAATCCACTGGTCAATATCATAACAATCTTTACTCTTAAGTAATGGTGAGCGAAGCAAAAAACTTTCATTTGGCAGTTCATTTTGCATTTGCAGTTTTGCAAAAATTAAACTAAAATTAATCTTACTGGTCACTTCACAATTGGAAAACAAAACTCACTAAAAACTGTTTTTTGGGTTGGAAAACAAAGAATATTTCTCCCTAAATATTTGTTTATACTTTCATGTTTACCTGTGGGTTATTTTTATTCTGTAGCAGACCAGTAAAATCAATTCTGTTTATGACATCAGTTTACATCACCACAGAGCAGCAGAGTGCATTTTTTTAAATGTTACATGCTGCATAATTTTCACACAAAGACATAGCAAAACAGCTCAAAAAAGTGTCTACATGTGACAGGTATCCAATACTTCTTTATTTAAATATTAAATGAAAGGCAGATATACGTATGTTGTAGAAAAAAACGTTCCTCCATTTTCTAAGAAGTCATTCATGGAAAGCAGATGAGAATGCATAACGCACAGATATGCACAAATGTCTTGATATGTGGACCCTAATTAATTAAATAATTCATTCCCTTTAATACTTTTCTATTACCATTACCTAATGCAATACATATGCAGAATTCAGTCATCTTAACCAATCCACTGCAGCCACCAGTAATTTCGTATACATGTCGATTCTTCCATTATTCTAAACCTTGCTTCTTTAATAGGGGTGTCTGGGCTTTCTCACTAGTTTGTCCTCGCCTTTTAAGGGGGTGTTCGTTACTCACATACTTCATTTTAACCTTAGTAACTACTTTGGTGGCTCCTCTTGACCTATTGAGGATGCAGTCCTTATATTCTCTTCTAAACAGACACTCCCATTACTTTGGCTATGTCCAAACTGGCAGATCTGGGACTTCCATCACTCACCTGCAGTTGGATACTGGACTTCCTGTCTATCTATCTATCTAAAGTTTTGCTTTACTGTTTGTTCAACTACTGGGAAATATAGGGAATGCATGTGAGATCCACATGTATCTGTTGGTCAGTATCTCAGAGTACACTAATGTGCCCTTTTTCTAAAATGGTGACAAATGCCCGAGTCTTCAGCAACTGGGCCACTTTTTCCCACTTCTTTGCAGTTTTGAAGGAAGACTTTAAGAAAAATTCACTACAGTACCCTGTTATTTTAGTCCCAAACTCAAGCTTATGGTTTGCATGAATACAGGGGTCCAAAAACCATATCACTCAAAGAATATTTCCCAGGTATTATTCAAAAGCGTTAAGAAAAATATATATCTATACTAATAAAAGGCAAAGCCCTCACTGACTGACTGACTCACTCACTGACTCACTTACTCACTCATCACTAATTCTCCAACTTCCCGTGTAGGTAGAAGGCTGAAATTTGGCAGGCTTATACCTTACAGCTCACTTACAAAAGTTAAGCAGGTTTCATTTCGAAATTCTACACATAACAGTCATAACGGTCGATAATGATCGACAACGTCCGCCATGTTGAACTTTCTTATTTATGGCACCATCTTCACGAAATTTGGTAGGCGGCTTCCCTGCGCTAACCGAAACCGATGTATGTACTTATTTCGATGGTATGACGCCACTGTCGGCCGCCATACTGAACATTCCAACGTCACTAATTTTCCAACTTCCCGTGTAGGTAGAAGGCTGACCCCATCTTCACGAAATTTGGTAGGTGGCTTCCCTGCGCTAACCAAAACCGATGTACGTACTTATTTCGGTGGTATGACGCCACTGTCGGCCGCCATATTGAATTTTCCAAACATCACTAATTCTCCAACTTCCCGTGTAGGTAGAAGGCTGAAATTTGGCAGGGTCATTCCTTACAGCTTACTTACAAAAGTTAAGCAGGTTTAATTTCGAAATTCTACGCGTAACGGTCAACAATGTCCGCCATGTTGAACTTTCTTATTCATGGCCCCATCTTCACGAAATTTGGTAGGCGGCTTCCCTGCGCTAACCGAACCCAATGTACATACTTATTTCGGTGGTATGACGCCACTGTCAGCCACCATATTGAACTTTCCAATGTCACTAATTCTCCAACTTCCCGTCTAGGTAGAAGGCTGAAATTTGGCAGGCTCATTCCATACAGCTTACTTACAAAAGTTAAGCAGGTTTCATTTAGAAATTCTACACGTAACGGTCATAACGGTCGACAACGTCCGCCATGTTGAACTTTCTTATTTATGGCCCCATCTTCACGAAATTTGGTAGGCGGCTTCCCTGCGCTAACCGAAACCGACGTATGTACTTATTTCGATGGTATGACGCCACTGTCGGCCGCCATATTGAACTTTCCAACGTCACTAATTTTCACAATGTCCGCCATGTTGAACTTTCTTATTCATGGCCCCATCTTCACGAAATTTGGTAGGCGGCTCCCCTGCGTTAACCGAAACCAATGTACATACTTATTTCGGTGGTATGACGCCACTGTCAGCCGCTATATTGAACTTTACAACGTCACTAATTCTCCAACTTCCCGTGTAGGTAGAAGGCTGAAATATGGTACTTATTTCGGTGATATGATGCCACTGTCGGCCGTCATATTGAACTTTTCAACGTCTTTGTTACTTATGGGCCCATCTTCAAGAAATTTGGTACGCGGGTTCCCAACGCTAACTGTATCCTACTTACGTACATATATACGTCCATAGCCTGCAGCTCGGTCACCGTGTGAGGCGGCATTGGGTCCCCCATCCCAACACCTCCCACGTTGTTGGCTGCCTGCCTATATAAGGCCGTCTGTCGCTCCAGTCTCTACATTCCCTTCCTTGCTTCGCCACGGTATTCACGTCTCCCTGCTGATAACTACAGCCTTTTTATTTAATCCACGGCTTCTCCGCTGTTTTATTGTTCATTTATTACGATTATAGTTATTGTGTAGGTATTTTAGACTTACTTTACATTGTTCAGGTACCCATTTCCTTTATCATTCCAACCGTACCCCCATTAACATGTCTATCGAGGTGATCACCATCGATCAAAGAACTGTCACTTACCAAGTGGTTTCCATGCCCGGAGATGGCACCTGCCTTTTCCATTCTCTTTGTTACATATTGCACGGCCATATCAGGCTCACTCTTGATATCCGGAGGAACATTGTGTCTTATGTATTGAATGACTGGGACAGGTTCAAGGTGTGGACTGATGACGGTACAGGAGATAATTATACTACACAGGAGCACTAGAAGAGTGAAATGCTTAAGTGTACCGAAATGGCCAAATATTTTACACCTTTGGACAACCGCCAATGCCTCTTAAACATTTTAGATTCACAGGTGACGATTTCAGTAGTGGACACTTTGATGTTTAGAAATGTTTAAACTCTCAAAAGCTGGATGTGAAGTTATCAATGAAACTGGTTGTATACTTACAACGCTTGACAGATGCCAAATGTCTCTTCAACACAAGTCCTACAAATACTGTCGTAATTGAAACAAACCATGAAACTCAAACCGATTATGACAGCAGCAATCCAAGCTGTGAGATTTGAAGCAAAATTACTGTTCACATGGCCAACTGTACATTGCATGCTCAAGAGTAAGCTCAGCGCACAGCTACAGCTTGGTCATATTACAACTGGAGGGCCGAACTGACAACGTGGCATACAAAGAGATCCTTAACAAATAATTATTGGTATATTTTCCCTCAGTTTTAAAAAGGTTTAATTGTCTTCTTAATAAAAATTTTAAGGCAGTACTTCGCCGCTGTGAAGCGCGGGTATTTTGCTAGTGCTTAATATATTGGTCAAGTATGTGTACTTGGATTAGTACCATTGAAATATTGGTATTTCAAAGTATGTTTCATTTTATTTGCTGTGGTCCTGTTCATATTGGGTTCATATCTTGCATCTATTTCTGCCAGGATAAACACCAGCTTTATGTAAAATTAACCTGCAAAAAGAGTGTCAGTGACTGGGTGTAAAGGGTGTGTGGAAGACATTCAATTTCTTAATGGGATAGTATATCTCATGTGAGTTTAAGAATTCACCTGCCAACTTTCCCCATTCAAATGATTCATCATTCAACTATTGCTCCAGGTATAATATATAATTTTTAAAAAACTTTCTCTTTTTGCAGGAAGACTATCAGGAGTATGAGCCAGAAGCATAATCCTGGACCTGACTCCAATTCCAGAGTGACCAGCAAAAGTACAATATACAATAAATACAATACATAATACAATGACAATAATATGGACAATACCCTAATCCTAACAGTGTCCCTGGTGCAAAAAAAAAAAAAAGAAAAAAACAAATGATCCTGTTAATATGTTCTTCCTTGAAGAAAACAAAAAAATCTTTTAATAACATCTTTGGATTGTCATGTTTTCTGTAACGTGTTTGTTCTAGTAAGTTATTATGCAGTAAATCATTCGCCGGGTCTCATTTCCTTGTTTCCCTCCCAATGAAATGAGACTTGTGCTTGGTATGTGAAAACTAGTGTTGGTGTATTTGTACGTTTGTGATTTTTGATGTTTATTCTCTACCAGTGAGAAAGGAAAAAACCCAGTCATGCTTATAAATTAACAATAATCAACATAGCTGTACAATGCTTGTATGTGACTTATTTTTTATTTGTTATGATGTGCTCACAGATTAGAGTTTTATACGTTGTACCTTTGGAGTCACTTGTAAGCCCATTCCATGAAAGAGTTAATAAAATAAATTCTATAGCAGAATGTGTGCGGGTGAGTGCGCATGTGAGTGTGACCGATTTAAAGGCCTATTCCAATCAAAAGTCAGCATAAGTGTGTCATTTGCAGGATATTAAGAGAAATAGTATCTTCCGTCTAGTCTCAGCTTTAAATTGCAGGACTTAAGAGATCTATGGTTGTATGTCAAGGAAGTAAAAAGAAAATAAAATCTCTGTAAATAAAAAGTAAGAAATGTGTTTGTATGCACACTTGAATGTCTTAGATCTTTTTTTATATTTTACTCTAATTTATGTACAGTATATAGAATATGCACACATGAAAGAGAATGGATGGCCATAATCCACATAAAGCTAAAAGGCAGAGTCTGCAACAGTGCTCAGGGACAGATCAGGTCAGGTCAGGTCGGGGAATATGCCCCGGTACATTGTGTTGCCGTATCCACCACACAATGAAACATTTAAGTATCCTCGTTGGCAACCCCCCAGGTAGACACACAGTCTGGTCCCACCCTCCGGAAATAACCATCTACCTGCTACAGCCAGGTGTTATGTGGACGTCCAGACACGCAGGTCCTCAACATTGAGGATCCTGCAATCTTACTCGGGGAATCGTGCCACATGGCCGTAGTGCCTTAACTGATGCTCCCTCACAATTCAGGTAATGTGCCTCTCATTCTGGACTATGTGAGGAAACACTCTTTTAACACAAGGGATTCGTCGAAGGGACACAGAACCGAAGGAGTCTGATTTTGGTCTCAGGTCACTGGATAGTGTCCATGTCTCACAACCATATAGCAAAACAGGAAGCACCAGGACCAGAGTTGGACATTCATCCTTTTGCATAGATATCGGGAGCGCCACACACCCCTTTCCAGCAACCTCATATCCCACCCCCGCGCTCTCCCAATCCATCTACTGACTTCATAGGAAGAGTCACCAGAGACATGAATGTCACTGCCAAGGTAAGTAAACCTCTCGACAAGGTCGACACTCTCTATGCAAACAGGCACACTGCTGATGCCAGTGCCCAAGAAGTCATTAAAGGCCTGAATCTTGGTTTTTATCCAGGACACTCACAAACCCAGACACTCAGACTCCTCGCTCAGTCTTTCGAGAGCCCCAATCAGAGCCTCCATTGACTCTGCAAAGATCACAGCATTGTTGGCAAAGTCAAGATTAGTGAATCTCTCTTCACCAACAGATGCCCCACAGCTCCTGGACCAGATGACCCTGCCCAGAACCCAGTCCATGCAAGCACTGAACAGAGTAGGAGCAAGAACCCACCCCTGACAAACACCAGAATCAACAGAATCAGAATGCAGACATTCTGCCTCCAATCTGCACAGCACTCACAGTACCAGTGTACAGGCCGGTTATTATATCCAGCAACTTTTGGGGGATTCCACAAAGTCTCAGAATTTCCCACAGGGCTGCTCAATCAACTGAGTCAAACACTTTATGAAAATCAACAATGCCTGTAAAGAAACTCTGCCAATATTTAAATTTGTATTCCAACTCACTGAGAACCCTCAGTGCCAGGATGCAATCGATGGTAGACTTTTTAGGCATAAAATTAGACTGCTCTGCTCACTGGTTGGTGAGCAAGTGATCACAGATCCTATTGAGGATGACCCTAGCAAGGAACTTACTTGGCAACAAGAGCAGTGTTATCCCCCTGTATTTGCCACAATCCAGGGGATCACACTTCCCTTTCCAGATAGGGACAACAAGTCATGTCTTCCAGTCAGTCCAGTGATGACACCCATCTCCCAAATAGAAGCAAAGATTGTTTTTAATGCAAAGAGGATAGCCTTACCTCCAGCCTGGAGAAGTTCACCCCGGATACAACAGATCTCTACAGCCTTCCCTATCTTCAGCTGATTCACCATCTGTGCAATCTCAGTCAGACTGAGTGGTTCACAGCTAATTGGAGGATCAGCCTCAAGATCCTAAGAGATGTCCAGCATCCTAGCTGGAAGATCAGTTTTAAATAGCTGCTCAGAGTTGCCTGCCCAGTTGGTCACAATTACAGCATCATCCATAAGTACTGTTCCATCACCTGCCCTGACTGCGACTCTCCAAGGAGCAGATTCAGATGTGTGTAATGCTTTGATTCCTCTGTAAGCAGGACATGGGTCACTAGACCATAGATTTTGTTTCACATGCTCAAAGATTCATCTAACAAACACCTCCTTATCTGCCCCGAGAGCTCTTGTAGCTGATCTTCTCAGTTCCCGGTACAGACTGGAGTTGTCATCAAGCCGTGCGCTCCTTCTGGGCACACTAGTAACACCAACACAACCCTCAGCAACCTTCAGAGACTTGTCACTGAAGGTCACTCACATCGCATTAGGATCATCAGTCACACCCAAGACTGTAAGTTCCTCATACTAAGTGCAAACTCATTACAAACAGCCTGATCTTGGAGTCTGGCCATGTCCAGCCACATTTTCCTAGTAGGTGGTTGCCTACTGGACCTAAGCTGGATCTCCCAAGTAGCAACATCAAGCCTGCGGTCAGAATTCACAAATTGGGCATTTCTTTAGAACCTGAAGTTGTGTAAGAGGCACCAGTGTCTGCCCAAGAAGATGTAATTGGATGTGATTGACCTCCTTCACTGCACCACCAGTACTGGAGTAGCAAGTCCAACAATGTGGCTCAGGGCTCTAGAGCCGGAATCCAGTAGGCTGCAGCCCCTGACCTTTTGCAAAGTCAAGGAACATGGAGCCGCTTTCACCACGGTCACCAGACCTATGGGGACCAACACAATCCTCTCAGCCAGCCCTGTCAGTGCCAGTGGTTGCATTGAAATCACCCATTACCAGAGGAGTGTCACCTCATAGGCACCATTCAACCACCGAGCGAAGCTGCAAATAAAATGTCTCCATCACTGAGACACCACTCACTGTGGTTGTAGGATACACTGAGACAACAGACAAGGCACTCAGAGAGTGTTTTAATCTGATTATCATATACGCTCATTGAAAAGAGTGACATCGGTCACCATTGGAAGGAGCCGATCCGCCATAGCAACAGCTACTCCCTGAGTATGACAGCCATCAGAGTGACTAAAGAAATAAAAGGTGTACCCATCTACAGAGATCTGGCCAGTCCCAGGTCTGTGCAACACTCAGGGACAAATATTTTTTTATTTTCTCACCACTGAACTTTAGAGTCCTGCATTTTAGTGTAAACATCATTTAATAAGCCAGGACTTTTTTGTAGTCAGTCACTTTACCAGCAGCACAGAAATCATTTGATGGTAAACTTGCATACACATACATTTCACCATGCTGTGAAAGGCATTTCCAAAAGTACTTATTAATTACAGTACAGTATACACTTTACTGTAACTTGTTCTACAACACTGAATCAAAATGAATTTAAATTTGTCTTTAAAGTGAAAACAGATCTCTGTTTGTTTGTACTTAACAAAGGCAGTAGTGATCATTTATGGGGAATGTCCACAAACATAAATTGTCACATCTTTCAGTTTCTAACTGAACAACATTTCCCAAAGCCTTAGAGTGGAGAGAAATCACACTTAACTTCATGTGCTTAGATGTGCACTTCATTCATAACTGAACAACAAAGTAGCAATGTATCCTTCCAGGTCTAAAAATCCATGTTAACAGTTATTGACCAGCATCCCCTTTGATCACCTCTAAGTTTAAGTCATGTTGCCCACTACGCTTTCTCCATTTTACCCAATTAAAATCTAATTTGCAGTGAACCACTTTGGCTGACCAGTTTCTCAGGATCTGAAGCCCCTTCTTCATTTGGCAAAATTTGGCCAAGTTAAGCCCCACCTACTTGCACACTACTGTAAAAGAATCGTTTTTGAGCTTAATTGAGATGCATCTGTGACCATATAGTTCACTATCACCAAGAACACCGAAATTCTTGCAAAGAACAATCTAATGTAGACTATCTGTCAGATGTCATGGAGTCCACTTCAGACATTCTCCATTTAAAGGTAAAGATATTTTAAATGGTATGCTTCTTCATATTTGTATAAAAAATAATCTCTCTTCCTTCTTAGAGTCTCCATCTTTGCCTCCCTGACAGACACATTTCCCCACTTCACAAGACAGAGCAGTGGGAAGCAATCTGCATTATACTCAAGATTCACTTTCTTATTTACAAATTGGCAAGAATAAAAGGATAAAAAAAAAAACTTCAACTCCTTGATGATGGCCATGCGTACCTCATGTCACACAACAAAGGGACATATACAGTAGTTGTATAGCAAGTCCACTTTTCATAATACAGGAAGGTTTATCCAGTTTTTCAAACCCAGACAATGTGCTGTGTTAACTGTAGCATTGATCTACCCATGTTGCCATCACAAAACTTCTTCACTCAGTCAACCTGTCCCAGGACAGCTGACTACTTGCCATGGCAGCCTCACGCTACTGCCAGTGCTCATGTTCATCTCATCTTTTGATTATAGGCTATACAGTCATGCTGACAATCCAAACAGTCTTTGATTCACTACCCTACTTCCACAGTGTAGGACTACAGTTACATTTTTAAATTTGGCTGTAACCTGCCCCTTTCCCAAAGGCAGATTTAAAAAATGAAAAAGGCAAGACAGAGACAGATGACATCAAAATCTGGTTAACCAGGATAATTTCAATAATGCGTACCCACTTTCTCACACTAAAAGCCCTTGAAAAGCACATTTTTAATCGATGTATACATACAGACAGCAGTGTCACAATAGGAATTAACTAAAATATATTGGCACAGGAAACCTCACAAAGTATGGATGTATTCTTGATATGTTCCACGTGTGTTCCAGTAAAAAGAGACATTTTTACTGTAAATTGTTCTACAACACTGTCTCACAATGAATTTAAATTTGTATTTTTGTCACTGATCTACTGAATAAGACTCTTCAATGTTAAAGTGAAAACAGATCTCTGCAGACCGGACTAAATTAAATACAAATACCCATCCATCTATTCTCTCAACCCATTTAGCCAGGGCAGGGTCATAGGACAGCGGGAGCCTATTTAATTACGAATATAAAACACAAAAGAATCAATCATATGAGTATTCTCCCCTTTAATATGACATGCCCAAATCATCACTGGTGCAGCCAATGGGTTTTAGAATACACAGAATTAGTTCAATGAATGGGGTTACTATTGGTCGTAGTCTAAATGCACCTTATCTAGAAGGTTCAGATTGTGGAGACTCAGTGTTGTTGTCAATACAACCTACACAATCAAGACCAAAGAACAGTTCAAGTAAGTCTGTAAAAAGGTGAATCAAAAGCACAAGTCAGGGTGTGCATACAAAAAAAAAATCCAAAGCACTGAATTTCCTTTGGAGTCCAGTTAAATCAATCATTAAAAAATGGAAAGAGTATGGCACAGCCGTAAATCCTCTTAGAGAAGGCTGTTCACATCATCCGATTGATTGTGCAAGAAAAAAAGACAAGTGAGGGAGGCCAACAAAAGAAACCTATGATAAGTCTGAAAGAGTCACGAGCTACAGAAGTTGAGACAGCAACTATTGCCCAGTGGCTTAATCAGTTGCACTTTTATAGTGAAAATCACTGTTGAAAAAAATGGCATCTTGGTTAAAGTTTGTCATAAGTCACATGGAAGACTCTGAAGTAAGATGGAAGAAGGCTCTGTGGTCTGGTTAGACGAAAATTAAGCTTTATTTGACCTTAAGACTAAATGACAACTTTAGCATAAGGCTAGCATTGTACATTATCAAAATCACACCATCCAAGCCTACCATGAAACATGGTGATGGCAGCATCAGGCTGTGCAGAGGCTTCTTTCCAGCAGGCCCAGGAAGGCTTCTGAGGGTACAGGCTAAACAGAATGCTACAAAATACAGGGGAATCCTGGAGGAAAACCTGATGCCATCTCTAAGAAACATATGCCTCAGGAGAAGATTTCCTTTCTAGAAAGACAACAACCCCAAGCATGAAGCCAAACCTACACAGGAATGGCTTGAAAACAACAACGTTAATGTCCTAGAGTAGCCAAGTCAGAGTCCAAATCTCAATCCATTTGAGAATTTATGGCTGGACTTGAAAAAAGCTGTTCAGTTGTGTCCCACATGCAACATGATGGAACTAAGCAGTTTTACAGTGTATCCGGAAAGTATTCACAGCACATCACTTTTTGCACATTTTGTTATATTACAGCCTTATTCCAAAATGGATTAAATTCATTTTTTTCCTCAGAATTCTACACACAACACCCCATAATGACAACGTGAAAAAAGTTTACTTGAGATTTCTACAAATTTATTAAAAATAAAAAAACTGAGAAAGCACATGTACATAAGTATTCACAGCCTTTGCCATGAAGCTCAAAATTGAGCTCAGGTGCATCCTGTTTCCCCTGATCATCCTTGGGATGTTTCTGCAGCTTAATTGGAGTCCACCTGTGGTAAATTCAGTTGATTGGACATGATTTGGAAAGGCACACACCTGTCTAGATAAGGTCCCACAGTTGACAGTTCATGTCAGAGCACAAGCCAAGCATGAAGTCAAAGGAATTGTCTGTAGACCTCCGAGACAGGATTGTCTCGAGGCACAAATCTGGGAAAGGTTACAGAAAAATTTCTGCTGCTTTGAAGGTCCCAATGAGCACAGTGGCCTCCATCATCCGTAAGTGGAAGAAGTTTGAAACCACCAGGACTCTTCCTAGAGCTGGCCGGCCATCTAAACTGAGCGATCAGGGGAGAAGGGCCTTAGTCAGGGAGGTGACCAAGAACCCGATGGTCACTCTTTCAGAGCTCCAGAGGTCCTCTGTGGAGAGAGGACAACCTTCCAGAAGGACAACCATCTCTGCAGCAATCCACCAATCAGGCCTGTATGGTAGAGTGGCCAGACGGAAGCCATTCCTTAGTAAAAGGCACATGGCAACCCGACTGGAGTTTGCCAAAAGGCACCTGAAGGACTCTCAGACCATGAGAAACAAAATTCTCTGGTCTGATGAGACAAAGATTGAACTCTTTGGTGTGAATGCCAGGCGTCACGTTTGGAGGAAACCAGGCACCGCTCATCACCAGGCCAATACCATCTCTACAGTGAAGCCTGGTGGTGGCAGCATCATCCTGTGGGGATGTTTTTCAGCGGCAGGAACTGGGAGACTAGTCAGGATAAAGGGAAAGATGACTGCATCAATGTACAGAGATATCCTGGATGAAAACCTGCTCCAGAGCGCTCTTGACCTCAGACTGGGGCGACGGTTCATCTTTCAGCAGGACATCGACCCTAAGCACACAGCCAAGATATCAAAGGAGTGGCTTCAGGACAACTCTGTGAATGTCCTTGAGTGGCCCAGCCAGAGCCCAGACTTGAATCCGATTGAACATCTCTGGAGAGATCTTAAAATGGCTGTGCACCGACGCTTCCCATCCAACCTGATGGAGCTTGAGAGGTGCTGCAAAGAGGAATGGCCGAAACTGGCCAAGGATAGGTGTGCCAAGCTTGTGGCATCATATTCAAAAAGACTTGAGGCTGTAATTGCTGCCAAAGGTGCATCGACAGAGTATTGAGCTGTGAATACTTATGTACATGTGGTTTCCCCGTTTTTTTATTTTTAATAAATTTGCAAAATCCTCAAGTAAACTTTTTTCATGTTGTCATTCTGGGGTGTTGTGTCTAGAATTCTAAGGAAAAAAATGAATTTAATCCATTTTGGAATGATGCTGTAACATAACAAAATGTGGAAAAAGTGATGCACTGTGATACTTTCCGGATGCACTGTATATTGAAGAATAAGGGAAAACTTGCATTGTCCAGATGTTCAGTTGTGATGGAGACCTGAGCACACCTTAGACTCAACTCTGTCATGACTATCAAAGGTGTCTCTACTTAATACTGACTTGAAGGGTATTCCTAATGCAATTAATTATTTTGCGTTTTATATTTTTCATTATTTTTGACAACTCTGCAGAGATCCATTAAAACTTTGTCATTAAAGTCTTTTTAATTTGATCAGTGTTAAAAAAAAGCCAAATTAAATGAACGATGATTTAAAGTTGTACAACAATAAAATGTAAAAACTTCCAAGGGGTGAATACCTTCTAATGGCACTGCAGCTATTCATAATCAAGAAGATAATTACACTACATCTATAAAAAAAAAGGTCCACAAATTAAAACCTTTTCTCACATCTCTCCACATCTCAAAAGAAAGAAAAAGATTACAAATAAAAATGCCTACTTGCATATTTAATAAAACACGGTGCCATCCAGCAATTCCAGGGTCACAATGAAACGATAATGCAAAAGGCTTAGGATTCAACTGGCATGATGCACACATGAGTCATCTCTCCGCGAACAGCCTGTCTCCTCGTGCTTCAGCACAAGCCAGAGATTTGTGCGCGCTTGCATACAGACAAGAGCATCCAGACAAGCTGACTTGCTAAATTCCTCGGTAAGCTTGTTGTTTTCATAATTTCGCACTGGTAATCAAATTTCCTTCAAAACAAGAAATCTCTGTCTGCAGTAGCTACCCCCAAGAGCAACTAGCAGCAACAGTATTAAACTGCCATTGCTAAAAGTGGCATTCCTGATGCCGGTAGCAAACTACAAACAAGCTGCTTTTGAGTCATGGCCTCCATGAAGAAATCTTTTGAGGGGCTCAAAGATTCAACCGAGACAGCAGCGAAAGGGGTCACAGACTCTGCAGGTAGGTAAATTTCACTTGTGAGTTGTTGTAATAGCAGTTACTTTGGAAAGAACTTCCACAATCTGCACCCTATTACATAAAGCTTTAGCTAATTTACATTTACTTTTCAACTATTTTTGTTTTATTAGATTTCTCCCATTTTCCCTGTCGGTAAATCTTAGGATAGTTGTTTTAAATCTGGCAATGTACATGTATGTATTTATACGTATCATAACACACAATAGTCTCTTACACGAGTTTCATTCATTTAAGTCTTGTATGCACAAAATATGTCAAGAAGTCTGCTAAGGAACAGAATTAACGCTGGTTTAGTAGAAAATCTTTTCTGACAAAACTTTCTATTTTACAAGAATGTAGAAAAGGTTTAATAGTGATTTCCAGACTTAAATTTGTCACTTTGTTGCTGCCTGGGTTAAAAATATCTGAGAACATTCACATTTAAATATGGAACACATGCTAGGATACAGTGCTTACCTTTTATATTGGCATAGTGATTCACAGATAAATGAAAATCAGATAACTAACAAACAAAGCAGAATCACTGTCAATGTTTGGATTAGTTTGTTAATAATTTGGTCATATGCTGGGACACTTATTATCCATCCATTTAGAAATGATATTTCACTGAGAGTGCTCTGGTACTGATGAATAAACCACTATCTGGCCCTAAGATGCTCTCTGCTTTTGTGTTAAAAAATAGCACCATTTTTCTATATTGATGTTTTCTAATAAACATACCCATGGTTGCATGGTAGCACCCTGGTTAGTGTTACTGCTTCTTAATTTTTGAATGCCAGCAGTGGCATGGCTAGGGGTGGGCAGAGGGTGCAGTTTCCCCCATGTGGTACATTTTTGGGGGTGGTTATCATTGGCAAAAGATTTTTTATAATTCCTGTGTAAGCAGCAGGGTTCGGAAAAATATCACTCATGAATGAAAAAAGTAAAATTCTATCCATCTATTCATTATCCAACCCGCTATATCCTAACTACAGGGTCACAGGGGTCTGCTGGAGCCAATCCTAGCCAACACAGGGCGCAAGGCAGGAAACAAACCCCGGGCAGGGCACCAGCCCAGCGCAGAAAAGTAAAATTCTCTGATTTTTATCCACAAATGCTTCAAAAATAATTTTCAGACTATCCTTCTGTGACGGCATCAGACACAGAAGTTGACATTTATGAGGCAATAACAAAAATAAACATAAAAATTACATTGACAATGATTTCTAGGAAGATAAGCAACTAATTTACAATTTATAATTTTGTTTCGTTTTCAATTTGGATGTGTTCTTGCTCTGTGCAGAAAACATTGTCACCTATCATTTGTACGCTACACTGGTTCTGGTTTTCGCAGCGTAATTATATTAAACTAATAATTAGAACATGGCTTATCAGTGCGTCTATACGATATTCTAGTCTAGTTGATGCTTATAAATAATTATATGTGAACAATTATTACTGTTTCTCTATATATGAATACATCTATGCAAAATGTATCTTAATTTTTCTATATACGTCATTTTATTTTTCTATTTAAATAGGTTAACATATTCAGATTTGTTGGAGGGTAGCAAATTGAAGCAACGCCCCGTCCCGAGCAGCAAGAACTCTTAGCTACAACACTGAATGCCAGGTTTAAATGCACTCAGAGCAACAGCCTCCACATGCCCACATTGTTCTTTTCTGAGTAGTCTGGCATCCTCCAAATCCCAAAGATGTGCAGTGGTTATTGACTTTAAATTGGCCCTGTATAACTGAACATGAGTGTGTGATAGAATGTGCCCTAGTATAGTTTATGATATGCAGTGAAAGAAAAACCTGAATAAGTCAATAAGTTGCAACAACAAAGCAGTACCTCTTCATCAGATTGTAAGGGACGATATACCAGTTTTGAAACACTTTGTCAGGATGAGTTCATCTCTCCCCTTTGGTAAAACTTCTCCTACTTCCTGAATAAATTTGTCGCATGTCTATCTCTTAATAATGATATAAATGTATTGGTTACTGCCAAAAAATGTTTGCATAATTAAATGCCTTATGAAGATCCCTGAATACATTGTTGTAATGTCAGTGGCTTCTCAGTTACATTAGAGCAGCACAGAAACAAAGAAATTGGATGAAAACAGTTGCTTTCCAAACTATTGAACTTTAAGCAACAAAAATGATTCAGAGTTCACATTGGTTCATTTCACAATTTGAGATGACACTCAGCAGTACCCTGCAGCATCAGATGAATTTGCTCCCACCTTAGATGTTGAGTATGGAGAGGGAGGAATCTTTAGCCCTGCATGTTTCTAGTTTATGGTGTTCAAAACCTCTGTTCTTTCTATTGCCAACTTTCTTTTGATCATTAAGTAGCCAGCGATAGTTCAGTTCCATCACTGTCGATACAGATGACTGCCTTCTGATAGTGTATTTTGACAGCTCTATAAAAAAGAAGCATCCCATGCCACCAAAATCCCACCTCTTTTCACTCAGCAAACTCTGACAACTACAGAACTGCTTTTACAAAGTATTGGCCACATATTGGGTACCAAAAGCAAGTAATAAAGCAGTACTAAATGTCAGTGCTAGCCCACAATAATGAGTGAGGGCTGATGTGAACTGCCGCAGTCAGGAAAAAAATGAAACATACATGTAAACTGGAGAATAGCTTTAAAAAAAGCAAGAATTTTGGTATTTTAAATGCTTGATCTGCACACCTCTGATGTATTTAAAGAAGAGAAAAAGCAAACACAGAGTATACATGCAAGTTTGAAGACATACAGTCTGAGATAAACAGGCATTGCTGGGTGCAGCGCTCCATAGAAAGTCATGGAATAGATGTGATGTTTTAAGGGAGGAGGCTGATTTTGTTCTATTCTATATTATTATTAATGTGAATAATTTGTGAAATTATTGATAATTATTGGAAAAAACTTACCACATAACATACTAGTTATTTGTGTGTATACTGCATATAAAGTGTATGCAGTTAATATATATTTGTGTTGTCCTTATAATTCGTATAATGTTCAGCAACCTTATCAGTAGAGCGGGAATGAACCCAAACAATTTATATAAAATAAAAGGTTTCTAAGTTCTCAAAGATGAAGTCAAGAAAAAAAAAAACAGTTTTGAATCCCAGTCATGTGTATTTTTACAGTACATTAAATTAAACATAATATCGTTGTTTACTTTTTAATACTGGAATTCTGTTTTGTAATATGAAACTCCCATCAAGCAATTAACCTACTATTGTTATATTTATATAGTTAAATTTGTTTACATGTTTTTTAATTAAAATACATTCCGTTCTAAAATGCTAAGGCTAAGGGAAATTTACATTAATTTACTCAGTATCTGTAGTAAACCACTGATGCTCTTTGGACCATTTAATAAAAATTTTGAGTTTCATTAAAACAAATAAACCGTAAACCTTTAGTCCACAAAAATGTAACAATAATACATTTTGTCTAAAACATGCTCAAAGTGCTTATGAATATACTGTATTAATCAGTTCATAATCCACTTAAACTACCAGATTACAAAAAAACTTATATAAATACAACTGTAACATACAGTAAAATACAGTAAAATAGCACAATTCCTACATTTACAATACTCTTATGTCATAGAATAGGTCAAACAGCTGGAGTAAGCTGATTTTTTTTCAGCTTCGCCTAGGGCAGTAGAAATGCTACAGCTAGCCCTGGATAAATGTAGAAACAGAATCACAGAGCTACAAATAACTTATACAAAATTAATAATAGTGAGAAAAATAACTGGGTATGTGCTGCATGATGACAAGATGCTTACTGAAGCTGCTCCCAAATCTTTCATTGCTTTTGGAAATATGAATCTTAAATAAATAATTTAAAATTGTACTGAGTTGGTGCTGCAATATGTAGTGCTGATATTTCACAACTCCAGAGTCTGGCATTTGGAATAGCAGCCTTGTTGCTGCCTGTGTGAAGTGTGTATGATCTTCCCATATCTGTATGACATTTTTGTGAAGTACTTCAGTTTTTCACCAACATTCTAAAGACATGGGTTAGGTTAACTGGGCATTTAATACTGTATGATTGTGCCCTGCAATGGATGAGCATCACGTACTGGATGTGTTCCCACCTTGTGTCCAATGCAACTGGGCTAAGTTCTGGTAATACAGAGTTTAAAAAAATGGATGGATGGAGGAATATTATACTGAGAAACATTTTAATAAATTACATTTATTGTACAAGGAAACGATTTAACTATTAGCTACTTATTAAATAAGATATATAAATAACATTTTATATAGGGGTTCAGATGCATGCTTCTCCCTATCAATGTTTTTAGCCTGTTCTCATGATGTTCAAGTGGAATTTCTTCAGTTACACATCATACACTAATACAAGTTAGGGTACATGGGGATTCTAAATAGGCCTGGTATGAGGATGCTGGTACTACGATGGGCTGGCATCTCACTGAGAGTTACTTCCTGCCCTGTGCCTAATTCTTCAAAAACATGGCCCTATACTAAAAGGAAATGGCTTCAGAAAATGGATGGACGGAATACTTCACAAAAAAAGCACATTTCATTCTGCATCTTCCAACCATCCATCCATTATCCAACCCGCTATATCCGAACTACAGGGTCACGGGGGTCTGCTGGAGCCAATCCCAGCCAACACATGGTGCCAGGCGCCAGCCCACCACAGTCATTCTGAATCTTAAGATCACCTAATAGTTATCGCAAGAATGTTTAAATAAAATATACATTACAAATAATTTATAATAAATAATTATATAGGCCTGGTGCAATTCACAATTTTTGTAACACAAAATCAATTTTTCTGTTAAGTGCTCAGTTGTGTATCCATTAAATCATTTAAAATCAAGCAAGATCATCTGAAATATATTCTAAAATTATTTGCCAGCCAGTGTGGAACTAAAATTATTCTGTAATCTTGAACCTTCTCATTTTTAATTAGCACTCTTGCTGTGTAAGGTTGAACAAGTTTTATTACATTTAATGGTTTTGCATCCTACCAGAAAGAAGTTCAATAATTGTTTTCTACAAAGACATAGATTGTATGATGAATGTTAACTTTTGCTTTGTTTCTGGTTGTTTTGGCTATTGTGGACTAAATGTTCTTGAAAATTATGGTCAAGGTCAAACATCATTACTCAAATGAATAGTATATTTTATACATTTTTCACTCTACTTTCTTTATGGTGTTTAACAAAGCAGCTTCTTTTTTTATGCATTGAGTTCAAGAAGCTTTTTATAATGCATATATTTTATACAGTAATACAGTAACAATCACAGTGCACTTTATAAAGCAATATATATTTTTGTCTGTGTTTACTACAGTTTCTTTAATTATTAATATTACATTTTGGAAATCGAGAATGTATTGTACACACACTACATAGGGTGTAGACTTGGCAGTAAACTTTAAAGGACATTGAGAAGACAAGGATGAGAGAAGAATCAAAATATCATATGAAGGAAATGAAAATAAGAGTGCCTATAATAAAGACCACATAGTGCTTCGATCTTCAGAATGGCAAAAACGAGTCTCAGAGACAGAGGAAAGCATCACATAGTAGAAATGCATAGCTACCCTAAATACCAAGAGGTGACAACAAATACCTACATGTCTATTGGTCAGACAGAGTAGTAACATAAAAAATAGTGTACCTTACCACCAGCACTAGTTCTTTTACAACTACAGCTGTACTTTTAATTGTCCACATCAGTCTTCATTTGTAGCTTCCAGAAGAAAAGTGGAGGCGCTTTGGGATGTCCCAGAAAAAGTCTACTCAGAAAAGGAAGGCAACAAAGTGGCAGAAACACATGCAAGCTTTTTTCTGATTTGAAATCTCTTCTTCTTATTATTATTGTTTCTCATTTTCTTTATGTTGTTTTTCTCAGTATTTAAAATATACTTAAAGACTTCTTCAGTGGAAAAAGAATAACTCCCATTGTTAATGTCTGATATGAATTTCAGTTCTAGCAGCTCAAGAAGCGGTGCAGCAGGTGGCAGAGTCCTCCAAGGAAACAATAAAAACAGGTGAGCTGTCAGAGCTGCCAGTGTGACGTCAAAGATTCTGCATGAGCTTCAGTGTACAGAACAGGGCTGCCTGAGACCACTTTTACTTTTTTTAAAGATTCTTGCAAAAATTATGTAGATTTGGAGAGTGTGATATGGGGGTCAGCCTCAAAGTACCAGCTTAGTAAGCCACTTCCAGATGGTGCTGCACAGGTAGGATTTTCAGTTATTTATAGCAACTTCCATTAGACCCGATAATGTACTTTGCCCAGTAGCAAAAAAAAAAAAAAATGCACATAAAAATTTAAAGAATCTTGAAAAATTAATAGTCATATTTATAAAACTAGATGTTTAAAGAGCTTTCATTTTCTGGATGCTGATTTAATTTTATGGATGGGTTTGCAAACACAGGAGATAAAAATCAAGCAAAGAAGTACCATTCCCACCTCTGTAAATCTAGTATCCATCAAAAATCTATTTTTTGGGCACTTATTTCACCTGGAAGCACTACCTAACAACCATTGTTACCTGCTATTCAGAAAATTGCTCTAGCTGCCAGTGTGGACATTTTCTCTAAGTGACATTGTTAAACCCTTTCTTCTTGTTGGGGAAGGGCATTTACGCAAGACCATCTTTGGGGAAAATGAGTATTGAATGCGTCAACATTTTTCTCAGTTAATATATTTCTAATGGGGCTATTGACATGAAAGTTTCACCAGATGTCAGTAACAACCCAAGTAATCCACAAATACAAAGAAAGCTAAACAAATAAGTCCATAAATTAAGTTAAGTGGAATGACACAGGGAAAAAGTATTGAACACATGAAGAAACCAGATGAAATCTGTCAAAGAAAGCAATCCTGCCCTATATCAGTGCAAATTAATATCAGCTGGTTTAGTTCTAATTCATGGCCTATAAAAAGGTTTCTCATTTACCAAGGTGTCACATAAGAAACATCTTTTGATGGGTAAAAGCAAAGACCTTTCTCAAGACCTTTGCAACCTTACTGTTGCAAAATATACTGATGGTATTGGTTACAGATGTATTTCTAAACTTCTGAATGTTCCAGTGAGCACCTTTGGGGCCATAATCCGGAAATGGAAAGAACATCATTTCAACATAAACTGGCCACGACCAGGTGTTCCTTGCAAGATTTCTGACAGAGGAGTCAAAAGAATAATCAGAAGAATTGCCCAAGAAAGAGCCAAGGAGCACTCACAGAGAGCTTCAGGTAGAATTGTTTCAATGAAAACAATAAGTAATGCACTCAACTGCCATGGCCTTTGTGCACCCTCACCGTACAAGACTCCACTGCTGAAGAAAAAGCATGTTGAAGCTCGTTTAAAGTTTGCTGCACAACATTTGGACAAGCCAATGAAATACTGGAAGAATATAGTCTGGTCAGATGAGACCAAAATTTAACTCTCTGGAACTAAGAATCTGATGCCATCTACCAGGAAGCTGAAAATGAGGGTGGACATTTCAGCAAGAAAATGATCCCAAACACACAACCAAGGAAACTCTCAATTGATTTCAGAGAAAGAAATAAAGCTGCTAGAATGGCCCAGTCGGTCACCCGACTTGAATCCAATTGAAAATCTATGGAAAGAATTGAAGATCAGAGTTCACAGAAGAGGCCCCTGGGACCTTCAAGATTTGAAGAGTTTGTGTGGAAGAATTGGCCAAAATCACACCTGAGCAATGCATGCGACTAGTTTCTCCACACAGGAGGCGTCTCGAAGCTGTCATTATCAACAAAGGCTTTTCTACTAAGTATTAAATAAATTTCAAGCAAGCATGGTCAATACATTTTCCCTGTGTCATTTCACTTTAATACACATAACTTGATTTATGGATTTGCTTGTTTTGATTTCTTTGTATGTGTGGAATACTTTGGTTGTTGCCGACATCTGGTGAAAATTTCATGTCAATAGCTCCATTAGAAATATATTTACTGAGAAAAACGTTGACGCATTCAATACATATTTTCCCCGCTCTAATTGTAATGTAATTACTACATCTGTACAGTAGATTAAGTCTATGCCAATGAATCATTCCTTAGCTCTAATTTTGGTGCCACATTTTACTCAGGTATCACATGTTCTGTACATTGGATTTTCATGGAAATTTGACTGTTGTTTATAAAGCCATTTTTCATCACATACTTAACTTTTGTATTCTGCACATTTGATCAGCCAGTTGCAGTAGTTTGTTTAGATTCTTAATTTTCATGTATCTTGACTTTCCTTCGTCTTTAAATTCTCACCTTTTGTAGGATGCTGGAATAAATATGCTTGCAGGCTTAATAGTGTGAGCATGCATTAGAAATTCAAACTTACATCAGAGAAAGTTTATTTGATGAAATGTATAGAAGTCTCACAAAACAAACAGAAAACTGAGACACCATAAAAAAAGTCCCTAATGTAATTACTATTGATAAAATGAAAATAGAAGAGAAATAAAGCATCAACAATTGTGTGGCATATAAATCATATGGTAATTTATTAAGCAAAATTGTGTTTCCATGAAATGTAATAAAAATATCAGTAAATTCTTAATTTTATTAAGAGTGTGGCTTTTTTAGAAAAGTTGTTTCCAACTTTTCTGGCTGCATTCTGTTTCGTCACTAAATGACAAGTCAATGCCACGGTTTCTAAAGAACTTTGATGACCAACTTAGAAGGAAAGAACTACAGATTGTGACACCACTACATTTGGTCTGTTTTGGTGTTGTGATTCCCATCATATTGCAGCAATGAGATGAAATATGGAATATTCATAAAAGGGCACAACAAAACACAAAAAGTGCTAACTGTGTATTAAAAAGAAGCACCATCATACTAACATTATTCACAGCAAATATAACGGCTACAATCATTCCATGTCTAACTATCCAATACTAGTCTTGCAAAGCCTGCCATTTTAGCCAGCATTCTCAAAGCAAACAGTAGAGGCCAGGTGAAGAACTTCAAAGACATTCACAAGACCAACACATAGAAATGCAATATTAACATATTCTCTTGGAACCATGGCTTGAATCAGATCATCAAATGATTTGTGAAAAGGCTCCTTGGAATTCAAGGCTTCATGAAGTGACAACCAGAAGTGATGACTATAGAATGTTGTGGCCCATAACTTCACTGCCTTAACCATCCCACCAGAGAGTATCTTCCTAAAGTCTGTGAATCTTAGGTTGGTCTCATTAGCCATGTTCAGACCCACCTATTATGCACAGAAGCCAACCACACTCACCTATAAGGGTTTTTCAATTCTGATCTTTCTTATTAAGGGCAAATATTGTGTAAAAATTACATAAAGAATCCAAAACATCAAGTGTCTGAGTGAAATTGACCTTAAAAATAATAAACATGATTTGTCTTTGTTATGGAAAATTCAAATATATCCTTTATCTTAATAATTATCTTATAAGTCTTAATGCTTTCTAGACAGTTGTAAAGTATTCTCACAAAGTAATACAGCAGAGAACAAGCACTGGATGTCACAACTGAATCTCAATTATTGCATAAGTAATAATAAAAAAGTAGTTAGTAGAAGACAAATAGATTTGTGTAAAATGGAGCTGCCAAATATTCCAGGCTCCCTAGACTTTTAAAACCTGGATTGAGTTTTCAATTTTCTGCCCTGAATGCCCTAATATTCTTGTCCATTTCAATGTCTGTGCTTCTTCTCTCAGCTGCTGATGAGGCCTCCAAGCAGACTCAGACTACCATTGGCTCTGCAGCCAATAAAGCAACCCACGCCATCAAGGATTTTGGGCAGAAATTAAACCCTAAGTGAGGAGGAAAGAAAGTAATTCTCTACAAATCTAATTTGCAATGTGATTCAGATCTTTAAAAATGGAAACAGTTTAAAGATATATCATGGTAAAGGAAATGACCTTTTGTATTTTGTTTATTAATAAATATTAATTAATCAAAACAAAAGAAGTGTGTGTTTTCCTTTTTCACAAAGTCTTACTCTTTAACCTTCCTTGTTGGACATCCTTGCTGCCTTCCCAGAGCTCGGTATTAGATACACATACAGTGCCACTGCACCAACTTTTATTGTGCCTGCCTAAGTTTGAATGATGCTTTAATTAAATTCCCTGTTTGTTTTACCTAAGAAATACTTGCAACCATCTTATGGAAATATTTTTATTATTAATTGTTCTTAAAAATGATCCACTTGTGTTTCATTTTAATATTATTGGTTACAAAAACTTGATGTGTCTTGATTTTAGCATTTCCATGAAAAGAAGCTGAAATTTCACAAAGAGTGTGAAGGTTTGTCTTACCTATTGCAAGTTAAATGGAGAGAAGAAGATGAGAGATGAATTTGACTCCTTCTGTGTTCCATCTCTGCTTAGTAACTGGTGCATTAGTGCACACACACACACACACACAGCAACATTGCTTCTTTGTGCCACCTTAGAGTGATGATCACATTGCTCCAAAGTTCACTCCATCTTTCCTACACCATTTGCTGCATGATCCATGCTTGCCATGAGACACATATTGTAAAGGGATTCTTGCATAACGTCCCTGCAGCCTGTAGCATAAGGGGTTTAAGCAAATGGCCTAAGATAAAATGGCCTTGGTGAAGGGATGCAAATGGAATACATAGGATAGACAATTCAGAAAAAATCTGAATGCAAACTCAGGTGGTTAGCACAAAGCATGTTGTATTGTACACAACAGTGTAGAAACAAGCAGCTGTGCAACTGCACAAATTCAAAATGCCTTGATAAGCCACTGGAACCAATGTCCATAGACCACAAAATATATCAAAGCCTTTAAAGGGATTGTGATATGTGAAAGTTTTTTTTTTTGAAGAAGATGAATATACTTGTAAAACACAACTACCATTTGGATGGGAAATTTGGATAGGCTACAATGTCGTACTAAAAGCTTGGGCGTGGAAATATGGACAAAGCTACGTCCATTTCAAAATGATGAGATGCTGGGGAGAAAAAGTCCCTGCTGTGGGATACAGAATGGGGCAGAGATTGATATGGATGGGGTCAGATGATAGACACCTACCATACAAACTAACCCTTGTTTACATTTGGGGTGGGGGGGTCAGATGTGGGTAGAATCAACGTTTTGTCTTCTTACCTGATAATGATCTTTATAACAACCCTCAACTTTGTCAACTTAAACATGTTTTCCAACTTTCCATCATATCCTCAATCTAATTTCTTATGTAGAAAAATATTGCATTTTGCAGTATATAAAGCTGGCTTTGTGTCTCATGCTGCCAGACTGTTTCCAGCTCATGGGGCTACCTCTGTTTGTTCCTGCAGTGTTTTAGGTTTACCCCTGGGCATGTGGGTATATGCAATCTGAACTTTTAATTTAAGTGATTGGGCTAGAAGATAAGAGCCCCTTATTCTTGCCACTAAAATGTGGATGCCTGTTTTTTATTTTAATTGCATATTTGCTCTTCCAGTTTTGAACGTTTCCCATTAAGGGCTATGAAGCACAATCCAATGAAAATGAGCAAAAAAGTCCAATGCATTTTCCTCCCTTAAAGTTAGCCATAGTAGTTAGAAAAGAGAAAGAAGATCAACATCAGGAATGCACTGTTCACAAGACTTTACACTGATGCGGCTGAGTGGCATTTTTGATCTTCACCCTCCACTGAGAAGGACCTTAACAGTGCTAAATTTTAAAAAGCCACTAAAGATATTTTAAATGTACTCCTTCCACTTCATGGAAAAGACGTCGACAATATGATGTACCTGTATCAAACAAGCACAGAGTCTAGTGCTGAAAGAACACATACTGTATGTAAGAAAGTGTTTTTTCAATTGCCTGCTCTTATTGGATAGCTCTAGAGCCTTGTTTTCGAGTTGTGCACTGTGTGTAGTCTGCATGTTCTTTCCGTGTTATTGTGGCTTCACCTAAAAGTCGTTCCATTCTAAACATCGAAGTGTTGCTGTTTCAATTTAGGGGGTTTATAGACAATACAGCAACTTGCATAACAATGTTTTATGTTTTTCTACTGTTTGGCTGCAAAGGAATTTCCCTCCTGGATAATAAAAGTCTACCTAACCTAACCTTATATATGGTAATTTTTTTCTAGGAAGTGGGTGGTTGCAAACTTCTCAATCTTTTTAGTGTTTACTTCTTTATGGCTGTATTTTGTCAAATGATGAAAACGTCAGGCAGTATCACAATGATCTAATGCCAACCAAGATAGACCAGCATCTTGTTGCTGGATTGATTTTTTTTGTGTTATGAACCTGCATGACATGATAGCTATTAGGAAAAAATACATTATTGCTATTATTAAATTTTAGGAAGTAGATCCTGCCTGATATTCGACTGATTTGTCTATTTCTCACTTCTGCCAAAATCTTACACAAGACTCCTTTGACATCCAGCCTTTAGCACCAGGTGGCATTATTCTCCCTTTCTCTTCATAGACAGGTGGAACTTGCTGAGCAAATTCAGCAAATTTAAAAATCTTTTCTGTTGTTAATCTCACTGTGGTACTATCAGATTTCAGCAATCCCCAGTTTTGAATTTTTGTAAACATGCAAAAAGATGTCACTGAATAATGTTAAAATGTGTCTGCTATTCAGAGGATTACCTTCCCAAAAACTATAAAGACCATTCAGTTTATATTTACACTGAAATATAGAACAAAAGGAAACCTTAAGAATACAAGTTAACCTATCTCTTGTTAATTGTAAATTTCTACCAAGCAGCACAAGGAGAGCTCTCACTCCTTTTAACCCTGAATAAGAATGAATAGGTTCTGAAAATGGATGGATGAAATTATTTTACAATATTGTGCTATTTTACCTTTTACACTGTAGCTCAATTAAGATTACTGTCACTTAAGATTTTTTTCCCAGAAGCTGTTGGCCTAAAGTGGGTTTACTGCATTTTCTTCCCCAGTGCCAAAAACATCCCTATTTGAATAGCCTGGGATTAGCATGAAATAATGGATGAGTGTAATCATCGATGGGCTGGAATCCCATCCTGGGCTTTGACGGTGATGTTCCTGCATAACACCAGCTTCCCTGTCACTTTGAAATGTACTTGTCTGGAAAGGAAGAGATAGATAGACAATTGGAGAAACTAGATATTAAAAACTGATTTAAATGGCAGTATTGTTAATCTAAAAATAGCTAGTTTCAGATATTACATAAATTATAATCCTTAAAGCGAAATCGGTGTTACATATCAATTAATGTTATGTTAATGAAACTAAGGTTTAAGCCCTTCAAAGGAAAGTTGATTTTTTTCTGCAGAATTACCTCTCACTAGATTTTTTTTTGTTACTGAATTTAAGGACAATCCAAGTTTCAGATTGACTCCAGCACTCATGACCCTTAACTTAGATAAAGTGGCTTTAAAAGTGGATAGATGAGTAATTAATATTCATCCATTACTTCACTAAAGAGTTTAATAAGTAACAAAGGTAACGGTGCATGATTCAGTTTTGTTGCTAAATTCTTAAAATTGGCATCGGCCTTTGAAAGAAAATTAATATTTAGTTAATTTTCCAAGTTTATTGTAGTCTCTCCTAATTGACTCTTTTTAACGTTTATTATACATAGACTAGTAACGGCACACTGCTCGATAATGTGCAGTGAAGACACTTGACTTGAGCATTCCTAGTTTGCATCCTCTTTCTCTGTACATTTACCATTTGTTTGCTCAGAGGTTGATGCACTTACTGCTTCCTGAGCAGCTCTTCTTTTCTCCACCTTAGTGGCCCGCTTCTTCTCTTCTTTTGTCGGCATCTTTTCCCATTTAAACTGATTACGTCAGTGTTTGTGTTGCAATGACTTAGTACGTTTTCTTTAATTTTTCACTTAAGGTGGCGCTTAAGTCTTAAATCATTCTTGAGGCAGATTGAAGATATGAAGAGATATGAAGAGATAGGAGAAAAGACCGTGAAGTTGTAGGGATGAGAACAGTGCCCGCATGCATGCACCTCATGGCCACTCTGCTGGCCACTACCGAAAGTTGATTCTACAATAAAATAAAAATAAAAAGAGGAATACCCTTGGAGGTCAATCTTCACCCCAAAAGCGGATAGTAGACTTCACGTAGTATATGTGTACCAAATTTCAGGTCAATTGGTCAAACGGCTTGCGAGCTACAGGTGATTTAAAAATCTGGACAAACAAACAAACAGCCACGGTATTGTATTATATATAAAGATAGGCACATTTCATTCATTCAAACACTGATACGAACATGTGGTGTAGCTTTATTCCTTCAGATCACTCCCATGGCCACCATGGAGAAAAGCTGTTGACAAGTGTGGCCTTGCTTCCAAGTGTTCTCCTCAAGAGTGAACTAGTACTCCCTTATTTCTTCTTTATACACACTCAGAGTTATGTCATGTGAACTTTTCATCTTTAAACAAGTCAGAATATGTAGGCCTGGCATAACATTCAGGTTAGTCAGAGGACTTGATTAACTGATTTGAAAGTCAGAACATTTTATTGGCTATTTCATCAAAGAACATTTTAACACATTTTTATTTATTAAATATTTTTATAGCAATGAGTCAAATCTGAAAATAGTAGTGATAAAACAATACAATTGCATATGATACATTAAATAAGTTACATGCCCTTTAACAGCTTTTAACAATATCAGTATAGTTCAGGTCAGGTCAGGCTGGGGAGCATGCACTGGAAGAGCGTGTTGCCACATCCACCACACAAAGAAACACCTCAGAATCCTGGTTGGCAACCCCCCTGGCAGATAGGCAGTCCAGTCCCATCTTCTGGAAATGACCATCTATCTGTCGCAGCCAGGTGTTACGGTGGGCGTCCCCTTGGCCTGGTCCAGCCACTCAGGTCCTCAACAATGACGGTACTATGAGCTGGATCACCCTCATTGAATCACGACACATGGCCATAGTGCCGTAACTGACATTTCCTCACAATGCATTTTATATGCCTCATTTGGGACTCTGTGAGCTACTGAACATTCAACAGAAAGTGAAACCACCAGTACCCAAGGACTCTCTGAAGAGACACAGTACCAAAGAAGACAAGTCTTTGTCTCAAGTAACAGGAAAGTGTCAATGTCTCATAACCATATAACAAAACAGCAAGGACTGACTTGGACTTTTGCAAAGATATCAGGTGCGCCACACACCCATTTCCATTAACATCATGACCCCCACATACTTTACCAACTCGTCTAATGACTTCATAGGAAGAGTCACCAGAGACATGAATGTCAGTGCCAAGGTAAGTAAACCATTTGACAAAGTCAACACTCTCTCCGAAGACAGACACATTGCTAATGGCTGTGCCCAAGAAGGTGTTAAAGGCCTAGATCTAGGATTTTTTCCAGGACTTTCACAAGCCCAGACACTTAAACTCCTTGCACATTCTCTCAAGAACCCCAATGAGAGCTTCCATTGACTCCATCTTCTTTGAGGAAGTAAAACCAGAATACCTGGAAGACGCCCCACACAAGCAAACTCACTGACAATGTTCAGGCACAGGATTCAAACTCAGGACACTAGAGTCATGACGTACTAGTACTAACAACTGCACCTCCATTCCACCTTAGTTCTCTAACATATCAATATGTTTATTTATTCATTTAGGAAGTTCTAAACCACAAATCTGTTTAATCTGGTTTGCTTTTTTTCCCTGTCTTGTAAAAAAAAAAAATCTCCACTGTGTCATTTGTGATGGGATTGTTACTCAGCTAGGAAGCCAATCCCGTGTCTGTTTCAGCCTTTCACCGTGACTCATTTCTTATTTTTAGCAGCTCCTTTCATTTCCTCACATCTCACTAAAAATGATCATCCCTAGTCTACATGCCTGGTTGCTAAGCAACCAGATTCCTGAGTAATGCCTGATTGGCTGAGGGGACTACATCTATGATGAAAACACAGCTGAGACAAAAACACAGTATGCAGGTCTAGAAAAAAAAGCCTTATGCCACCAAGGTCTTACTTGGCTTCTCCATATAAAATGAGAATTTGACTGTTCATGAGGCAGTAAAGATCATTGATATGACACATGATAAAGGACCCTCTGGCTGGTAGCTGTTGTTAATATGAACCTAAAACAAGGCCCCTGCACTGAGCCACCAGTGTAGCTGTAATAAAAGATAGTAAGTGTGGAAAGCACAATATAACCAGCCAGCCAGCCATTTTCCAACCCGCTATATCCTAACACAGGGTCACGGGGGTCTGCTGGAGCCAATCCCAGCCAACACAGGGCACCATTCAGCTTTATAAGCCTGGTAACCTAAAGGCTAATTTTCAGTCCATTACTTTACTTGTGTCAGTGATTAGAAGTACATAACTTAATCTGTATAAAATTAAAATATGTTAACAACTATACTATAACCCTAGCAAAGGTTTAGGGATGTTGCTGGCTGTTGAAATTCTGTTTTGAAGTTGGTTTCTTGTTGCAAACCCCTTGCAACCCTGAATTAAAATAAAATGATGGATAAATGCTTGTTTCAAAAGTAATGCCTACATATGCAGCACCGGGGTGTGTCAGTTAGCATTGTTTTTATGTGCTGCTCACTTCCTAGGTTTTGGTCATCAGTAATATGTAAAACATTTTATCTTTTTTTCTATTTTCTATTGCCAAGCTGCTCTCCAGCCTATGGCATAGTCATCCCAGATAATAGAGCATTGGAAACAGGTGGAAAGATTTTGTCATCAAACTGGATGACCAGCACAGACTCGACTAAAGAATGCCCAGGAGGGAGTTGCCAGTTGGCAGAGGTCTTGGGACTGCGACTATATCTGACTTTGTCTTAGACTGTCTCTTTTACAATTTTAATCTCCTGTGTTGTCAACTGGCCAAACTTCAACAATTAATGGACAGATATTGTTGGTGTCAATTCTACTTTGTTTTCTGTATGTTTTAACAAAACTGTTGTGCCCTGTGTTGGCTGGGATTGGCTCCAGCAGACCCCCATGACCCTGTAGTTAGGATGTAGCAGGTTGGATAATGGATGGATGGATGGATGTATCTTTATATGTACTAATTTTGTATTTTGTAATTAGCATAATCTATAATTGCATTTCATCTGAGAACTTGTTCACAGAACTCTGTGCCTGCACTCAATGAAAAGCACTATACAAAGCTAAGTTGTATTGTATTGCATAATAATTTTAATGATAATTCCAAATTCAATATAACCAATAAAAAATATTGTTAATGTTATTTAACTGTGATTTAAATAAATGTTGTGAGCAATATAACTGCTTTTTACTGTATCCATATCATTTTTTTTTACTTTGTAACTTGTATTTTAGCTGTAAACATCTTACAGCGCTCAGAGCCTGTACTAAGTGAAAAGCATTATACGAAAAAAGGACATAAATTAAAATAGGATACTATATGACTGATTAGCAGTTCTTTACAATACAGTTGAAATTGCAATATAGTGTTTAAAATGCCATACATTACGTGGGTGTCAGTATTTTATGCCAGTGCAGGATTCACAGCAATGGGTGCTAAGCACAAACATTCCTGGAAAGTTCCCAGTCTATCTCTGGGCACACTCGCACCCTGGCTACTTGGAGGCTCTAGTCAGTAAGAATTTGAGAGGAATCTGATGCTGAGGTGCTTACAGAATTCATCCTTTAAGGGGATTTGTGCATTCAAATAACAAATCCCTAGGTAGAGCACAGCTCAGTCTTCACATCAAAGAAATTATCTTCCACTCGATGGAGAAAAGGAGAAAAAAAAAAAATCAGCGTTGTTTGAGTGGAGGCAAAAAGTAGGTCAGGACGCAGTTGGCAGGTCTTCACGTGTTTGCATTGACGAGTGAAGCCGTGCTCAGCGGTCATTATGGAGACACTGCCAGCAGACAAGTGCAGTGAATTGGACTCAAATAAAAGATAAACACAATAAAGGGGAGACACTCAGGTGAGCAATCCACCAGAGGCTTCAATATTTCGGGTTGGGGAGAGCAGTTTGCACTCAGCTAGACACAGCTTATTCATCCATTCTTCCTCGTACTGAATCTACTTTGTCAATTACGATATAACTAAGAGTTAATGCCTATCCCGGTAGAAATCAAGCATGTTTGAGATGAACCACTAAATACAACCTTTTAGTCTTCAATCATTCTACAGCAGCAACACTTGACTTAGGCTAAATATTGAGGTTATGCATCTCTTTCTTTACCTGAGGCACTGCTACCGCTTGACTTTGGCCTTATACTTGGGTCCTCCTTCTCACCAGTCTGACCCCACCTACACCCCCCCAACCCACTCTCTCTCTTTCTCTCTCTCTGTTCTATTCATTTTCCTGACATGCCTCTAGTCAGGTCACATCACTCCAGTGATGATACAACATTCAATACCCTTTTTTTCCTTTGTTTCATGGCAGCTATTTGTTAAACATTTATGACTTTATGAACACAGAATCGCAATGCTACATTATATGCATAATTTCCTTGTGATTATGATATCTGCTGCCCCTTACTAACACTGCCAAGAACTGTTTTTGCTGATATTTTCCACTTTGGTCAATACTGGAATCAAAAGAAAAGTACACCTTTATATTTCAGCATTATTTTTACTTCTGTAGCTCAACAAAATTAATGGCAATTTCAAAAATATTTGTGTTGATTTGGACTGACAGATTGGATCCTTTAGTTGTCTATAACAAGCTTTACACTTATAGAATAACCTGGCTGCTTTTGCAAAAAAAAACAAAAACAAATACATACATACAAATAGCTCAGAGGCTATATACATTTATAAAGAACACAGGCATAATCTAATTCATGGTAACAAGTGGCAATTCCAGCACACCTGACCAGAAGGCCATAACCAGCAATCTGTTTCAAAGTTCACTCACAGAGGACCGATTTGGTCTTGTTAATTTACCTAAAATGAACATCTTTGGGGATGTTAGATGGAAGCCCATAGGGACAGTGCGTGAATTCCACATGGACAACAACAGCCATGGAATTCTACTTCTTGATACTGGATCTGTGAGGCAGCAGTGTTAACTTACTACTCTTCCACCATGCCCACTTCATTTACAAAATAATGAAGGAAAATCAAAATGCAATGAAGCACAAACTCTCCACACTGAACAGAAATATATAATGAAATATGCATACACTGTAAATATGTGTTTCCTTTTTAAATGAGGTTCTCCCAGCTCCTTTTAGTGATAATATGGTTACAGCACATGACTTTGATGAATATAATGAAGGTCTAGCACTGGGTGTTATTAGCACTGCTGATGCTTTTCAACAAAAGGCGGAGGAAGTCCTCTTCACAACTGCTGGCTATCCCAGGGATTTACCAGTAAATTCCTTTTTCAAGGGTATGTGTTGATGAAGCTGATTTAGGAATCTCAGGAAGGTTTTGTAATGCAGTGCTTATGTGTTACAACTGAGCTTAGTGCAGCTTTCCATAATAGTTATTATAGAAAACAGTTAATTACAGAAATTAGAGAAGTATATGTATATGAGAGGTATATGTACCCTATGATGATTTGGTGTCCTGCCTTGCCCTCAAAGTTTGCTAAATTAGGCCTTAGCTTCTTTGCATTCCTTGCCCTGGAAAAGTGGGTTTAGAAAATGGATGTATTGGTGGAATATTCTATTAATTTACCTCATAAGAGAGACATTTTTGTTTGTCACAGTGGTGTGTTTGACGCTCACTTGAGGTTTGCTAAGACTACCACACCACGGCTTGTACAAGTAGACATTCAAGCATAAGATGAGGGCACACAGGAGCAACATTGTGGTCTTTTAAATAACTACTTGAGGATCAATTTTGCCAACAGGAGTGGCTATCTGATGTGAAAAAGAGGAAAATATAAAGTATTATTTATGAATAAATATACAATATATAAATTCTGTATACAAAATCTACAAGTTCAAGTGACCCTCTGGCCCAAACCTTATGCTGCAGAGAGCTCCAGGCCTCTAACTGAAACAAAAGTTCACCTTCTAAAAGGACAATGACCCTATGTACAGAGCAAGGGCAACAATGGAGCGGCCTAGGGGCAACTCTGGGAATGTTCTTGATTTGCCCATAGAAAGAGATCGAACTAGAATTTAATAAAAAAAATTGAGAAGAGATATAAAAATAGATGTCCACTGACAGTCTCTAACCATCCTGATAGAGCTTGGGAGGATCTGTAGACACAGTATGAATGGCAGTAAATCCCAGAATCCAAAGCTTAAGATTCTAGGCTCCAGGCTCATCACTGCTAAAGGTGCTTTAACTAAGTCCTCAATAAAGGGTCTTAAAACTTGTGTCAATGTGATATTTTGCTTTTTTTTCTATTTTTAATAAAATTTGCAAAAATTGTTAAAAGCCTGTTTTCACTTTGTCATTCTTGGATAGTGAGTGTTGCTTGATGTAGGGAAAAAATGAATTTAAATGATTTTAGCACAAGACTGCAAACTAGCAAACTATGTAAGAACTGAAAAAAAAACTGAAGGGGTCTGAATACTTTCTGAACCTACTGTATGACTTGGTTGCTACATCTTATTTGACTCCACGGTTTATTATAATTCCACTATGTATTATTTATGTCTTGAATGCCATGTTTCTGCTTGAAGAACTGAAATTAACAATTAAATAAACAGCACTTAAGATTTACTGCTAAGTAATGTGTTATCTTTTAGATAAAACAAAGCGAAGTTCATGGCCAAGAACATTTTGCACACCTTTCAGTCTACATCCCGGTTTTACCTTAAATTGCAGCAACTCCCTAGTATGTGTTGTAATAAGAATAACCCAGAGACATTGGGAAGGTTTGGGGCAGCCACCCATATAATAATAAAGACATGTTCACACAAAACAGAACTGAGTATCATCTTAAGATAGCGGCTTTTAAATCCTCGCAGGGGAAATGATGTCATCAGGACTGAAACCGGAAGTGATGCCGTTGGCTGCCCCAGAACAGGGCGGAGTTTCCAGAGAATGGTCTGCAAGGAATTGAGAGAGAGAATTACCACACTTCGCCACCTCCTGGTTCGCCACGGAACTACATTTATTCAGGTCCTTTGATTGTCCCCTAATCATGTGTGTGTGACAGTGTGTAATATGAATAAATCCCAGTTGATTACTGGGAAGGCTGACCTGGCAATTAGCCAAGTTATACAATATGTGTGAAAGGGACTTTATTGAAAGTGACATCAATGCAAACTGCCATACTAGGACACAGAAGAGAAAGACTTAATTAACTTCTGGTTGCATTCAATTGCCAGAATGAAAAAGTAGCAATCTAAAGAGCCTCATCTCCAGATATGAAAGGTGTCTTATGATATATACAAATTTCTAAACTGAGTCTTTAAAAGTTTATATAGAGAAACCAAATACTGTCAGTGTTTGTTGTAAAGACTCCTCATAGTCTCTCTAAAAAGTTTTTTAATATGTGTACAGATTTGGTTTCAATATTACAAAAAGACACAGCAATTTCATAGATGGTTGAGAGAAGACCGACTAGGCCAATTCAAGGGCTTCAAGGTTTTAGCTATGAAGAAAGATTGAACAAGCTCAGCCTTTTAAGTTTAAGCCATTAGACATTAAGAGGTGACATGACTTATGTTTATACAATTATATAAGGAATAAGCACAGTGGATCCCAGTTGTTAATTTTATATTAAGTTCGAGGACAAGAACACTTGAGGGATGATGGAGATGAAAGATGAACCGAAGTCAATGAAAAGCATTCTAGCATAAGTGTCTCTTTTGTCCAAAAGGGACAGGACCAGATGAAGAGCAGATCATATAACATCTTCAGCAGAATAGTATGGACAATTAGTACAGTGGAGAGTGTTGTGTAATGTGGAAAGTCCAGCTTTCAAGTGGCCCAAGAAGAGGCTCTCAAAGCACTTCATAATGACAAGTGTAACTGCTATAGGGTGATAATCACCGACGTATAAGACAGATGACTTCTTCAGCATGGATATGACAGTGATGGCTTTGGGAATGACTGCCTGTTTTGGGGAAATGTTAAAGATGTCTGTAAAGATATCTGTCAGCTGGATTGTATATTCCCTAAGCACTTGGCAAGGTATGTTGTCTGGTACAGCCATATCACCTGATTTTACAGCACAGTTATCAAAGTTTTTCTCATGTCAGCAGTGGACAAACACAGTACCTAGGTGTCCTGATGGACTTCCTCACAGGTATGTCGTTCAGGACATAAACCATGAGTTAAAGTTATTTGGAACATCTGGAAGGGAGGGACTGCTACTGCAGAGAGATGCTGTGGTCTTACAGTCTGTGATGTGATAGACACAAGGATTAAATTGCCAAGTAGTGTGGTAAGGATTGAGACTTTCAAAACATGGCTAGATGTTTGACTCATGCAATTTGAAAATTAATTCATTTTATAGTACAATCTTAATTAGGACTTGATGAATAATATGAGAGCTATTAGATCTCACTTTTGACAATAATTAATTTTAAATTTAAAAAATACCCATGTGAACATAGTTAGAATGTGCAGTTGTCATTCAGAGCACATTGCAAGTGGGAAATGAATCGGAATCCAAGTAGTATTAGATAGTAACAATAAGTTCTTCACCATTTTTTGCTTTTGCAACTAGACTCTACTGGGCTGTCAACAGCCATAGAAGGGTCAGCCCCTAAACAAATTCATCAAGGGGGCACTTGATTTGGGAGGGGCGTTTTAGGTCTGTTGATGCATAAAAACACTACAAAAAAAGTCCATATTATTTTAAATTTACAACAGATATGCTAGAAAGTATATAGAAAACACAGACAAAAGGAAGCAGAACGTAAGCACAATTCAGTGCTGCAGATTCACTTTGCAGAGCAGCTGTGTCAATCAACCCCATACATGCAAGGCTCGCATTTCAGAAAATCAACACATATTGTAGCACTGCAATACTGTAGATCATAAAATAAAACATAAATAAATAAAAATAAATAATTATTCAACTTACTACTGCATGTCACTAACAAAGCTACTAAAATATCAATGTTAATAATTCACAGGTGCCTTAAAATTTATAGTTGGGAAGCAATGGCTCAAACAAATTAAAAACACTACGAGATGAATTAAGATGTCCAAAATATTTATTAATTTCTTTCTAAATTCACTTAACATGAAGGTGTATTATTTGTCTACAACAAATAATAAGCATAATATCAGCTATTGCAAATAGTTGAATCCTAGGTTTACTGTCTGTTAAGTTAGCAATACAATTCTGATACAAAACAGTTTCATTGAAAACCCACTAGATGGTGTACTGCGTACAGAACTACCTTTAATAAGGAGGAAACTAATATAAAATAAAGCAATCTTTAAATATGAAATATTTGATTCACTTACAGATAGAAATTGACCTTTAAAGTATAAATAAATATTATCTTAATAAAACTAAATGCACTGAAAGTAATGTTAGTGCTAAACAACACGTGTGCAACTTTGGAAATGGCGCCTGTTTGAATGTACTTTAAATCCTCCATCCTCTACAGATAGTTAAATGATATGATTTCAGATATACAGGAGTAATATATTATATTCATAAATATAAGGAAATATAACAAACATTTCATTTATTTTACTGAAGCATGCAAACCTCCAAATTTAAAAAAACAGAACAAAGCTGGAACAAACATAAAGCAGAACCAATCACAAACTGTAATACTGCTGGGGTACTACTATTTCTTAAAGTATTACTTCTTATATTTTTTATGTTACTTATCATCTGTACTCTGTAGTGATGAATGAGATAAAAAGGAAACTTCAGGTTTTCATACATAATAGGGAGAAAGACTTTTATAACATTAGAAATCTCATGCGTCACATAATCAGCATGTCTGTTATCTAGTTGGTCAAATTATGCAAAATGATTTTTTTTTTTTTTTTGCTAAAATGCTTTTAAATAGTTACTTCCAGAATTATCTGCAAGCACATAAACAGAAAACCTAAAAACTCATGGGAGTGTCCTTTTAACTTGAAGACCTGGCTGTCCTCGTCATTCACTGGTTAAGGGTTCTGTCTTCAACTGAAAAATTTGTTCCCATGAGTCTTTTGGTTTCCTGTTTATGTTCCATCTATCCTTTTGACATGAAAACATCAGATTTAAACTTATTCTCGGCTACCACTACAAAGAGCATGAGGTAAGTAGCACAAAAAAATATTTTTGGGTGGGGTATTTATTTAAAGAAAAACAACACTAAAATTGTTACAATATCTATCTGTTCCCTTTTCAGCATTTCATTATCAAAGCATTAGATAAAATGAAGCTGTGCTAAGGCTGATGTGTGATGTCACTGAGTTTAAAACAAATGCAAAGGCAAATGTTAAACCACTGAATTTTGCATATGAAGAGGTGCGCTTCACAAGTCTAAAACTTAATTTAAGCAAGTAATACCGGTAAAATCGCAGGGCACAGACAAAAGCACATGAAACATACACATTCAGTAATATTTATGTGTTTAAGGAAAGGTAACCCCTTCCTTCATAATAATTTTCCCATTTCATATATAGCACACATTTAATTAGAATTTCAATTATGCGGTTTTGATGTATCTGGTGAACAGTGGTTTTACCACTGAATTATGTACCAGAAAGATATTTAAATAGATAAAAATTAAAATAAACGGCAGCAGTCAGAGCACCAAGTGTACTGTACTGTTACATTTCCCGGGCCAGTGATAGTCATGCACAAACAGCGTCAGGGGATAGTGGCACGCATGTATAGGACAGTGTTGTGCATGCATGAAAATTGGCAAGACAGTGTGACAGGACAGTAGCATGTGCTCACTGGCCAGAGTCTCGGTTCTACAGTGCCTTCACACTTTACATAGCAAGCCGGGCTAAGGATGAGCATGGGCCTCCTAATGGCACAGAATGTTCATTACAATAGGAGCCATTAAGGAAGTACAATTGCTGTTGTAACGCATAACCTTTTTTCTTGTTCTCCTTTTGCATGTAAACGGCATTACACCATAATATGTAGTGTTTGCAATTAAACCGAAATGTAAGATAAAACCAAAGAGAATAAAGAAGGTTACAGCAGCCTTCCGTACTGTTTTCTTTGTCCAGATCAGTGCTCACCCAAAATGCTTTTTCTGTTTTTTTATTTTTTCACTTGTATCCTGAAAGGGGAATTGAATTCAAATTTGTAGTGTGTTGGTGGCATGGAAGAGCACAAACGGTACAAAAATAACCATTGTCCTATGAACTAATAAGGATAGGCACGTTTCCTTTTTGAGGAGGAATTAGGGTGTATGAATAATATATATACACGCAGGGCCGGGACGAGGGTGAGACAAACAAGGCACTTGCCTTGGGTGAACAATGGGAAATGGTGCCAAATTGATGAAAAATTAAAATTAATAAATTGCTAAATAAAAAAAAGAAAAAAGCCAAATCTATGTTACAATGTTTGCCAAATACCTTAAGCAAACTGATGATTTGAATCGGACGCTCTCGCTCGATACACTCGTTCCCTCGTATGATATCACCCTAGTAAGTATTTTTATTTAATATTTATTAGTAATAAAAACTATATACATAAGAGCACAAATTTATCCTACTGCCTCAGGTAAAAATACCTCTAGGTCCGGCTCTGTATAAATGAGTATTTTATTAATTTTATTTACTTCAAAAAATTAACATAATATACAATCAAGAAGAGAATTTTTATACCAGATAATTTCAAAATTAATCTAGAAAAAAATATTTTTTTAAATATAAAAGAAGACAGAGATGAACCAAAACCTAACAAAATAAAAACAAAAATTCAACCCCCACCCAAGAGAAAGAGAGGGTAGCTTACAACAGAGGAAAGAAAACCAGGGTTGGGAAACAACTTAAAAAATTAACTAATTAATTGCTCCAATGTATGTTCATCACAATTAATCACATCTAACATTAAAACAATTAATTTAAACTTTTAACAAAATACTACTTGAGCAAAGACAACCTGAATTTGAATGTCTTCCTAAAAGATAAGTTGAAAAGAAGGGAATAAGAAAGCGAGGCCAATGTGTTAATCTCAAATTGGCATAGCATATGAGACACTGACGTGTCAAAGTAAAATTTAAGAATCGAAACGACTGTTGACTTTGAATGATCTGCTGAAGACTAATTTAATTGAAAGAATAAGCATCTCTTAAATGAACATACATTACAACTTTTGTTAAAACTCTGCAAATATTATACTACCCTCAATTGTTCATCACCGTCAATAACTTGTTATAGTCCATACAAGTTTTTCAACTGGTACACAGTGGAAATAACAGTGTAGTGCCCATGGTTTCAGACCTGAGAGAAACACACTCCTCAGGTGGTCGAGACCTGACAAGAAGGACAGGTCTACGTGGAGAAGCAGTCATAAAAACAGATCTGTGATCACTGTTTTGCAGAAACAGCACTTAGAGCACTTTAGCAGCCAGGAGACGTATCGGGGGTTCATCTACCTGGGTGCGTGTTCGCCAATGACTTTTGCAGAGCAAATGTCAATTTTCAAACTGCTTATTTGCCACTCCCTGTCTTGCCCTTTTGGACAATTTTTTGGTTGGTAGACTCGTGGTGTGCCTTGGGATTTTTTGGGTTAAACATTTTGGGCAGTTTTGTGGCAGATGAAATTTAATGTCAGTAAATGTAAAGTATTACACATAAGAAGCAAAAATGTTAGGTTTGAATACACAATGGGCGGTCAGAAAATCAAGAGTACACCTTATGAGAAGGATTTTGGAGTCATAGTAGACCCTAAGCTGTCGACTTCCCGACAGTGTTCAGAAGCCATTAAGAAGGCAAACAGAATGTTAGGTTATATAGCACGATGTGTGGAGTACAAGTCCAAGGAGGTTATGCTCAATCTTTATAACGCACTGGTGAGGCCTCATCTAGAGTACTATGGGCAGTTTTGTTCTCCAGGCTACAAAAAGGACATAGCAGTGCTAGAAAAGGTCCAGAGAAGAGCGACTAGGCTGATTCCAGGGGATGAATTATGAAGAGAGATTAAAAGAGTGGAGACTTTTCAGTTTAAGCAAAACAAGATTAAGAGGTGACATGATTGTAGTGTTTAAAACTCTGAAGGAAATTAGTACAGTGGATCAAGGCTGTTATTTTAAAATGAGTTCATCAAGAACACAAGACCACAGCTGGAAACTTATTAAGGGTAAATTTTGCACAAACATTAGGAAGGTTTTCTTTACACAAAGAACGATAGACACTTGGAATAAGCTACCAAGTATTATGGTAGACAAAAATACTTTACAGACTTTCAAAACTCGACTTGATGTTTTTCTGGAAGAAATAAGCAGATAGGACTGGCAAGCTTTGTTGGGCTGAATAGCCTGTTCTCATCTAGATTGTTCTAATGTTCTAAAAATGTGTGCCACCACAGAAATAAAGTTGAAAAACACTACTCTACCTACAGCTTTGCTCCATGCATGCTAAAAAAGGTCCCCATAGCTGCTATCTCACTTTAAAACTGACACTGTCCATTACTAGGATGGTTATGTTGCGTTCGTTACATAAATTAGCGAAGATACTGCTAACTGGAATAATATGTAGTGATAACCATTACACTTGTCTTCTGTAGAGTTTTGTCATTATATTATGGCAGTCTCCACTGCACGCTACCTGACAGACTGCCAAGTTAAATACAGAGGTACTAGAGACTTATTTTAGTTTTAATGCCACTCAAAGATAACTTATTTAGCACTTATGTGATATGACATTGATTCATTCTTCTTGCAGAAACATTAAATGGAAAAAGGAGAGAACAAGAGTAATTTATAAATTTGCAACTTTTCTCTATTGCACCAGGACTGCCATAAACCCCACTCCCCTGCACATACAATATGTCAGTACGCATAAATCAAGAAAACGAACATCAGTGCTACATATTGTCATGTGACATATTGTTGTGAATCACATAATGCAAAATTTTAAACCTTTAAATGAGAATTTTATTTAATAAAATTTTAAAGTTAGTATATATACTAGTATTAGATGTGAATGTAATTATTTAGGTACAGACCTAACTTTTGTGTATTATGGTTTCATAATGTAAATAAAAAAATTACATGATAATGCCACCGTGACCAAAGCACTGCCCGAGGCGTGTCCCTTGTTGTCAGTGCAGGATGCAACAATACTTTTTTACATGTTAAACAAACCATATTAATTGCAAAAATGGATGCATTAACTTTCCGAAGCCTAAAGAACATTTTCCCCTATATATACAGTTAGGTCCACAAGTATTTGACCAGTGACACAATTTTCATAATTTTGTCTGTGCACACCACCACAATGGATTTGAAATTAAACAATAACTATGTGATTAATTTTGATTTAAGGGGTTTACCAAAAATATCATATGAGGCATTTAGGAATGACAGCCATTTTTCAGTCTAGCACCACCTCTTTTCCAGAGGCTCAAAATTGATTAGACAAACTAATCTATACTAATAAAAGGCAAAGCCCTCACTGACTGACTGACTGACTCATCACTAATTCTCCAACTTCCCATGTAGGTAGAAGGCTGAAATTTGGCAGGCTTATTCCTTACAGCTCACTTACAAAAGTTGGGCAGGTTTCATTTCGAAATTCTATGCGTAATGGTCATAACTGGAAGCTGTTTTTCTCCATTTACTGTAATGGAGATGAGCGCGAAAGCCGTGGGGGCAGAGTTTCGTGTGACATCATCACGCCTCCCACGTAATCACGCAGTACGTAGAAAACCAGGAAGCGCTTCAAAAAGCGCTGAAGAAAACATGCATTATATAATTGAGAAGGCAGCGAGTGACATATACAACCACATTCATGAGTGCTGCTACTACGGAAACAAAGCACGGTGTAAACCTAAACTTTAAATTAAGTTTATAGACAGGCTGCCGCTGGCGTTTGTAATTTAGTGCCTGACCATATAAGGCCGTCCGTCAGCGGCAATCCAATAGAAACACTGCCACTAAATATTCACGGGTGAAGGACTGTGCTTATGCAGAGGAAGATGAGATGGTCAGGGTGGTGTTTGGCACAAACTCAGCGAAACTGCGAGAGAAACTTTTAAGTGCCGGGTCTTAGCTGACATTACATACAGCCATGGACATAACACGAGATGGCACCAGCACAGCTGGGAACCTTCAATGCAAGAACACCAAGCGGCTCACGTGAACTGACGCAGTGCACAGACAAAAAGCAACAGTTCCAAAGAGTGCTGAACAAAAACAGAATTACACAATTAAGAAGGCAGCAAAAAAATATGAAGCGTCTGATACATACAAGCATATTCATAAGTGCAGCTACTGCAGAAACAAAGCACACGGTGCAAAAAGTGAATGTCCCTCTAAAGGAAGACAGTGTAAAAAAAAACCCGTGCATGCAGTGTGTCACATCTCAGATAAAGAGGAAGACGAGCTGTTTATTGATGCAGTAAGAAACGAATCGATAAATGAAACCTCTTATCTTTACAACGATTGACAAAAACGGAATGTAACTTGAACACAACACATCGTACAAATACGACCCTGATTGAAACAAATAATGATAATCGAATCCTTGATGACAGCAACACTCAATAACACTCACAAACAATTACTGTATATTGACAATCATGTTACGTTATTTTTAAAATGTTCCCTTTTCTTTTTCATAGCTTCTTTAACACACTACGTCTCCGCTGCGAATATATATATATACCCCGATCTACATACTCTCAAACAGATAAGCCACACATCGTGGCGCAATTGTAGAGGCTTCCCCTACATCCGAGGTTCGATCCCCGAGAGGGGATGTACTGAGTATGTACGCGCGCTTCTCGATTCATTTTAACCTCGCATCTCCTTGGTTTGAGACGTAAGAAAAAATATGCGGTTAACGCAGAATCATGTTACGTTATTTTTAAAATCTTTCCTTTTCTTAGCACAAGCACAGCTGAGAAGCTTCGATGCATGTACTCCATAACAAAAAATAACGCATTTAATCACACTTTCAATTCCAAGCAAAGGGGAACTTTTGTCAATGCATGATTTCCTGGTACATCGATTACACTGATGCACACATCACAGCTACAAAAATGTTAGAGTCGGATGAAGCGCGTTCCTACGACTGATCGGAGGAAAATTTCATTTCAAAAAACTACCCGAGCGAAGCCTTGATAAAAGCATGGTTTTGTGCACACTGAAAAGCAAGCAAAATTAGATGCATTACAGAAAGCGGACTTTGTGGCTCTTACTGGGGATCATTGGACTTCCGTGACCGTTAGTAATTCTAATTACATCTAATTACAAAATGTTCAATGATCACACTGTTTTAGCCTAATGTACAAAATAATTTTGGCTAAGGTTACTCAGAGTTTAAAGATTAAGTTGGTCAAATTACCTTTTATGTTTCTGACTTATTTTTTTAAGAAGAAAAACTGCACTTTCTGTTGAAATTTTGGTTATTATT
>JANRMT010062861.1:50620339-50652735 GCA_026402145.1 Polypterus bichir lapradei | reverse complement strand
AAGTTAAGCAGGTTTCAGTTCGAAATTCTACGCGTAACGGTCAACAATGTCCGCCATGTTGAACTTTCTTATTCATGGCCCCATCTTCAGGAAATTTGGTAGGCGGCTTCCCTGCGCTAACCGAAACCAATGTACATACTTATTTCGGTGGTATGACGCCACTGTCAGCCGCCATATTGAACTTTCCATTGTCACTAATTCTCCAACTTCCCGTCTAGGTAGAAGGCTGAAATTTGGCAGGCTCATTCCTTACAGATTACTTACAAAAGTTAAGCAGGTTTCATTTCGAAATTCTACACGTAACGGTCATAACGGTCGATAACGGTCGACAACGTCCGCCATGTTGAACTTTCTTATTTATGGCCCCATCTTCACGAAATTTGGTAGGCGGATTCCCTGCGCTAACCTAAACCGACGTATGTACTTATTTCGATGGTATGACACCACTGTCGGCCGCCATATTGAACTTTCCAACGTCACTAATTTTCACAATGTCCGCCATGTTAAACTTTCTTATTCATGGCCCTATCTTCACGAAATTTGGTAGGCGGATTCCCTGCGCTAACCGAAACCAATGTACATACTTATTTCGATGGTATGACGCCACTGTCGGCCGCCATATTGAACTTTCCAACGTCACTAATTTTCCAACTTCCCGTGTAGGTAGAAGGCTGACCCCATCTTCAAGAAATTTGGTAGGTGGCTTCCCTACGTTAACCAAAACCGATGTAAGTACTTATTTCGGTGGTATGACGCCACTGTCGGCCGCCATATTGAATTTTCCAAACATCACTAATTCTCCAACTTCCCGTGTAGGTAGAAGGCTGAAATTTGGCAGGCTCATTCCTTACAGATTACTTACAAAAGTTAAGCAGGTTTCATTTCGAAATTCTACGCGTAACGGTCATAACGGTTGACAATGTTTGCCATGTTCAACTTTCTTATTTATGGCCCCATCTTCACGAAATTTGGTAGGTGGCTTCCCTGCGCTGACCAAAACCAATGTACGTACTTATTTCAGTGGTACGATGCCACTGTCGGCTTCCATATTGAAGTTTCCAACATCACAAATTCTCCAACTTCCCGTGTAGGTAGAAGGCTGAAATTTGGTACTTATTTCGGTGATATGATGCCACTGTCGGCCATCATATTGAACTTTTCAACGGTCTTTGTTACTTATGGGCCCATCTTCAAGAAATTTGGTACACGGGTTCCCAACGCTAACTGAATCCTACTTACGTACATATATACGTCCATAGCCTGCAGCTCGGTCACCGTGTGAGGCGGCGTTGGGTCCCCCATCCCAACGCCTCCCACGTTGTTGGCTGTCTGCCTATATAAGGCCGTCTGTCTCTCCAGTCTCTACATTCCCTTCCTTGCTTTGCCACGGTATTCACGTCTCCCTGCTGATAACTACAGCCTTTTTATTTAATCCACGGCTTCTCCGCTGTTTTATTGTTCATTTATTACGATTATAGTTATTGTGTAGGTATTTTAGACTTACTTTACATTGTTCAGGTACCCATTTCCTTTATCATTCCAACCGTACCCCCATTAACATGTCTATCGAGGTGATCACCATCGATCAAAGAACTGTCACTTACCAAGTGGTTTCCATGCCCGGAGATGGCACCTGCCTTTTCCATTCTCTTTGTTACATATTGCACGGCCATATCAGGCTCACTCTTGATATCCGGAGGAACATTGTGTCTTATGTATTGAATGACTGGGACAGGTTCAAGGTGTGGACTGATGATGGTACAGGAGATAATTATACTACACAGGAGCACTAGAAGAGTGAAATGCTTAAGTGTACCGAAATGGCCAAATATTTTACACCTTTGGACAACCGCCAATGCCTCTTAAACATCTTAGATTCACAGGTGACGATTTCAGTAGTGGACACTTTGATGTTTAGAAATGTTTAAACTCTCAAAAGCTGGATGTGAAGTTATCAATGAAACTGGTTGTATACTTACAACGCTTGATAGATGCCGAATGTCTCTTCAACACAAGTCCTACAAATACTGTCGTAATTGAAACAAACCGTGAAACTCAAACCGATTATGACAGCAGCAATCCAAGCTGTGAGATTTGAAACAAGATTACTGTTCACATGGCCAACTGTACGTTGCATGCTCAAGAGTAAGCTCAGCACACAGCTACAGCTTGGTCATATTACAACTGGAGGGCCAAACTGACAACGTGGCATACAAAGAGATCCTTAACAAATAATTATTGGTATATTTTCCCTCAGTTTTAAAAAGGTTTAATTGTCTTCTTAATAAAAATTTTAAGGCAGTACTTCGCCGCTGCGAAGCGCGGGTATTTTACTAGTATAATCATAAATATGATGGTCATTTTCAATATTTGGTTGAAAATCATTTGTAGTCAATGACTGCCTGTTGTCTGGAACCCATGGCCACCTCCAAGTGCTGGGTTTCCTCCCTGGTAATGCTTTTCCAGGCCTTTACTTCAAGTGCCTTCATTTGCTGCTTGTCTGTTGGTATTTCTGCCATCAGTTTTGTCTTCAGTAAGTGAAATGCATGTCCAATTGGGATGAGATAATTTGATTGAAGAATTCTTCAGTGCATTGCATTGAAAAGCTCTCGGTTTGCTTTTCATTTGTACTGTGAAGCACTGTCCTATGTGTTTTGCAGCTTTTGCCTGAATCTGAGCAGTACAGCTCTATACACTTCAGGATTCATCGTGCTGCTGCTGCCAGCAGTCATATCATCAATAAACACTAGTGACTGTCTTCCATTGGCAGCCATACATGATCATGCCATAAAACTGCCTCCACCATGTTTCATAGATGATATTGTATTCTTTGGATCATGAGCTGTCTCTTCTCTTCTTCATACTGTTCTCTTTCCAGTAATCTGGTATATATTGATCTTAGTTTCCTTTGTCCAAAGAAAATTGTTCCAGAAATGTACAGGCTTTTAAAAATGTTTCCTGGGAAATGTATCCAGTGGGGGTGCCCACCCCCTTGGAATGGGTTCATTAGGGATTGCAGCGTGGTACTAGCCTAAGTCTATATACTGTAGATATAAATTGAATGGCAATATCCCTCCCCAGTGATATGGCTTTAATGTTAATTAATAATCACTGAGGCAAAATAAACTTAGCTTGAGTTTAATGTCGGCTTACGCTGCAGATATTACAAAGATGAATGAAGCCAGTGACAATCTCGGTTCTCGAGTGGGGGTCCGAGAATTGGAGTCTGTTGGTGTCAGTGCAAGTGCAGAAGAAATTTTCAGGAACAGGTGGCAATGTCATCCATCTCTCTGTTGGCTTCAAGGTGTGCTGGGAAATTTTCCAAGGCTTTATACTGCTTCTCCAGATCCAAACAAGGCTATAATGCTCTCCAAAGGTACAAGGGTACAAGTTTGTGCTGACTTAACATACATAGAAAATAGCACATGGTAACAGCATCTCCCAGTCTGACTGAACGGTTTCCATTTGTCCTAGTCCATCTTTTTTTTTTATATTGCTTTCATGATAGTTCTTTGTGTCAGCTTGCGTGCTTAATCTGGCTATGTGTCTCCTGTACTGCATGGTTCGTAACGTGAGTAAAAATAAGGTTCTATGAAATATATTTGCACAGATCACAGTGACATATTAAATTTATGTCTACAGCAAAGTCTAATCTGTCCTTCCTATATTTGAGATTTACCAGTGGTTTGCGCCCTCTGTCTTAACTTTCATGAAGTCTTCTCGATTGTAGACTTTGGTAGTGTTAGGTCAACCTCCCAGAGAGTGTTCTTGATTTGGCTAAATGTCATGAATTGGTTCTTCTTCACCAAGGACAGAATTCTGAAATCATCCAGAACAGTTGTCTTCTGTGGTTTTCCAGTTTCTTCTTTTTAAGAATGTACCAAATGGTTGATTTAACTACTCCTCATGTTTCTGATATCTCACTAAATGGTTTGATTTGTTTTCTCAGCCTAATGATGGACTGTTTTGATTTGCATATACACCTCTTTGGACCTCAAATTGAGAGTTCACAGTGGCAAATTCCAAATGAAAATTCAACACGTGGAGTCAATTTCAGACCTTTTACCTGCTTAATAGTTAATGATATAATGAGGGGACTGCTACAGCTTAGCTGTGGAACAGCTTGTCAGTCGAATGTCCAAATACTTCTGAGTCCTTGAAAATGGGACACAGGGTTGCGCTATGCAGCAAAATGGCTGTCATGCCTAAATCTCTCATACAATATTTTTGGTAAACCTCTTAAATCAAAGCTGAAAGCTTACACTTCAATCACTTAATGGTTACTTAATTTCAAATCCATTCTGGTGGCGTACAGAGCCAAAATTATGAAATTTGTGTCTCTGTCCAAATACCTTACTTAACTGTATGCTTATTCTATGATTTTTTAAATTAAGTTTTGCCATGTTTTAAAGTAGTTTTGGACAAATCCTCTTTTTGATCCTCCTAGATTTTTTTCCAATTTTAAATAATATACATTAATTTCTCACTTACACAAGATGGGTTGGGAATCTTCCAGTTAAACAAGATAATTCTATATACTAGTGGACTGGTATAGGCTGGTAGATCCATTTGTCCCCATCCGCTACAAGCCCACTTGGGAGTCCTCCAAATATAGCTGATAATGGGTTAGGAATGAGTGTGACCCCAATGCTGTCTGATAAGTATTTAATTTGAGACATTCCCAAAAAATATGACCTAGTGATGCTGGAGCTAGATGGCAACACTCACAGGTTAGATCCGGCTCTGCGTACATTTTGGACAGTTTTAAACAAGATAAGTGTGACTGATGAAAGGCTGATTTTATTAACTATTGCAGTTACATGCTGCAATATTCACTTACCTTGATTACCTGTGTCTTTATTTATAAGTACTTCCCTTTCGCTCCAATTGCTTACCTACAGTAATTGAATGTTTTCCTAACACAATGCCCTTTTTTAGCTTTTTAGTTTCACACCCAGTGCTGCCAAATACACTGTATTTAACTGTATTTGACGCTCCTTTAAGAGTTATATAATGTGTAACACTTTGTACGGGAGTGCATTAGAATATCAGGGAAATGTGATGATAACGGAGAAGTTACAATGTATTGCTGGATGGTTTAGTATTAAGGTTAAGTTTGTATTAAATTTGGAGTGGATATTGCTTTAAAATCTGTTACAGTTTGGTCACAGGGGACAAGTCTTTCACATAGGATGAAATTTAAAGCTAATCCCATTTTAACATACAGGTGAACCAGTTCTTCCATTTTGTTAAATGTCTACACTTAATTTTTACAAATTTTCCTCCAGCAACTGTCCAACAACCCACAACAAACCCTCTAGACACTTCCTCTGCCGTGTCAGTTTTTTCAGGTATTCTCTCGAAGCGAGATTTGCCCCATACTCATAAGTTGTGCCCAACCCCCCAAATATCAGTTAATTGCTATCAAGGGAAAATTATCCATTTAAAATTTTTCACCAAAATAGTACATTTTATTTAGTTTGTTTTCTTGATGTAATTGTATTATGAAAAACACATGCATTAACAATTTATATACATATCTAAAACAGTATTTTTATATTATTATTTAACTAGCAAAATACCCGCGTTTTGCAGCGGCAAAGTACTGCCTTAAAATTTTTATTAAGAAGAAAATTAAACCTTTTTAAACTGAGGGAAAATATACCAATAATTATTTGTTAAGGATCTCTTTGTATACCACATTGTCAGTTCGGCCCTCCGGTTGTAATATGACCAAGCTGTGCGCTGAGCTTACTCTTGAGCATGCAACATACAGTTGGCCATGTGAAAAGTAATCTTGTTTCAAATCTCACAGCTTGGATTGCTGCTGTCATAATCGGTTTGAGTTTCATGGTTTGTTTCAATTACGACAGTATTTGCTGGACTTGTGTTAAAGTGACATTCGGCATCTGTCAAGCGTTGTAAGCATACAACCGGTTTCATCGATAACTTCACATCCAGCTTTTGAGAGTTTAAACATTCATAAACATCAAAGTGTCCACTACTGAAATCGTCACCTGTGAATCTAAGATGTTTAAGAGGCATTGGTGGTTGTCCAAAGGTGTAAAATATTTGGCCATTTCGGTACACTTGAAAGCAACAACCGAACAATTCAGCGGCAGCCATCAACTCACATGCAGAACCATAGGTGAAGGGTTTAAGCATTTCACTCTTCTAGTGCTCCTGTGTAGTATAATTATCTCCTGTACCGTCATCAGTCCACACCTTGAATCTGTCCCAGTCATTCAATACATAAGTCACAATGTTCCTCTGGATATCAAGAGTGAGCCTGATATGGCCGTGCAATATGTAACAAAGACAATGGAAAAGGCAGGTGTCATTTCCGGGCATGGAAACCACTTGGTAAGTGACAGTTCTCTGATCGATGGTGATCACCTCGATAGACATGTTAATAGGAGTATGGTTGGAACAATAAAGGAAATGGGTACCTGAACAATGTAAAGTAAGTCTAAAATACCTACACAATAACTATAATCGTAATAAACGAACAATAAAACAGCAGAGAAGCTGTGGATTAAATAAAAAGGCTGTAGTTATCAGCAGGGAGACGTGAATCCCGTGGTGAAGCAAGAAAGGGAATGTAGAGACTGGAGCGACGGACGGCCTTATATAGGCAGGCAGCCAACAACGTGGGAGGCGTTGGGATGGGGGACCCAACGCCGCCTCACACAGTGACCGAGCTGCAGGCTATGGACATATATATGTACGCAGGTAGGATTCAGTTAGCGTTGGGAACCCGCGTACCAAATTTCTTGAAGATGGGCCCATAAGTAACAAAGACCATTGGAAAGATCAATATGGCGGCCGACAGTGGCGTCATACCACCGAAATAAGCACGTACATTGGTTTCAGTTAGCACAGGGAAGCCGCCTACCAAATTTCGTGAAGATGGGGCTATAAATAAGAAAGTTCAACATGGTGGACGTTGTTGACAGTTATGACCGTTACGCGTAGAATTTCGAAATGAAACCTGCGTAACTTTTTCGAGTAAGCTGTAAGGAATGAGCCTGCCAAATTTCAGCCTTCTACCTACACGAGAAGTTGGAGAATTAGTGACGTTGGAAAGTTCAATATGGCGGCCGACAGTAGCGTCATACCACTGAAATAAGTACGTACATCGGTTTCGGTTAGCGCAGGGAAGCCGCCTACCAAATTTCGTGAAGATGGGGCCATAAATAAGAAAGTTCAACATGGCGAACTTTGTCGACCGTTATGACTGTTACACGTAGAATTTCGAAATGAAACCTGCTTAACTTTTGTAAGTAAGCTGTAAGGAATGAGCTTGCCAAATTTCAGCCTTCTACCTACACGGGAAGTTGGAGAATTAGTGATGAGTGAGTGAGTCAGTCAGTCAGTCAGTCAGTCAGTGAGGGCTTTGCCTTTTATTAGTATAGATTTATTTTGGGGAGCAAACAAGTCTGGATTGGAGGGAGGAGGGCTGGCCCTGCCTATCCTGGAAGGCTGAGGTGTAAGGTAAGAATTAGCCTTTGGCAGGACACCCGTCCATTGTAAAGCCCATCACACTCACTCACTGGCCAGTTTAGAGTCACCACTCAAACTTAACTTTCCAGAGATGTGGTATGAAAACCGAAGTACCTGAAGATACACAATGAATGTGCCAAATCCGCAGACACAGGATTTAAAACCAAGACTCTGAACCCATTATGCAGCACTAACCACAGAACCACAAATGTTTTACATATTTTTTAATGTTTCATGAATGGTCATAAGGAAGGGTTTAAGCTATTAGTGCTTTATACTGTACATTAAGCAGAAAACTTTGAAGTTGTGGAGAACCTTAAGTAATGGTTATATGGGCACTTGTTTTACTTTGTTAAACCCTTATTTGGCTGCAATATATTTTTAATGATTGAAGAAAGGTTTTAAAAATAAAGAAAACAATATGCACTTAGTCATCACCTCAAATCAGTCCAAAGTGTGAATGAAGTCATTCTCATAAAAAGCAGGTGACTGCTAATGTAAAAATATCCAATACATACTAAAATTTAGCTCCTATGAATTAGGCACAAAAAGTCAAGAAAATAGAGGAGAATGCTGGCCTAGCCTGAAGGGGAAGGATAAATGCAGAAGAGTGACGACAAATAAATTAACTTGCAAAGATCTAGCGTATTTTACAGCATTTCTGCGGTATTGCCGATAATGGGCTGTCTTCACGCTTGAATCATTTATAAATACAGTGTGCGTCAGAGAAAAATGCAAAATGGAAAAGTTCAAATGAAAAGTGTACTTCAATTAGACATCTCAAGGGCTGGTCTTAGTTCATAATCACAGATTTTCACTTAATAAGCTGCAAGTGAATAATGAAGATTTTCTCACTTTAACTGTAAAATCAACAGACATCACCTTTCATTTTGTTGTGTGGCAGCCTGAGAATTCATTTTCATTCCTTGTTCGTGTGTGCTGTGGTGTAATCACACCAGACACTTCTTACTGACAATCAAAGATGCACTATAAAATAAAATAAAATAAGAGTATTCCCCTTACTTGCTTTTAACTCTTGCTGCCCCAAGGCTGCATAGAGTGAAGCTAAGCCTCACAGATCTATTAAACAGCTGTCCATATTTGGTTTGAACTTTGTTATCATGGAGGCTTTGGCACCCACTTTTACCACCAATAGCTGTTTCTACCTTAAGAAATGTTGCAATTTTCATCAATCTATTCATTTCCCAAATAATATACCAAACTAGAGTACCCCAGATTTGCAAATAGGTGGGCTGGTGCAATGTTGTGACTTGGCCAAAAAGGGAGACCTAAATTTAAATGTGCAATGTGGAGATACATCCATCCATCCATTATCCAACCCGCTATATCCTATCTACAGGGTCACGGGGGTCTGCTGGAACCAATGGACATACATGGAAGAGTTGATATTTACTATATACAGTATAGTCCCCTTAACAACATGCATCATCACAGATCAAATTAATCTTATGTCATACATATACAGAGTGAGGCAGCCATACTATACATATTGTGTTGTGTAATGTGGTGTAGTGGTTAAAGCTTTGGACTTTAAACCTCAAACCCTGGGTTTCTGGATTCAGATTCTGCTACTGATACTGACACTGTGTGGCCATGAGAAATTCACGTCATTTGCCTGTGCTTACGTTGGAGAAACAATAGAAATGTAACCAATTATACAGAATTTCAGATGTTGTAAGTCACCTTGGATAATGGCAGCCACCAAATAAATAAATAATAATATATGTTGCGCAATATTTTTATTGGGGGAGTATATTATTAGACATGTTTAAGAATTAGCATAGCTAGTGGCATGTCCTAGGTCTACCAAAATGTTTGACATTAAATGAATATATGTAAAAATTAAACTTTTTTAATATGTTAATTACCCCATGAAGCTTGTAGTGATGGTCAATAAAATGCTTTAATCTCATGCTTTCATATAGAATGAAAGAAAGAAGTTTATGATATAGTAGACCCTAATGGTGACCAATGCTGCACAATGGCAAACAATGTTAAAAACATCCAGGGAAAAAGAAAATATTCTCATATTACTTGTGTCACAAAATCCATATGTCTAGTCATCTCTCAAAACATGCAAAAAGCATGCATTTATCTGCTAAAATGTTATTAATAGTTACTTCTGGCAAAGGCAGCGTTTATCATAAACAGGAAAGTGCATTTCCAAAATTGTGTACTTTTGAATTAAACATTGGCCAAGAGTCCTAATGTTTTTAGGTGGAGTATTCCTTTAACTTTATAGGCCATTACAAAAATGAGCAGGAAAATAATACGTGACCACCTGGGCTTTTTGTTCTTTTCTATTGATAGCTCATCAGTGAAACAGGGAAGTTTTGATTCACGTACAGTTTTATGAAACTAACACTAAAATTAACATGCAACTACTGAAGAGTTTTTTGTTGTTTATGAATGTTTATTTTATTTTTTGGAATACTGTACTGCTTCCTAATGCCTCCTTTACACTTCCTTGACTATCTGTGTTCTTTTCTGCAGCTGCATAAAGCATGTAATCTGTACCATAGCCACAACTGCTGACACATTACGACAAAGGATTGCAGAATGTTTTTAAAAAAATCTGACATGCTGCTTCTTTTCCATACAAAGACACACCAAAACATGCCATCATGCACATTGACGTGTTTTCTCCATAGGAAAACTCAGTACAGTACATGGAAAGTCGTCACTGCCAAACCTCCTACCATTTACCACCTTATCTTAGTTAACGATATGATTATTTCTGTTGTTTTTCTTTTTTCACTAAAGATCTTTGTTTAGATATTAAATGTAGTACTAGGTAGTGAGAAGTCAAGTAAAATGACACCTTTTATTGGCTAACTGAACAGATTATAATATGCAAGCTTTCAGTGAGCTCAGGCCTCTTCATTACAACTTGACTGAAGAAGGGGAGTTGCCCCGAAAGCTTGCATATTGTAATCTTTTTTAGTTAACCAATAAAAGGTGTCATTTAACTTGACTTCTCATTAGAAATTAAATGATAAGCAAATGCATGCACAGTTAACACATGTATGAAAGGCATGAATTTCACTAGAAGCTAAATACAATTTATTTTACAAACACTGAGTTTTGCTGCAAAATTGATTTCACATGAATTGTTTTGCTCATCACTACTAATGATGATGGGAACCAAAGGCTCATTTTTTCCAGAATCTGAGCAAATTTCACTTTTTGTTTTACACTCTTTCTCTGCCAGATGGCCTTAGCTTAATATAACATCTACATTCTTCTTCATCTTTCAGCTGCTCCCGTTAGGGGTTGCCACAGCGGATCATCTTTTTCCATATCTTTCTGTCCTCTGCATCTTGTTCTCTTACACCCATTACCTGCATGTTCTCTCTCACTACAAATAAAATATTATTATTAATGTGCATATGTATATAAATGTGCATCTATTTTCACAAACATATGTAAGAAAGTATATTTATAAAGAAAACAAAAACATAGTTATGTACTATATATCTTCATCATCTATAAATTTGCCCAGACCTCTGTTCCACTGTGACGCTAAGGCATCCATTCATGCTCAGGTCAAAGTGTTACATTCAGGATGTTACAGCATTCTGTATTTTTTCATCATTTGCTAATCATTTTCCACACAAGTGCTTTTTCAAATGATCAAAGAAATGCAAGTGATTTAGTGAAAAGTTTGTGCTGTCACTTTCTAGAGCTGAATAGTCCAACTATGGTGGTGTCACAGTGTTTTTTTTTCAGTACATGCCTGCTGGACCATACACCTTGACTAGAAATTGGATACTTTATACAATGTTTGACCACATTTTCAGACATCTTGATATCTTAACAATGACATACACAGCAGCAGATATTCATTCGCATCCCCCAATGTCCTGAAACATAAGCACACATAATATATTAACAGCTATGCCTATTTAGACGAGTCTCACAAACTGTTTTTAAAGTAAATGACTTGTTTTGTTATTTTTTAAAGTATCTTCGCAAAAAGTTCACTTTTGTTTTTCATTTTATTGAAGGTTAAATTGTTATGGTAATTTAACTGCATTATGTATTAAATCTATATAGAATTCTGACCCATAAATGAGTAGAGCACTATATGGAGGGTAATTGATAGCATTTAAAATTAGATACTGGGATTTGCTATGGGCAGTGACACCTCTGTGTTTTCTCATATGACACAGAATATTTTTCTGAGTTCAGTCAGCTATAAAAAAAAAAAAATAGAAAGCAGCCATGAAGCTCTTTGAAATACCTGGACCTTCAAATAGAGATCAAGTATCAGGGACGAAGTGAAGACTTGAACCACCAAAGAGCTAAGCTTCTATTTAATGCTTTCTATAGCCTTTATTTATCTGTTTTAGTGTTCAATGTAGAAAATATTTGTATCCAATGTTACATATTCCCTGCTATTCTTTGTGAGACTCTGTGAAGCAACTTGAGCATGGGAACGGCGCTATGTAAATATAATGTATTTTTACTATTATTAAGGAGACCCCAGGAAATGATGTTGTTTGTTATCTCCACCTAGGGACAGAAAAAATATGGCTATGCAACAATAATTAGAGAAAGATTAATTTTGCATAGTTTTATTTTACAAATTATTTTTATTATTATTATCAGGATCTTTAAAAAAAGTACAGAATTAAATGCATAAAAAATAGAAACATAGTTTATTTTCCTAAGCAGCAGGTTATGGAATAATAAGATCTGTTGCCTTTCACATTTAGCTTCAGGGGTTTCAATATCTATTTTGGTTGCTGTCTGTGTGGACCTGGTATATTGTACCCATGAGTACATTACGAGGTGTGGCAGAAAAGTAATGAGACTGGCAACACTGCAAGCGATCTGGCAACGCTGCGCTGTTGTCCTTGATAGAGCACGTGTATCAGTACCCTCCCATAGCTCAGTGCGAGTTTCAACTCCTTCCGTTAACTACGTGATTTTTGTGACTGCTCTTAGCGAAGTTGTGTTTTTGGTTGTGCGTCACGCAAAATGGAACAGCGGAATTTGGAGCAACGTTGTGCCATTAAATTTTGTGTTAAGCTTGGAGAATCGGCAAGTGTGACGTTTGAAAAGTTAAAACAGGCCTATGGGGAACATTCTTTATCCCGAGCTCAAGTTTTTCAGGGAGGCCTTTAACTTCGAAAGCCAATAAAAACATCAAACGTGTGAACACTCTTGTGAGACCGTCGTTTAACATTAAGAATGTTGAGTGAACAATTAAATTTGAACAGATTTACCGTTCATCAAATTTTGACTGAACATTTGCACATGCGAAAGGTCTGTGCCAAAATGGTGCCGAAAAACCTCACAATTCAGCAGAAGGACAATCGAAAAAACGCATTCCTGTGGTTCCCCAGCCCCCTTATTCACCTGACCTCAGTCCATTTGACTTTTTCCTTTTTCCTAAACTGAAAAATGTCCTCAAAGGACGTCATTTCGGGACTTTAGAAAACATCCAAAAGAGTGTAACGGACATGCTGATGACCATACCGGTTGAAGACTTCCAGCGCTGCTACCAACAGTGGGAACAACGTCTCCATCGGTGTGTAGCTGCCCAAGGGAACTGCTTTGAAGGAGATAACATTGATGTTTGAAAAAAATAAAAACTTTGGTAAATAAAAAATCAGTCTCATTACTTTTCTGCCACACCTCGTATATGGAATTTGTCCTAGTACTTTGGTTTTCTGCCACCATTCCAAGTTTCTGTAAGTTGGATTAATTGGCAGTTCTGAACTGGTTTAAATGTTAGTGCACGTGGTTCAAGGGATGAATTTGGGCCTTTTCTAGTGTTGGTTCCATGCCTTAAGCAAAATGCTTCTGAGATAAATTTCAGTTCTCCAGCACTTTTAGAATGTTTTCTTCTAAGATCTAGAATAGCATGGGTTAAAATTATGAAAGACTATTGAAAACATCCGTACAAAGGCTTTGGTATGTTAAATGCATGAAATAATTCAGAGATAATTGATAAGGTGACAGCATGGAATGTGAAAACCTGATGTCACATATGTGATGGAAAGACTGGTTGCACATTGACAAGTAGTATCCAGAAGGGGGTGCACCACCGGGTTGACACAAGGAAGAATAAATTCCCATGGAAACCCTTCAGAACAAAGATAGAGAGGAAGAAAGGAAAGAACGAAAGTGAGATTAGAAATGACAGGCAAGTGGCAACAACACCTCTCCTGCCAACTCCTAGGGAAAGTCTCTGATTCGGAGCAGAGAGACAAAATTAACTGATGGATATATTTGATTGTACGTATTGGGTGATATTTTTGAGTCTGTGGTGCTCTGCATCAGTCCCTGGATGATTTATATATTTTATTGATGTACAATCACTTTTTTCTTTTTTTTTGTGAAAATATGGATCATAGCAGGTTGCATACACAGCGTATACAGTGGTGTGAAAAACTATTTGCCCCCTTCCTGATTTCTTATTCTTTTGCATGTTTGTAACACAAAATGTTTCTGATCATCAAACACATGTAACCATTAGTCAAATATAACACAAGTAAACACAAAATGCAGTTTTTAAATGATGGTTTTTATTATTTAGGGAGAAAAAAAATCCAAACATACATGGCCCTGTGTGAAAAAGTAATTGCCCTCTTGTTAAAAAATAACCTAACTGTGGTGTATCACACATGAGTTCAATTTCCGTAGCCACCCCCAGGCCTGATTACTGCCACACCTGTTTCAATCAAGAAATCACTTAAATAGGAGCTGCCTGACACAGAGAAGTAGACCAAAAGCACCTCAAAAGCTAGACATCATGCCAAGATCCAAAGAAATTCAGGAACAAATGAGAACAGAAGTAATTGAGATCTATCAGTCTGGTAAAGGTTATAAAGCCATTTCTAAAGCTTTGGGACTCCAGCGAACCACAGTGAGAGCCATTATCCACAAATGGCAAAAACATGGAACAGTGGTGAACCTTCCCAGGAGTGGCCGGCCGACCAAAATTACCCCAAGAGCGCAGAGACGACTCATCCGAGAGGTCACAAAAGACCCCAGGACAACGTCTAAAGAACTGCAGGCCTCACTTGCCTCAATTAAGGTCAGTGTTCACGACTCCACCGTAAGAAAGAGACGGGGCAAAAACGGTCTGCATGGCAGATTTCCAAGACGCAAACCACTGTTAAGCAAAAAGAACATTAGGGCTCGTCTCAATTTTGCTAAGAAACATCTCAATGATTGCCAAGACTTTTGGGAAAATACCTTGTGGACTGATGAGACAAAAGTTGAACTTTTTGGAAGGCAAATGTCCCGTTAAATCTGGCGTAAAAGGAACACAGCATTTCAGAAAAAGAACATCATACCAACAGTAAAATATGGTGGTGGTAGTGTGATGGTCTGGGGTTGTTTTGCTGCTTCAGGACCTGGAAGGCTTGCTGTGATAGATGGAACCATGAATTCTACTGTCTACCAAAAAATCCTGAAGGAGAATGTCCGGCCATCTGTTCGTCAACTCAAGCTGAAGCAATCTTGGATGCTGCAACAGGACAATGACCCAAAACACACCAGCAAATCCACCTCTGAATGGCTGAAGAAAAACAAAATGAAGACTTTGGAGTGGCCTAGTCAAAGTCCTGACCTGAATCCAATTGAGATGCTATGGCATGACCTTAAAAAGGCGGTTCATGCTAGAAAACCCTCAAATAAAGCTGAATTACAACAATTCTGCAAAAATGAGTGGGCCAAAATTCCTCCAGAGCGCTGTAAAAGACTCATTGCAAGTTATCGCAAACGCTTGATTGCAGTTATTGCTGCTAAGGGTGGCCCAACCAGTTATTAGGTTCAGGGGGCAATTACTTTTTCACACAGGGCCATGTAGGTTTGGATTTTTTTTTCTCCCTAAATAATAAAAACCATCATTTAAAAACGGCATTTTGTGATTACTTGTGTTATATTTGACTAATGGTTAAATGTGTTTGATGATCAGAAACATTTTGTGTGACAAACATGCAAAAGAATAAGAAATCAGGAAGGGGGCAAATAGTTTTTCACACCACTGTATCTACAATCTGGGCTACTTAGTCCTGCTGTGCAGTGCAAGGAAGGGGAGGTGTTATGTTTCAGCCAGGGTTCCTTCCCTGACTGGGCTCCTAATTAATTTTTTATGTCTTGTCTTGTACATTTTTGCTTTTTTTGATTATGTTGATATTGTTTATTATTTGTTTAATTATGTACCTATCATCAGTATTGCTGATCATTTAGTTTCTAGGTGTCTATGCACTTTATGTTCAAAGCTCAAACCCCAAGAACAAAAGCAAAACATCCAAAAACCAGAAAGTTCAATATTTACAATGATATTCACGCAGTAAATGTCAGTGAACTACTGAAGGATCAGTTTTCAGTTTTGGAATATAAAGGGCTGAGGGCAGTCCTTAAGCAGTGAGATACAAATTGCAAGGGACACAGTAGAACAAATCATTACAAATTAACACATTACACATCAACAAAAATAATTACAATAACCATATGAAAAAAATCTACTCTATATATATATAAAATCCTAAGCCTAAAAGTGCAACGATTTTGTGCAACGATTTTATGTGACATTTTTATGTCACGTTTTTTGTCATGCTTAAATCGGGTTTATTTTAAAACCTACATATATATGTTTGGCATCATTCTTTTCAGAATTTATCGAACTATAATGTGATGTCATTAAATTTTCAGATTCTTATTCAGTTTTTAAATTATAAACTAAAAAAATATCAAGAACTCATGTCCCGTGAGACAAAACTTTGTGCCAAGAGATTTAACCACAACCAGGGCCAGAAATAAAAGACAAACAGTAGGACAGCTGCTGTATAGGCTTTTAAATGTTCAAACTGCCATGCGAGATGCAGATCACGCGGCACGGCAGCAGCAAACCAGCAGCTGATTGAGCAAAGAGGAGGTAAAAAAAAAACTGTTTGTTTCCCATTGTATCACTGTTTAAGAGGGGGTTTCAGAGGAGTGACCGCATCTCCTTGGGATGCATTCAGCCCCCCTCTTTACAATGCGAGCGGCAGTGATGTGCAAGCCGGGGGGGTTTGCGAGTGAAGCGAGCAGGGGGTGAACCCCGTAGTTTTAAAATAAAAAAAGACACAGATATGACAGAGATAAATAATGACCAGGGTAACAGATATGTAACACTTTACTTTTCAGGGATGAATTTGGGTGCAGATATAAGTGTTAGAGTGGCACACACATAGGAGAGTATATGGCACACAAAACAGACTAAGAAGAAATGTCTCAAGTGCCAGTCCAGGGATATGACAGAAGGGGGATAAGCACCATGAGAATAGAGCCCAAGCCACAGGTATATCTGGGAACAATAAAATGCTGTGCCCTTGAGTTTGTATACTTTTTCTGTTGTGGACGCTGGCCCGGACACACACAGATGGACATGTTCACCACACACTGTTTATTTACAACTATTTACAGTTTAATCACGTGCACCACAAACCCCAGTGCCTCCAGCACCGATTCCCCAATGTCCAGGCCACACAGTTCCAATGCCTTTCTCCTGGCCGCCTCCCGTCCTCTCTCCAGCTCTGTCCTCTTCCAACCGACATCCACCACCGACTGGAGGGAGGCGGCCCCTTAAATGGGAACCCGGATGGGCTCCAACTGCTTCCCGGCAATCAGTCCTGGCCACACCCCAGTGTGGCGGAAGTGCCGGCTGCGCACCCGGAAGCTGTCCGGGTGTCCCCGGTTGTCTTCCCCCCAGCACTTCCTGGTGTGGCGGAAGTGCTGGGCTCCAGGGTTCCTCAGGCACCAGGGCGCCGCCTGGCGGTGGCCACGGGCCCCTACAGGGTTGGGCTTCCAAGCCCTCTACCCGTGGCCCCCAATACAACCAGGGCGATCGCCCCCTTGCGGTCTGGAGGAGGCACAAGCCCTCCTCTGGTCCTCCTGGGCGTCCCGGCCGGGCTCCAGCCCCGGCCGGGGACCACACTGTATATGCATTAGAATTATGCTGCTTTACTCTCAGCTTTTTTCGAGAGTTGTCCATCCTAATAATAAGTTTACACCACCCTGGCAAAAGTGTGTCAAGCTGTCATCGTGGCCAATGAAGAGGCTTCAGGCTGGCAAAAAAAAATTTTTTTTTTTCAGAATTTTTGTGTTTCTTTTCTTTTTTGTTTTGGTTTGTTTATATCTTTTGAATTTCAGGAGTTATTGGTTTATTATCTAGTGTAAGATAAATAACCCAGACTATAGGTTTGGTGGATTGTATTTTGTGTTTTTTAAATGCATGCATTCATTAATTTTTCATTATTAAGCTTTTACTTATTTGTTTTGTTTTTTGGCTGTTGTCCATGAGTTCTCACTGACCCTGAACTGCAATTGAAATGGTATCCAAGACCTTGACCAATGTCATTATAGAGACAGGTGAAGGACTGGGACAATAGGCCATTTTATTCACTCGGGATGCAGTGGTAATTACAATTGAAATGTACCTGCCTGGGACAGCACAATGTCCTGTAATTATTTACGCCCCTGAGAAGAACTAGTATCTGGACATAAGAGTAAAAATAAGATCGTGAAAGGGTATTTACAGTATATAAGTGGGACATGCCTCAGACAACAAAATCTAATATTATCACAATATGATATTGCTGACTTTTTATATATATATTTTGAAATATATTATGTATTGAAATTCATTATGCAATATATGCTGTGTTATTCACTGTTTTTGTTTTTTACTGAAGCTAAACTTAAAGTCTGAATAGAATAATCTGCCCTGATTTGGGGTGTTTATATTAAAATATATATAGTGATTTACTTCATGAGATAGAAGTTCAACGACCTGCCTCTCGTTGTTAACCTTAGCCAGTGATCCAGTTTGCTCGACATCTTGAATGCCTGGGCCCTGGCGGCCCGGTCGGGGTCAAACTTCCAATGCCCCCATTTATTCGCCTGCTGGCCGGAGGTAATGCCATAGCGTTTCAAGATCTCACCCCTCAAGGTATCATAATCAGTGGCTTCTTTCTCGGGGATGTCATAGTAGGCCCATTGCACATCCCCCTTCAGGTACGGCGCAAGTATGTGGGCCCAGTCCGCCTTTGGCCAGTGATTCCAAGTCACTGTCCGCTTGAAGATGAGCAGATAGGACTTAACATTATCCCCCTCGGAAAGACTTACTAAACGGGGAGGGAGAGGCTGCGCAGCCTCTGGTTTTACTGCTTCCGCTGCTTTGAGACGGGACTGCATCTCCGCCAGCAGCATCCGGGTCTCTCGGGATCTTTATCGCCTGGAACTCTTTGAAAATGGACAGTGTTCAGGTCCTGTTCCTAACTCATAACTGGAACAGCAATCCTGCTGACTATGCCAATCTGTGAGGTAGAAGAAGACACAGAAAGACAATTAAAGGTTGGGGAAACCGTCCCCATATAGTGTGTACAGCTCAGGCCAAGCAGTAGCGCTGAGGTATCGGTTGTAGGCATACAAAGTTCACTTTAGACACTGAAACAGTTTTGAGGGAGTTTTTATGGGGTGGAACCGGAAGAAGTACAATCATGAAGGAAATGAGGGTGACAGAGGAGCGGGGTGATGAAGGTGACATCAGTGTGGGAAACCAGATGGGAGGACATCAACGAGGGACCAGACATGAAGTCATTGTGGGGGGACTGTAGACACATGCAGAAGTGTGTTGTTGGTAAATCATCTGTTTATGTTTTGTCAGGTTTTGTCTCTTTGTTTTTTTCTTCCTGAGAAAGAGAGAAAGGAGTTAGCTCGCTGTCCAGTAGTCCCCTCCTGCAGTATTCTATGCTCTGTTGAGCCCATTGGCTGCCCCCTACTCACTCATGTGTGACAAAATACAAAATAAGCAATAATAGTTATGTCAAATATTTGAAATATTAAAATGGGTGCTTTATTTTAAGTGTATAAAATTTAAACATTCTTGATTGTTATAGAAATTTTTCATTTTTTTCCCTCTAATAGCAGTCCATAGTGGGCTAGATCTCTAGTAAAGGATCAAAAATAACGTCATATTCATAATCACTGACCTTGAAATAGTGAAACAAAACCCCATCTGCTTATATTTGAAATTTGTCATTTTTTACTTTCTGGGAAGTGCACTTAAAATGCTAGGAGCACTGAGAAACAATCATATCTCAAAAATATTATTTTCAGTAACATCCAAATAACATAAGACACTGTTTATCACCTGTATATTACTGAATGACATTTTTTTAAGTTTTGTGAAAATTAGTAATTTGATATTTCATTTGAGAGTTAACCCCTAGGGTTGATGTGGCATGCAAAACTTCAGATCCTTCTGATAATTTTTGCTAAAGGCACCTATTAATTTACTGTTTATCAATAGGGTGTCATTTCCTGAACAAATTTTGGTCCAAAAAAGGCATTCTGGGTGTAGGGAGCCAAAAATAAAAGGGAACCCCAAAAAGCTTGACATCTTGCATAACTAGATATCAAGACAAGTGGAATTGTACACTACAGGTTAAAAGTTTTAGAACACCTCTGTGTTTTCCAATTTTTCTTCAAATTTAATAATTTGAAATCCAATGAATGACCTAAAATGGTGAAAGGGTAAGCCATAAACTGCGAGAGATTTAAGTTTAAAGTTTAGGTTAGCAAAAACTGAAAAACGACGAAATATCAGAATATTACAAATGGGTCTTCTTCAGGGAATAACTAATAGGTCACAACCTACAAATGTTCTGCAGTGGTTAAAGTAAATTAAACCTTGCAAGTTGAAAAAAAAACAATTTGCACAGGTGTGCCATATTCTGTTGATTACTTAAAAAATACTCCGTCTGTCTTAAAGTAGAGTTGGAACAGACTGTGTTACTACACCCTCTGAAGAACCACTTGGACAATATTCCAGTAATAATGACAAGAAAACAACAATTTACAAATTGAATGAGACAGAGCATTATTACCCCTAGAAGTGTAGGCCTTTTATTTAGAGAAACTGCAATAAAAAAAATCAAAGTGTCAGTGAGTACAATGTCCTACACAATCCAAAGGTAACTGGAATCTTGAAGAAATTCTGATAGGAATAGATCTGGCACACCCATAATAACAACCCAATTAGGCAGACAAAAAATTCCTGTATGGAAAATGTGTGAATGTGGTCCATCTATTAACTCTTTGAGGGCTGAATATTTTTTCCAAAAAACAATGGTTTCACTCAGAAATCAACATGTTGCTGCGTGCTGTGGTTGCCAGTTTGCCAAGAATGTGCAGCAGGCTTGCTGCCAGGCTGTCTTTGCATGGCTGGGACAGCTGCAGCAGTCACAGTCGCAGTGCATTACAATCTGGTTTCTACCTCTTATTGTTAGTGGCAGTCCTCCCTGGCGAACACTGTCAGTACCACGATTAGCTGGGGACCAATCAGCTTAAGCTGGAACCTCACATTCATTTTTGATCACTTGTATCAAAAACTGAGTCCGGCAGGTCATAGTCCAGTTGAGAGATAACAGGCAAAATGTTGTCCATGGAGTATGTAGTTTGGTCATTTACTCAAATATACATTTCATATTTTGTGGGCTATAGACATGTACATTCCTGTATTTGTTTCATGTCATTAGGTCATCAACTTATCACACTATTATTTATTAAAGTCTCACAAACAAGCAGAGGATGTTGAAAATGGTTTGGTTCATAAAAACTGTTAAATGTTCCATGTTATTCAATCATTAGAGAAAGAAAACATTCTTGTGATGCTCCCTCTGCGCTCCACTTTTCTTTTTTTCCTGTATTGTGCCCTTAGAACCCTTACATTTTTAGCTAACTGTCTTTCTGGCTTGATTTACACTTTTCACAGAAGTGAATGTTTTCCATCCAGGATGTGACCTGTTTTACCAGATGTACTTTGTTGCAGTAGGAGACACAGGGCAAGGTATCAGCAGGTAAACAATTGAACCTGCCATCCTTTCTGATGTCATCTGTGATCAAAAGGCTGAGACTGGCTACAGGATTTTCTTGTCTCCTTTATTATATTTTGTACCATTTGACTCCTATATCCTGTATCTTTTTGTTTATTATAAGAAGGAAACTTAGGACCCATCTAGCTGTACCGAAAGAACCACAGATAAATTACTGTATATATTCCTGTATAAGTTGGTTCTTGAAACCTGAAAAAATCGATCATAAAATCAGACCCCGACTTATATGCCTGTTCATACATATGACACTTAAGTTTTTTTTTTTTACATCTTCTTGCTTCCTCCAATCTCACATCAGTTTCTCAGACACATCAAATTTTGTTGCATCAGCAGCGCAGTTACCAATTTCTTTTGCCACTTTAACAACTTTTAATTTAAAACCAGCTTCAAATTTTCTTCTGATCTTCTGATTGAACACTCCATTATGATAAAGGTGTATGAGGGTGTGAGATACAAAAAACACAAAACAGTGCAAACGTCACTTTGGTATTACCGTGTGGTCACATAGGCACAATACATAGAAGAAAAAGGCAGTGTGCTCCGTGGTTACTCTCTCAGGTGGGCGGTAGCATGTCATAATCTCTTGGACCAATAGTGTGAGTTTTCGCATTCGACTTATTTAAATACCAGAAATTATACAGTAAAATCAATCTCCGACTTATACGCAGAAGAACTTACACGTGAGTATATGCAATATGTAAAATCGAGGTTTAGGAGTTGCTCTAGACTTGAATAGCCACTATACAAGAACAATATTTAGACCCTGAGCAGAGAGGAAAGAGTATGCGATAAGTGAATGGACAGCCAAAAAACACTAAAACAATGACTAAGATTATGAGCAACAGGAGGAGAAAGAGCGACCAAGTATGCAATGTCAAAGTTTAAGATTATACTTAACCAGTAATGGCGCCCTGCACGATAATGTGCAGTGAATACACTTGACTTGAGCATTCATAGTATACTCTTTCTCTGTACATTTAGCATTCGTTTGCTCAGAGGTTGATGCGCTTGCTGCTTCCTGATCAGCTCTTCTTTTCTCCACCCTAGCGGCCCACTTCTTCTCTTTTTTTTTTTTTTTTTATTCATTTTATTACAATCCATACAAAGCAATCAAGTTTTTACAAAGAGAAAAATTAAGAACAGATCGATCCCCAGCCCTGAGAGAGAGAGAGCAAGCCAAACGGCGTTAAATTTAAGGCTTGGAGACATACCTAAATTAATAAATTCTCTGTGCCTTTTGAACTTATTTTAAAATATTACTGATTAGATCCTGCCATGTTTTGAAAAAAGTCTGTACGGATCCTCTAACTGAGTATTTGATTTTTTCCAACTTCAAATAATATAACACATCGGTTTCCCACTGACTTAAAAGAGGAGAGTTTGGGTTCTTCCAGTTTATGAGAATAAGTCTACGTGCCAAAAGTGTAGTGAATGCAATCACAATTTGTTTGTCTTCCTCCGCTTTAAACCCATCTGGAAGAACACCAAACACAGCTGTTAATGGGTTTGGAGGGATTGTAAGTCCAAGGCTATCTGAAAGGTAATTAAAAATGTTTGTCCAGAATAATGTTAATTTGGTGCAGGACCAGAACATGTGACCTAGTGAGGCTTGGTTCTTCTCTTTTTTTGTTGGCATCTTTTCGCATTAAAATTGATCAAGTCAGTGTTTGTGTTGCAATTACTTAGTACGTTTTCCTTAATTTTTCACTTAAGTTGGCACTTAAGTCTTCAATCTGCCTGAAGAATGATTTAAGATATGAAGAGGTAGGGGAAGTGACAGCGAAGGTGGTTGGGATGAGAATAGCGTCCGTATGCATGTGCCGCACGGCCGCCCTGCTGGCCGCTGCCAGGAGTTGATTCTACAATAAAATAAAATAATAATAAAAAGAGGAAACAACCTTGGAGGTCAATCATCACCCCGAAAGCGAATATTTCAGGTCAATAGGTAAAACGGTTTGCGAGCTACAGGACAGACAAACGAACAGCCATGGTAGTGTATTATATATAAAGAATAGTCCTCAGAGCACAGAAAAAGAGAAGCAAGTGACCCCTCATTAGGCAGATTGTGTCAAGTCAAATCTTAAAAACACAGAGTGTGAGCATTCTGTTTCGTATTATGAGAAGGAGAGATTTTTTGCAATCTAGATCTGGTTTTCAGTGTGTGCTGCTGGTTCAGCTCTCTGTGGGATCAGTCACAAGTATATCTAACATGTTTCTACTTGACTGAAATCCTATAAGGGGTTATCTGTATCTGGTAGATCTACTTTGCATGTGGACATCAACTGAATGGTAGCTTTGAAAATTGCTTACACTCTTGTCACACCGAGCACATTCAGAAGTGGCATCAGAGTTTACTGTCTGAGCAAAACTATCATCTTTGTAAGCTTTCCCATCACTAGACCTAGAATCTATCATAAAGTGTCTGTTTCTGAAGAATTTTCATTATTTTCAAACCATTAAATACTTTCTTCTTCACGTGCTTCATGTTTCCACACCCCGTATTGAGAGTGCCCTGCTGACTCAAACACTGTTTTAGCAGCTGCTCTCTGTCAGTAGCTGCTGTTTACTGGAGGCGTAACTCAGAAAAGATACGATTAGCAGTGAAGGGTAGAAAATTGTGAAGTCTAGCAGTAGAAACAATTCTTTGAAAAATAAATATTTATTCATGCATTTTGATTAATATTAGGACCCTGCTGAGCTATAGCCGAGATTAGCCCATGCATAAGTGTGACCGTGTTCAATATTATATTTATTCAATAAAAAAAAAACACTTTATTATTTAAGTTCAGGAACACAGCAAGAACATGCCATCACACAGTATGTACATCGTAGGAAATACAGGCTATACTTCTACTGAATGCCATTTCTTCCATGAATATCGTTCAAGAGCCTTTGTTTATTTTCTGACTGAATTAGAAAACAGAAACTATTTCTGCTTCAGGCAATGGAACACCAGATGTTATAGCCTGCTTTCAAAGACCTTGTACTGAAGGATTAACTTAGATGAGGAGAACCATCTGCATAATATTCTCCCTTTCCCTTTGTCATAGCTTAAAAATGAGCTGTGACACAGGCAGCATAGGATGTATACAAGCATTTTTTACAACATGACAAAGGTCTCCAAGAGATGACAGATCATTGCACAGAATAAATGTCACTGAGCACATCTGTGCATGTTTCGAACTGAAGGTACATAGGAATTTGGAAATGGGAAACTTTTCATCCTGCTTTCATGAGCATGTACCCAAGTTGGGGGGCTGCTAAAAATATTCAATATAATTTCACAAATAGCGTTAAGCAGGATTCATCAGATGTTCTCTGTGATTCATCTCTTAACACTGTGAAAAGTGATGCTTAAAAAAAGGAGTAAGAAAACAAAGTTGGATTTGAATGAAGCTTGACTTCATTATATGAATCATGAATCCATCCATTATCCAACCTGCTATATCCTTACTACAGGGTCATGGGGGGTCTGCTGGAGCCAATCCCAGGGTGCAAGGCAGGAAACAAACCCCAGGCAAGGAACACACACTAGGGGCAATTTAGAATCACCAATGCACCTAACCTGCATGTCTTAGGACTGTGGGAGGAAACCCATGCAGACACGGGGAGAACATGCAAACTCCACGCAGGGAGAACCTGGGAAGTGAACCCAGGTCTCCTAACTGCAAGGCAGCAGCGCTGCCACTGCACCACCCAAATCATGAATCTTTCCAGGTTTATTTTAAAGACGTTCATGGAATGCAAACGTACAAAATGATATTCACTGTCATGACCATCATTCACATAAAAATAAAAATGAACTTTATTATTGCCTATTATTTGCTTGTATCTTGTCTGAATTTATGCAACAAAAAGGAGGCAATAAAAAAAAAAAAACAGCATTTACAACTACAAAAATCTAACAGGTGTCAACACTAGCCAGAAAAAAAATGAGTTAAAAGGCTTTACGAAGGTTTTATGGTTGAATCCACAAGGATTTCTGCACTCCTATGTGACTACATGAACAGAAATTATTGTTATGTTTTTGTCAGGATTTCATCACTGGCGCTGATGTCTTTTTTTAATTTATGTATTCTGTTGTGATTTGTTTTTGCATTTGATTATTACTTAATGAGCTTTGTGCATTATTTTGTGCTATTGTGTATTTATTAAGGTAGTTTATTAAGTTAGTTCTTTGTTCTGTAAACTGTGTGTTAAACCTAAGGTGTGGCCTGTGATGCTGCACAGAACAGTTTTATTTGTAGGCAACTAGACTTGTGAATGATTTCCTTCCATTACCTCTTCTCTTCACAATATCTGACTTTGTTGGCACATACTGTAGGTCCAGTTAAAGATTTACCTACTCTATTTACCTTTTAAGTTATGATTTCTGAATTAAGTGGCTTTTTTGAATTATATGTTTTCAGTCTCACTATCTGGTTTACATAATAGTCATAGTGTTTGCACTATATATATGCTTACATGGCACTGCTGTGTTTGTGGAAATATGTTTTCCTTATCTGTTGTCTTTTGAATATTAGCGCATTACCAAATTGTGTTATTTAATTTATGCATACTGATGGCTGGAAAAGCATGCAGAGTGAGATTTTAATTGTACAGTGTGGCCGACCGTTTACTGTCCATAAAACAATAAATTCTCATCTCATTTCTTAGTGACCATCCTTAGCCTTTATAATAATGTTATAGGCATATTTTTGCTTGTTTTGGGACTTTTATACATGAACATTTCACTTTCAGTGTCACTGCCATAATTGATTTAGTAATTTTTTTTTTGATTGTCATTAAAATTAATTTACTTGACACGTTTTGAGTTTGGTCACATCAGCTGTCACGCACATATAAATAGGAGGCATTATTAGAGCTCATGTATGGATTGTAATTTCACTCTGAGGTGAGAGAGTGTGACGTTGTTCACGTTTTGTTCTCCTTCCTCTGTAGACCAGAAGCCCAAAATGTCACTTTCCTTCCATTAAACACACCTCTTCAGGATCATAAGAGAAATAAATCCAGACCTAACAACATGGCTTGGTTCAGGATATGGAATTGCATTTAAGAAGACGTCTCTGCTATTTCCGAAATTGTATATTTTTGCTCTGTTGCCAACAATATATGGGGATCACTGTCTGGTGCCCCAAATGTTCTTTCTACTTTCCTGTGTTTATTTTACACACCACAATTGTTGCACTTCTGCTATCACAGGATGTTATGCTACAAATAAGAGAGGTGATCACATATTTTATTACTTGGTGGATAAAGCTTCCTTGTGAACTTTAATGGTAATTCATTTCTTATTCAAGTAATGGTTGTATTAATTTTTTATTTCAATTTCTTTCTGGCTTTGACCTTTGTTTTTGTTTTGTCCTTTGAAATTGGTCACTCTGATTTAATTGTCTGCCTGGTTTTGGCCTTGTCTTTCAGCTCCCATTTTATCTCCAGGTAATCTTGCTAACAATTAGTGAAGAGTGGAACAATTTGAATAAATTGAATTCCCAGTGAAACTGAGCATTTTGCTCCGCAAAAAAATCACCAAATTAATTACATTTCACTTCTGTTTCATTTCATGTCATTCACACAAGAACACAAATATTTCATTGCTGTCTGAAACTATTTTCATGCATTAAGTCTGTTTGTGTCTCCTTGTCATGTAATATTTAACTAAATATTCCTAGTGTAAAGTACTGTAACAGTGGGATGGTAAGTAACTGTGGGGAAGGGGGATTTGGCAGCTACACCTTTCTGTGTATTGAATTTTGGTGAGGAAAACACAGTGATGTGTACAACGGTGTGTTTTATTCTGTCTTCATATCTTCATATCAACACCAGTAACGGTGCACTGCACAATAACATGCAGTGAATACACTTGACTTGAGCATTCCTAGTTTTCATCCTCTTTCTCTGTACGTTTAGCATTAGTTTACTCAGAGGTTGATGCACTTGCTGCTTCCTGATCAGCTCTTCTTTTCTTCACCCTTGCAGCCCGCTTCTTCTTTTCTTTTGTTGGCATCTTTACACGTTAAAACTGATTAAGTCAGTGTTTGTGTTTCAATTACTTCGTACATTTTCCTTAATTTTTCACTTAAGCTGGCACTTGAGGCAGATTGAAGACTTAAGAATGATTTAAGATATGAAGAGGTAGGGGAAGTGATGGCGAAGGTGTTAGGGATGAGAAGGGCGCCCATACGCATTCGCCACACGGCCACCCTGCTGGCCACTGCTGAGAGTTGATTCTACAATAAAATAAAATAAAAATAAAAATAGGAATAACCTTGGAGGTCAATCATCACCCCGAAATTGGATAGTAGATGTATACCAAATATATGTGTACCAAATTTCAGGTCAATAGTTCAAAAGGTTTGCGAGCTACAGGTGATTTTAAATCCTGAACAGACAAATGGACAGCCACGGTAGTGTATTATATAAGAAGATACTGCACTACTCCACTTTGAGGTGAACGAGAATCATAAATAGTATTGATTTTTTCAGTGTAGTGCAGATTGTATGCTTTAGACAGGTTCAGAAAAGAACACTGGTAAAACATGGAAAAGTGAACATGGATTTAGAGACTTGTATTTCTTGCTGTCCTTAAAAAACATCTAGAACCTCAAAAAACGCTTTAGTGAGTTTTACATTTTGCAATTGATAAACTGCTTACAAAACAAATTTTGGAGTTAGTTTTCTGAAACTGCATATGAATCAGAACTTGTCTATTTTACTCACCATTATTCACAATAATCCTATGGCACAGTACCTATCTTATTACAGCTATTGTTGCTTGGCTCATTTTGATTCCACATTCCGGCTCTTGTTAAAAAGGCTCACCAGTGCCTGTATTTCCCCAAACATCTGAGTAAAGCTTTTATTTCTCCATAACTTCTCACTATCTCCTGCAGATCTATGGCTGCATCACATCCTGGTATGGCACCTGCTTGGCTCAAGATCGTAAAGTTATGTAGACGGTAGCAAAGGTGACAGAGAATATTACTGGCACACGTCTGCCTTTTGTTCAGGTCACACACAGCACTATAATAGTAATATAGAGTAGTTTTTCCTCACTCCTTCCTTATGCACATTGTTCAGGTATTATATAGTACATACACATGACAATAAATATAAACTTGAACATGAAATTGGTGTTGCCCTTATTGTACTAGCTTGGCTATTTCTTGTTGAATGTTCCTTTTTGGCAAAATGTTTGACATTTCTGTTCTTGAATTTACTGTTTTCTAGGCCTCATTGCCACACTGAGATCTATCTTTAGAAGAAAAGGCTGTGTTGAGTTTTGTGAGTTGGCAACTTCAGAATTGTTATTACCAACATAAAAATAACTTCTGAAGTGCAACAGTAAAGCAATGGATGGCTGACAAAAAGTGATAGGCAAAACAGACTTGAACAAATACAACCAGCAGCACAAAATTAAGTATTTTTCAGAAAAAAATGGAAATAGATAAAAGTAGAACTGTTCCAAGGATGATGAAAAAAATTAGTGCCCAAAAGGAAAATAAGAGTTCTAAGACTTGGAGATGACACGTAACAATAAGAGCTGTCAAAATCTAGTAAGACTGAAAACAGATAAGGGTGAAAAATACCATAATAAAACAAGAATAACTGTCAAAACAGAAAGCAGTTAGCTAAAGTCAAAGCCCACCAAAGGGATTAAAAATTAAAAGACTCTGAGTCTCTCTTGGCTTAATTATCCATACCTACCACAAAGAAAGATTGCTTTTAGTAATGAGGTTGAAAGGCAGAATTCTTGAATAAATGCACTGCCATCTTAAACATGTGAGTGATGACATAACGCATCATGTGACTTTCACATGAACAGCAGCAGGTGTAGGAAAAGTAAATAATATTGTTGTAGCCATGTAAGAATTAGAGCAAAAACGTTATAAAAAAAAATAAAGGTAAGGAGCAAAATACCATATGGCATGTTCAAAAATGCAAAACTAACCATGCTCACAAACCTCCCTTCATACTATAGGTTAGAAAATGGCCATTGTGCTGTCACATGTTGTCTTGCAGGGCCATATACCCATTCCATCCCAATGCTGGTAGCATACTCAATTCCAGAAACAAAACAAAAATGACCAGACAAATAAAGAACAATGGAAAACAAGTAAAATGGATAGCAAAGATATCTTAAAACAACAAAAACAAGGTAATCTGGATAAAAAACTTGACATTCTTATGTTTCTCGTCATCTGTTGTAAATAAGTGATGGCAACACTTTTTTAGTTTTCATTTCTCTTCTGTTTTTACCATCCAGGTGAGTCTTTTTCAGCGATCGATTGCCTTTAATTCACTTAGGTGAGTTATCTCATTAGTCATTTCAGGTGAATCATCGATGATCCTCTGTAAATGTCTGAGTCTAGAATATATATCAGGGTGGACATTTCATTAGTTACAGGAGAAATAAAATAGTTGTTCAGGTTTCCAGTGATGGGATATGGATTCTATGAAAACAAAGTTTTGACAGACATGAACTACAGAGGCAGAAGTAAATGACACACAAGAGAAATGTCAACTCTTTGAAATAAAATAACGTGTGAAGCCAAAATATATAAACTAAACTGAAAAGGAAATTTTGGCTGCATATATTTTACTCTTTCAAAGTTTTGATTGTTCACTTAGGGATGATCTATTTTTCTCAAATTCACCTAAAATGGTAAATGGTTCTTTGAAGTCTGTCAGTTTACATTATACTTACGCTCCATGATTATTAGTTCTTTTCTTTGTAAATCAGCCATGTGGAGAAGTCACTCCAATTCACATTACACATTTTTTAGAATGTTTTAACGTTCCGCTGCTGTGGAATCTGTTCAGTACATTGTTGAGTAGTGTCATTCCTGTCATATCCATTTCACAAAAGAGACTTGTTGACCTAATCAGGGGTACAGATGTAAATTTTTTAAACTTGTATTGGCTAGAGAAAATGCATTACTGGAATGGAGTCAACTGTTTCATTGTACTGATTTTTTATTTATCATTTTTGCAGTTGAAATGAAGAAATAGGTAGTTAAGTGGCAGTAACTGGACATGTACACAGAACAACTCTTCTAATTTTAAATGTGGTTTTAAATGCTTAACTTGGGATAAAGTTTTATTTAATGTGCTGTATTTTAAATTATGGAATATATTATCGAATCTTTTTTTTTTTTTCAAAAAATGTTCTGTATATTACATTTTCTGTATTTTAGAAACAATTAAAAATATATAATTATGTTGTAATTGTACGGTAATAATTAAGCCTTTTACTTCAATTTTCCGTGATGTTACCTGCCAGCTTTCCTAACTGGCAAGCACTCAAACAAGTTTACAGAGAGTACCTGGCAAATCTGCATGAGCATCAACTATGACATTATAATTAAAAAAAAGAAAATCAATGATAATGGTATTCAGAAAAACAGGGAAGATCATCTTGTAGAAAATGATACCAAGAGATCAAAAAAGGTGGGTGATGCAGAAAGTATGTATCTAAATATAAGGATAGAAAAAACACAGTGTGAGCAATAATGTTTTATGGGTTGGAAATATGAACAATATGGATGGAAGATATCCAATAACTAGCTATTACTCACGGGTTGTTGAATCTTTTACAGGGACAATTTTGGAATTACAAGGGGGAAGGAATGATACATGATCACTCACCCAGTTTCCTCTTCCTCCTTCAAAATACAGAAGAAGTCCCCAGAAGAGTATCAATGATGTCATCTTGACATAAATCCAAATCTGCCCTTTCTGGCATTAACCTTTACAAGGCAGAAATGACATGAAGTCATTGTCACTTAAGAGAACTCAACATTGAAAGACACATCAGGGGTGACAACCAAGTGTTTTCCAAGCCAGTTAATCCTGAGCAGGGTTGCTGGCATCAGTCCTAGTAAGCACAGGTCACATGACAGGAAGAATCCCCTAGACAGGGAGCTAATCCATCTCAGGTGAACACAATCGCACACACATGCAAACCTACCAACCCTACATGTCTTTGGACTGTGGGAAGAAGCCCATGCAAACAAGGAGAAAACACAAACTCCACACAGGGAGGACCTGAGACACAAACCCTGGTCTCCTTACTGCAAGGCAGCAGTGCTGCTCCTGTGCCCCCCAACTTTGAAACAGTTTCTTTTAAATCTACTGTTTGGGCAAGTTCACTTCTAGCCTGTGCAAATCTTTAAACAGTGAAGAGTAGGACAGTGCAGCAGTGAAAAGATGACTTCAGTGTTCTGGCCTTAGAGGCAGACTTTCAAAGAAAAACAGCAGTAAAAAAAGCAAATATTGAAATGGGCAAAATTTCCAATGTCTGCATTCTTTTACTCATTTTAACTATTTCTATTCACTGTAAACAAACTGAGGATCTCTAAAATGCTTGTTTTTCAAACCACTTTGATCGACTTATCTTCTGTCTATTCTATTTTGCCTTCTTCTCTCAAGATAGTAGTGGGCACCTTTTTATAAAATTTTCACTTTCTTGGCAATAACCTTCATTTCCCTAAACAAAAATATACTAACATGTTTCTTGAGAAAGCTGTTTTATTTTTGGCCATTTTTTAACCAAGAATTGAATTTCAGGGAATGCCAGTGCCTTCCAAGCCAAGTAAAGACAATGTACTTTCTTTATCGAACAGAATAACTGGTTTCAGCTGTGCTAAAACAGTTACAGAAGCTTCTGTAATAACCAAATAGCATTTAAGATAGAACTTTAAGAGTCTACCATTAGGATACAGGAGAAATGACTGCTGACAAATGAATTTTGCATGCATATGTGAGTAATAAATTATGAATCATTCATTTGAAACAGCAATATCCCTTGCAACATTTAAATCAATTGAATGGTACCTTGAGAAAAAATTACACATTTTCTATCAAAAGCTTGAAACTTCTGGATAATTGCTAAATTTTGAATGCTATTGTATTGTCACACACGTGCGCATGGGAGGCAGCTAAAGGGCTTGAGTAAGGGCAGTTCCGAGACAT